>JAJGRX010000083.1:3000000-3458343 GCA_025461125.1 Carex kokanica | reverse complement strand
CAGCAACAACAAACAATCGAAACTTCTACCATGATGCTTCTTTCAACAACTCGAACAACTGCGCACCTCAATCCAGATCTACCCAAGCCATATATTGCTCCCTGCTGTGAGCGATTTCACTACCGAGCAAGGGAAGATGAATCAGATGATATTCAAAGCAAATGCAAGCAATGAATGCTCAACTAGCTTAGAATAAGTTGATAATGGAGCAAATGGCTCACCGAACCACCTCTAGTCCAACACACAACCTGGAAGGCTGCCCAAGCCCAACCAGAGCTCAACCCCAAAGGAGAGGTTAAAGCAATCACATTGCGAAGCGGGACTCACTATCCGGGACCAGCCATTGCCCACTGACCCAACTTGACCACGTACACGGACCATGCAGACCCACATGTTGAAGAACACCCCGACCGTGGCAGAGCCCGCACAGCCAAACAGAAAACACTAAGACTACTGTGCACACGGACCGTGCAGATGGTACACGGACCGTGCAGAAAGAAGCTGACAAACCAGGGAAGAAAGGGGCTGAGAAACCCCCACCTTACCGGCCACCTGTTCCCTTCCCCTAGAGGCTAGCGAGTCCAGACTCAACGAGCAATTTGCCAAGTTCATTCAAGTGCTCAAGCAACTGCACATCATGATCCCCTTCACCGATGCCTGACCCAAGTGCCAACCTATGCCAAATTTCTCAAGGACATCCTCACAACAAGCGAAACTTGAGGGGGACATGAGAAGGAAAACTCATAGAGCAGTGCAAGCGCAATCTTGAGTAGCAAAACTTTCGCCCAAATTGGAGGACCCTGGTAAATTCTCCATCCTTGCAAAAATCGGGAAAGCTACCATCAAGCGAGCCCTATGTGACTTAGGGGCCAGCGTGAGTCTCATGCCACGCACCATCTTTGAGCGCATGAGAGTAGGCAAGCTCAGACCCACGCACATGACTCTGCAGCTTGCTGATTCCTCTGTCAGCTACACACTTGGCATAGTAAAGGACGTGCCGGTTCTGATTCGTTGCAAGTTTTATGTTCCATTGATTTGGTGGTGATCGAGATAGAGGAGGACAAGGAAAATCCCCATCATTCGGGACAGGCCATTTTTAAAAAACCGCTCGAACACTCATTGGACGTGGAAAATGGGACTTTGACCTCTGCGGATTGGAGATTAGAGTGTGAGTTTAATCTCAACGATTTATGAAGTACCCAATGACACCAGAAAACATGTTGGGCAGATTGATGTGGTTGATCAATTGGCTAAGGAACAACCTCGTAAGCAATCCGGCAGCTCATTTAAAGATTTAATCTAGATTATTTGGCTGATTTGGCTGATTTGCAGGTAAAGAGAGCTGCCAAAGAGAAGATGTGTGCAGCAGAAGCAAAGTCTGCCAATCTGGATGAACTGACACCCGGATCGTGCACCACAGTCAGAGGAGCTGGAGGATGAGGAAGCATACGGGGCGCACAAGGGCTCACTCGGGGGCAGAACACGGACCGCACACGTCTCACACGGACCGTGCATCAGCCCAGACAGAACAGCCCACTCTCCTGAACTTAAACCTCTTCTAGCTAACCTTAGGTATGAGTTCCCTAGACCCGAATAAATCTTGCCCTGTGATTTTAAATGCAGGTCTCGACCTGGATCGCAACCTTAGATTTTTGGAGCATTTGAAAGCTCAGCAAACTGTGATCGGGTACTTGATCAGGAAGCTGAGAGGCACGAAACCAAGCCACACACATGCATCAGACCTCTCCAAGGCACACGGACCGTGCAGACCAGCACACTAGGCTGTGCACAAGCAGCCTGGTCTGTGCATTCTCTCCCATGGTGTTTCAAGAAGGACAGATGGTCGTGGTTCCACAAAGAACCACCCGACCCACCTCACCCCTCTCCACATCTAGTAAGTTTTCATGTTTTCTTTTATTCACTCTTTCTTATGTGAATTTAAGCATTGAGGGCAATGCTTCATTCAAGCTTGGCGGGGTTGAATAGAAGAAAATTGTATCTGCATTTAGTTTCATATTTATTTTTTCGAAAAAATTTGCATTTTTAGGTGATAAATTTGTGTGATTGGTAGGATTAAAGACTTGTTTGAAAAAATTTTGGTTATGGTTTGGATGACTTTGGGAAATTGGAAATAACCCCATAATTGATCAAAGAACTACTTAGGATGGAAAGTTGTGAGAAATTGAAAAGATGAAAACTTGAATTGTACTGAAAAAACATTTTGAAACTGAACTGTGCCTTTTAAAAAGGGAAATGGGGATTCTAAACAAATAGAAAGAATGAGATATCCATTAGGTATGAAAGAATACCATTGGATGTGTGTATTCATGGTATGTGCAAATAAAAAAAAATAAATGATGAAACAAATGAAAAGATGGAGAAAATAATAGTACTGGCAATAAGTCCTACAGGGCGCCTTTGAGCTCGTCTCCCAAATTAAAAAAAAAAGAGTACTGGCACAATCCGACGAGATGCCTTTGAGCTCGAAGACTTTCAAAAACTTTTGCATATATCAAGCACACGAAGTCCGTGACTTTCTAACCTAAGCTTGTTTCAAGCTTGGGGGGGCAAAATGGGAAAATCACCATAAACGAGGGCATAGTTTCAGTGAAAGAATGAAATATTAATCAATTCGGGTAACTAGTTTTTGCAAATATCAAAGCATCTCAGAATTTGAAGTTTGACTAGTCAATTTGTGGGGTGAATCAAAATTAATCGAGGAAAGTCCAAGTTGTTATCCAAAATGATTCTCGAGGTTAATGATAATAGCAGTTCATGTGAGTTTTTCACAATTAGGATCTTAACTTACATTTAGGAAAGTGTAAAAGACCAACCCGGTACCTAAGTTAGGGTTTTTGCTTGAGGACAAGCAAACTTCAGCTTGGGGGAATTTGATATCTCGCTTTCTTATCTATATTCCGACCAAACTTTATACCAAAACCTGTGCCTAAAACTGTCAAATCGTGTTTATTTCATTGAATATCTATAGAATGTGGTATGCTGCGCATTTGTTCTTACTTTGCAGAAAATGGGTGAAAACCGAGGAAGAATCTGGAATTCTAAGGTTTATACACGGTCCGTGTACCTTCTTATGCGGACCGTACAACCATCTGCCCGACCACAGACATGACCAGGACACCATCCACACGACCTGTATATGATGCTGAAATTTCAGCACCTGAAATTAAAAAAGTCATAGATTTTGACTCGTAACTCCATTTTGAGTGTATGACCACTTTTCGGAAAGCTTGCGAGAAGATCTACAATCTGAGCTAGAAACACAGGTACACGGTCTGTGTCAAGCATTTTCGAAAACAGATCCAGAATTTGGAAATAAGGCCAATTGAAGGAATGTCGGCCAGAAAAGCTTATAAGCAGGATTTCTTGTACCAGAGGGCATTCATTCTAGAGCAGAGAAGCAACTTAGGGTTATGAGAAGACGGCTAAGCGAGGAGGCGAAGAAGAGAGGAGGAAAACGAGAGTTTTGTGACTAATCTTCATTCTTCTTCGAGTTTTTCTATGAACTCCTTTATCTTTATTTGTTTTATTTGCTTTTTAATCATGTTAGATTATATTCTTTAGTTTCTAGGGTTATGATGTAGTCGAATGTTTTGTTTTGCATATTAGTTATTGGATTTTTGTGTTGAAATTTGTGTTTGCTTGATTGTGTTTGATTTTAATTGCTTAGTCTAAGTTGTTTGATTTTTATTGGTTTACCACTAGATGCATGATCACATCTAGAAGGTACTTTGGCCCTTATAATCTCTCAACCAAACTAAGTACATGAGGTAGGATTAGTGATCCGAAAGGTGAAACCAAGTAGTAGTCGACAGGTGAACATTTTGTCATATCGACTGAATGAGGTTACCTTTAGTATACCAAACAAGCAACTAGGTAATTCGGACCAACATACGACAGTTGAGGTCTAGAACCCGACGAGGGCACATATTGCAATTTCATACCAAGTTAATGAACCAACAAACGACAGTTGAGGTTTAGGAACATTAGGTCTGGTCAGTAGAACCCTACACAAAGGAACAACACAAAGAAACAATAACTGCTGCATTCACTCGAGGGCCACACAGACCGTGTACTACAGTATCCGGCCCGTGTAGGACACTACACGGACCGGGTACCTAGAGACGGAACTGAGATGAAGTCATAACCCTGGAAACGCCTTTTTTACTATTTGATTTAAACCAAGTTGATTTACTTTCCTGCACTTAATTACTGTTATTGAATTGTTATAATATAAATACCAAAACCAACCTTTTCAAACTTCTAGTCTTTATTTAATTTAGGTAGAATTCTAGTTAAGACTTGAACCGTCCCTGTGATCGATACCCGATAATATACTACTCGATAGGATTGTATACTTGCAATCTGAACCGAAAGTGTATTTAAGGTTAAAAAGTACAGTTCACTGTACTGAAACTTTGCACTATACCTTTCTGGTGTAACAACTAATATGCTTTCGGTAGCACTTCAGCTAAGTGCTACCGATTCAAAATCAGATTTCAAAATCCAAACAGTTCGATCCAAACCGTTCAAGTTGTTCTCCATATTAAAATCTGCTTGGAGACCAACTTTTACATTTTTGGAATTTTTTTACTACTTATTAAGCCACTTTGAAAATTGCTGATCTGGGTGAATAGTAAAAACAGTGCAACCAAATTCTGGATCATGTGATCAGCAATTTTCAAAGTGGCTTAATAAATAGTAAAAAAATTCCAAAAAATGTAAAATTTGGTCTCCAAGCAGATTTTAATATGGAGAACAACTTGAACGGTTTGGATCGACTGTTTGGATTTTGAAAATCTAATTTTTAATCGGTAGCACTTCGGCCAAAGTGCTACCGACAGCATATTAGTTTATTTCTATATATATATATATATATACTAACTTTAGAAAGATAGAGAGGAGAAAATACAAACTTCAAAGATCTCAGATCCCAGCTACTAGCCTTTGCAGAAATTAGATCAACATTCAATACAGAGATACCGAGAGAGAGACAGTATAATTTACTTGATCAAAATGACGCTGGAAGGAGAAGGCTTTTTATACCAAAAATAAAATACTAATTGATTTTACTGCACAAAACCCTACAAAGACTTTTCTACACAGATTTATACTTAAGAATCCGTGTGGCTCTCTAAAAATTCATACACCGTTATTTAGAAAACTATCCGTGTAGCATTACCCTTTCTACACGGATTTTTGATAAAAAATAGTGTAGCTCTCTAACCATTCCTACACGGCTATTTGTAAAAAAAATCCGTGTACATTCTTATCTTTCTACACAGATTTTTGTTGAATATCCGTGTAGCTCTCTAATAAATTTTATACGGTCTTTTTTTCCAAACAATTCTACACGGATTCTTTAATAAATATCTGTGCAGGCTTCCCACAAATTTTTCGGGCTTTCAAAAAACCAATTTGGTACACGATTTTTATATAAAATTGGCAAAACCGTGTATGATGTGCAGTGTACGATTACCATTTATGTAGTAGTGATGATCTCCATATTGAAATGTGCTTGGAGACCAAATTTTACATTTTTTGGAATTTTTTTACTATTTATTAAGCCACTTTGAAAATCGCTGATCCGAGTGAACAGTAGTAAAACGGTAAAAAATTCTAGACCAATTGATCAGCGATTTTCAAAGTGGCTTAATAAATAGTAAAAAATTCCAAAAATGTAAAATTTGGTCTCCAAGCACATTTCAATATGTAGATCATGTTTAACGGTTCGGATCGGTTGTTTGGATTTTCAAAATTGAAATATTAATGAGGCGTGGAGTAAAAACTTATTTTACTCCACGTCTCACCATAGCCCATCCCTATATATATATATATATAGAGAGAGAGAGAGAGAGAGAGAGAGAGGCTATCATACTTTGGGAAGTAAAGAGAGTGTTTTACTTCCCGCTCATATCTCCTATTTTCAAAGTTGAAACACTCGATCCAAACTTCTCAACATGATATTCATATTGATATGTGCTTGGAGACCAAATTTTACATTTTTTAGAAACTTTACTATTTTTTTAGAATTTTTGAAAATCACAGCTTTTCATTTAATAAAAAATAATAAAAAATTCACAAAAACACTGATTTTCAAAAAAATTTAAAAAAAATAGTAGAAAATTTCCAAAAAATGTAAAATTTGGTCTCCAAGCACATATCAATATAAAGATCATGTTGAGAAATTCGGATCAATTGTTTGAAATTTAAAAATAGAGATATGAGCGGAAAGTAAAACACCATATTTATTTCCCACAGCATCGTAGCATCACTCTATATATATATATATATACCCTTTTGTGATTTTAGTGTGATGTACTTTCTTATATTTATATAATGAGACAAAGTGTATTCATATTGTTTAATCTCTTTTTAATTAGGTATACTATTAAAACTAAATTATTATGTCATATGTTTTATTATTTATCATACAATATAAAAAAAATGAACACATTTTGTATTTTTTACATATTTAAAATTTCCATATAAATCTTGTCAAAAATATTTATATAAAAATAATATAAATAGTTCTGCCTTTTTAATATTAATCGATCAATTTACAAAAATAATATAGACTTGTATAATATTGAAGCGCATCGTACAGAGCCGCAACATTAAAGGTCAACATCTTTCTAGAAGCATATATATATCCCTGGGTTATATAAACGCATCTATGCAGTTAATCATAAATCGGACGGGTAGAATTTGTACAATTGTCCATTTGAAGTAGGCTCCATCACGGCTCTGTGTATTTTTTTTCTTCTATTTTTCTTGTAATTAAGCCCTCTAAATTCTTATACACTGCAATATTTGTTAACAAGAAATGATTAAATTTTTTTAAAATGTGTAGATATCTCATTGTAAGATTGAGTTAATTTGATTTTTAAAAAACCTGTCTCAATTAATTTCTTGAAGAGACGCTCCTTCTTAAAAAACCTGTCTCAATCACCTTCTACCTCTTCAATTCAATTAAAGTACTCCTGTCACTTTTCTCTTGTATCTTGATTTAATTTCTCTCTTATGATTTTATCCCTCCTCTTCATTTTTCTCTCACATCTCACTGCATGTGGTAGCTAGAGAGATTTACCTCATCGTTTGTTCCGTCCGCCACCATGATAATTTAAGTATTGATGATTCAACATGCATGATAATAGCATCCGAAACAAATGATGAGATTAATCTCGACTCTACATGTAATTAATTAAATTGATTGATTGTTTTACACCATATATAATATATATCATGAATTGATCGATCGGTGTAGAGAAAGTGGATGACATGTCATATTTATTAATAAAATATAGTTATTATGTTAGTATGAACATCATATATATTTATTAATATTAATTGGAGAGTAAATTATTTTGACAGATTTAAACTGAATTATCAATCAAACATGCCATCCACGCTTCATTTATTTTTTTCAAAACTCACGTAAGAAGTTGACAAATATCACGTGGTATTTGATTTTGTTTGACGAAATAGGGAGAATATGGTTGCCAAAGGGTAACTCGATCGTGTTGCCCTATATATGCTGCTGAGATATTTTCCTTTTGTTCATTAACAATTGTGATCCGTAGACTGAAGATCAACAAATCAAAGAGTGTTTTTGTCCCCATCGCAATACCACGGGAGCTCCATCAAGTCATCCAAACCATACTTTCATCTCCACCCGGACAACTCCCCATCAAATACCTGGGCCTACCACTCTCCATCAAAAAGCCAAAGATAATACACTTCCAGCCTGTTATTCAATCTATACAACGTAGAATGGAGGGGTGGAAAACCAAATTCCTATCCTATGGAGGGCGAGTAACACTGGTCAAGGCGGTCTTATCGGCCATTCCTCTACACTTCATGCAGGCCATGAGACTCCCAAAGGGGGTCATCAAGCAAATCGACAAATTGCGTCGAAGCTTTTTATGGAAAGGAAATGGCCCATGTAAGGGGATAAACTGCTTGATAAATTGGGAAACTGTCTGTGCACTCAAGGAAAATGGAGGTTTAGGAGTCATGTCACTGGAGAGCCAAAACCAAGCGCTACTGGTCAAATGCCTATGGGGGCTACAGTGGGATAGCCATGGGTTATGGGCAACAACAATCCGCCAATTGTACAACATCACTCAGGTAGAGCAAATACCACAGGCACAGCATCCGTCTTTTTTCTTAAAAGAACTTGCACAATTGCTACCTATATTTGCATGCTCGACTGAACCACATAACGGGGAAATAAGGTGGAAATGGACGACCACGGGAATCTACACATGTTCCTCCACTTACCGCATCTTACAGGACAGTGGAATCAAATGCATCTATCATCGGATATTATGGAAACTCCGGGTTCCGATGAAGGTGCGAATTTTCTTATGGTTAATGATAGCTAACAGAATCCTCACACAGGAAAATCTCGTAACCAGGGGGTGCCAGGTTATTCCAGGATGCGTGCTATGTAACAGTGGCGCAATGGAAACTAGAGACCACCTACTGTGGGCATGTGCTTATTCAACGCAATTTTGGAGGGGCATGTCAGGCCAGTTAAATCTACCGACGCCTAACGGAGATAATGCGATAAACATCTGGTGGGAGGGCCGTGGCCAACTACCCAACCAAACCAGACAGCGATGGGATGCGGCATGGGCGGCCGGTACATGGGCGATATGGAAAGAGAGAAATAGGAGAATATTCTCTCAAAAGAGAATGGCGATTCATATCCTAATTAATGCAGCGGCAATCGATGTTCACAACTGGTCTCTATTTATTTAGGAATAGGGTACAGACGAGTGTTTTCTTTCAGCTTTTCTAGTTTTCATAACGGAGTTATGTTCTACTTATTGAGTGTAATTATTTTAATTTTGGTTTAAATCTTTTGCATAAGTCCACTTGGCCTTAGCAAAAACAATGTAAATTTTCTTAGCATCAATCAATTCTTAGTGGATCTCCCACTAACCATCAAAAAAACAATTGTGATCCGTACAACCGTTACACAATACAACTTAATTTGTCGTCTTGGTCGCAGCTATATATATATATATATATATGTCGAATTACTCTGGTTGCTGGTTTGCGTGATTTGGTTTTTGATCTTAACCTTTCCTTTCCTTTCCTTTCCTTTCATTGACACATGCAAGGAGATGAAAACAAAACATGTAAACTTTCTTCTCATAAACAAAAGTAGACTTCGATTTTGTATCTTATTATTCCATTATATTTTTTCTTGTTTTTGGGCCATAGTACGTTGTTCTATCGATCTTAGATTTCCCTAGCTAGCTAGGCTTGATACTGTTGTTGGCATTAATTTTTTGGTTTCATAATTGTATGGTGCTTAATTTCGTTGGCATCAGAAATAAAGATTCTCTAAAGACGCATGCACTAATTTATCTCTGTATTCAACACGAACAATGGTTACATATATGGTTTAATATGTATATAAATTCGCAATCTATATATATTGTAATATCCAGCCACATCACCATAAAATTATGCTTGAGATCTTTAATATCCTCTATATTAGACCCAATACAAAACACAAGTACTCCAAGATACAATGCAAATAAGATTAACAAAAAAAGGTACAAATTAATATTTAATAGACAACAAATATAGCAAGCAATAACTAATTCTTATCAATTGGCACTGGCTTTCATCAGATCGAATTTTCTAACAGTTCACCACTCATCACAAAAGGGAACGCCCAAACAACAGCTCCTCGTAGAACACCTTCTTGAATTGTGGCATGATTAGAGAATCAAGCGTGGGAACAACTTTTAGACAACCATCCTTTCCCGGTTCATTCACAATGTAGATAACTCTATTTTCTGTGTATCGTTCCCACGAATACAGTTGCGGTGCACCCCATCCGAAATCTATATCACATAATCCCATTCCAAGAATGGTTCGTATACGCAAATCAGGTATTTCTGGTGAGATTTTCCTGATTTGCGTCCCCTCCACCTCCAAGTAATCAATGTAAGATCTGATATACTCATCAGTAACTCCATCAACGGCAGCTTTCACGGTGGCAGCCACATCGCCAATTGGATTAGACATAATCTTTGACACTTGAGATGTCGCCGACATCCGCATCACGGCATTACCAATATATGTTGTAAGCGGGGGATTTAGGCGACTGCGTATATCAACAGTAAAATATAGACGTGATTTACTGTCGGGTGGCAGTCTTTGAGCAAGGCAATAACACTTCCAGACCAGTGCGGATACCGCAGAGAAGGTCGAAACACTGGTGGCCTTGCTATACTGGCTGCATCGACTTTTGAGGTGGCTAACTTGTTCCTTTGAGAGCCTTAATACACTTAAAACACAAGAATCCGCGGTATCTCCGTTTTTTGGTTGATCAGTTGTGCACTCCGGGTAATCAAAGCTGATTTTTGGTGGAGAACGAGGTCGAAGTGGAGTGTTGTCAAAGGAGGGTGGGACGATGCTTTTTAGGTCTCCTCGTACAATTCTACTCCATGTTTGGCGAAAATGAGTACCACTCCTACCGTCGATTAAAATGTGATTAGTGGTACTACCTAGCACTACGCTACCACATTTTAGGTAGGTTACCTGCCAAGCAAGGTGCCTATGGTTAGATAAATAACTAAAATTCTTACTTATCAAAATTAATTATGATCAAATTATCAGGAGCTGGAATGTTGTCAAAGGTTATCTTATGACTATCAACCTGCAGCGTTATGAGGGACGACAATTGCTGCTCTTTAGGTATAAAAAGCTCTCTGAGCTCGGGCGACATCGGCTCGAATTGGATGCTATCTGCAGTACGGTCCATCCGAGCCACCACAAAGAGTAGTCCTTCAGCATTGCAAACAATCTGGTCACGGCCATCATGGCCAACCACTTGGCGGCCAGCGAGAGGGTAGAATAGAACCAGTGCTTTGGCAAGAGCAGACTTCAAGAGCTCAGCAGAGAAGAAGTCATTGGCACCATGGGTGTTTTTGTACAAATATAAGGCGCAGTTGAGCTTGCGGGCCGCAACGAGGTCTACATTCGACAAAACCAATGTCTCACTCGGGGTTTCCTCGGATGGAACCACGAAGCTCGACTCTAATATTTCCACCGTCGTTGGCTCCATTACTCCCTTCGGCCTTTGGCTGTGATTTTTATTAATATCTCAAAACTGATACAGAGAAGATGTAATTGGAGAAGAATCATTTCTTTTTATTTCTTTCAACTTGTTTCATACATGTACAGATGCACTCTATATATAGAGCTGTGATTACAAAGCTTTAGCCACTCTAATTTCTGTTACAACCATTCTAACTAACTAACTGCTTTAGCTTCCAGAGCATGCTATTGTATCGCTAACTAACTAATCTTGGCTCTTGCTCTCTGACCCGTAGACCTCCAGTCTCAGGTTTATTGGACAGCTCCAGTTGTATCCTATTAATATCCCAAGTTAATTACAAATTAATAAATATACCCAGCAACTTTGGGAATTTATAAAACTATCCATACCGGTCATTTTTTGGCCGATTTTAATTGTTTTCGGTACCGGCCAAAAAATGGCCGGTACTAATTTTTTTTTTTTTTAAGAGACAAATAGCAAAAATGCTGAAATCTAACACTAAAAATTTGAATTTTTTTTTTTAATATTTGTTAGATTACTTTTTTTTATATATAATTAGCATATTTATACTAAAATATGCTAAATTACTTGAAATTATGTTAAATTACGCTGAATTACACTAAATTACGCTAAATTACAATAATTATGTTAAATTATGCCAAAATATGATAAACTACGCTAAATTATGTTGATCTGGGATGATATCTTCACTGAGAAGGCGAAAAACAATGACGAAACTTCAAACGGTCATAAAATGGCGCTCGAGTATCCGCTTTCAGCAAATGACCACTTTTCGGAAAGCTTGCGAAAATACGCATACGTCAGTGCCCGCTTTGTTGAATTTCAAAATTCAAAATTGCCAAAAAACAAAGAGAAGAGTCTCAAAACTTGAGTTGAAGTTTCCTATTAAGATTTTTATTTCTATTGTTCAGTCTACGTAGCTCAGTAAATTAGTTATATAATAAACTTGTAGAACACCAATTTTTATTATTTTTGAAATTTTTTTACTATTTTTTATGATTTATGAAAGATGGCACAAAATAGGACTAATTTAGCATAATTTACCGTATTTTAGCATAATTTAACATAATTATTGTAATTTAGCGTAATTTAGTGTAATTCAGCATAATTTAACATAATTTCAAGTAATTTGGCGTATTTTAGTATAAATATGCTAATTATATATCAAAAAAGTAATCTAACAAATATTTTAAAAAAAATTCGAATTTTTAGTGTTAGATTTCAGCATTTTTGCTATTTGTCTCTAAAAAAAAAAAATTAGTACCGGCCAGAAAATGACCGGTATGGATAGTTTTATAAATTCCCAAAGTTGTTGAGTATATTTATTAATTTGTAATTAACTTTGGATATTAATAAAAATGTCGGCCTTTGGTTGGTTGCTTTGATCAGAATAATAAGAGTTAATCTAGGAGAGTTTGTATTATGTATGTTATTTTGAGTTGGTTTTTTTAAGAGGTAATTAAGTGTTTCGAAAATAATAAAAGTGATTAAGAGTTATAATAAATGTTATGTAACTTTTAGAGATGGAATATGATTATTATTAATTATTATTAATTTAAGTAAAACTTTGACTTATTGTTAATTTTATTTGTTTGAATTGAGTTTATGTTGTGTTGTGTTAAACTTGTCTAGTTTTGAGTGATATATTAGTTGAACTAGCTTACTGAATGCAGTCAACAATTTATAATCAATCATTACATAAATACTTATGTGTGGGAGAGATCAGAATATCCCATTAACCTTTTCAAAACCAGATCCAGATTTATTTATATCTGGGCGTTAGAAGTGGACAAAAATCACATGGTGGGTGCCACATGAGCAATCACGTTAGAAGTGGACACATAACCTTTTCCACCAGCAATCACATGGTGGGTGCCACATGGGCAACTCTCACCCTTCTAAGAATATATGGCTATATTTTTTTTATCCATAACATTAAAAAAAAGAAATGTTCTGGCTCCTAAATTTTCATTTCTGAGCAACTCCTTCCAACTAGTTACTAGTTTAATTGTTGTAACCATGGATCTAAAACTCGGAATCAGAATCGAAATCGGGTTCTTGACCGTGGAATTGGAATCAGATAAATTGGCCGGAATCGGCCGAGTTGACTCGGAAACTCAGAATTTTTTGGCAGAAGCTTGTTTTCTAGCCAAAAAGGAGAAAAAATTGGTAAAAAAATAATTTGTAGAAAAATTATGTTAAGACAAAATATCACACTCAAATAATCCACTAATTATATAATGTTATACAATTATTACAAATAGAACACACTTTTTATTGCCAGAAGTTATGCCGAGTTGGCTGGATCATCTCATCGTCCTCTGTATTAAAATACGAACGGGGATATTGTTGTATACAGTTAAAAAATAAAGACATTAATGTAGTGTCAAATGAAAATTATTAACATCCTTATATCCAACATATGAATTATAAATAGATAAACATATTAACTTTGTTATTAATTATGTAATATTTTATTGTTTATGCATTTTTTTTGTCAATGCAGTCAGTTCATGATTATAAATAGATACAATGAATTATCTATTGGCGAAAAGCTCCATCAGTTTCTTTCCTTTCAGTCGTTTTTTTTTTGCAATGCACTTATCAACCACCATAATTTGGAACGTATAGTAATTCGCTGGTGGTTTTTGGTTTCATGCTCATTCTCTATTGAACATTATTCTCATTTTATTGAGTAAGCATTTAAAAATAATTGAAAAAATTGTTGACTCGGCCAGACTCGCCCAGACTCGGTCAGACTCGGGTTGACTCGGCCTGAAAATCGGATGACTCGGCCTAGTCAAACATTATTCACTCGAGTTTTGCATGGGCGCAAGACTCGGGTAAAACTCCGACCGGACACAATTAGATAACTTAACTCTCCCCGATCTGTCTTCTCAATTCACAGTTAATCTCCACTCACACACTTTTCTGATCAGTTGCTCTTGTCCGATCTCGTCGTGCACGGATCTTGTGAGGTTTAGCTATCTCTCGTTTCTTTAATCATTGTTTTTTTCTCCGATCTCGATGTGCGGCTATCTCTACTTGAGGTAATTATGTTGAATTATGTTGAATTTTCCTCTAATTGCATCTGACAGTATATGTTTTGTTGATTTTCGTATGAATAATGTGTAATTTGATTTCAATTTGTAGAGATTTATCTTAATTTTGTCACTGTATCTTGCAGTTTGATTTATTGATTTTATATGTTAGGTTTACAAATTTGATACGTAAAGATCAAACCCTTGATGTGATTGATTTTAGATCTTGGTTGTACATATTTAAGTTGATTTTGTAAGGGATTTAACATGTCAATTACTTAAAAAATGGATGAATGGGATACCCTAAAAACCCAATTTTATGAAGAGCCACTAAAAGGTACTATAATTTTCATAAAATGGAGTTCCAATTAGGTCCTACATAAAAAATCATAAATTTTGATATAAGTCCAAAAAACTCGAAAGAGTTTATTTTATATCAATTTTTCAAAATCTGAAGACAAATTTGGGTACACAAAGTGGACGACCCCTAGCAAAAACCCTAAAAATAACCCCTGGGTGCAACTTGAAGCGTCCAGACAATTCGATTGTCAGTGGGTCCCGCTGTCAGCCACTAAGTGGGCCTGGATTCAGCGACGCTGGCCCATGAGAACCGCGCCCAGCAAACAAAGGGAGCTCATGGACCAGAAAGAAATTAGAGTAGTTATGTTGCATGTGTCCATAGCTATGTTAGTATTTATCTTATTTTATGAAATTTGCACACAAAGACTTCAAATATTTTGGATAAAAACTATATCTGTTTGTATATATATATATATATATATATATAATAGCTAATATACAAACGTTTGTTCCTGATTCAGTTCTCCAATTTTCAAAGTTCAAACAACAAATCCAAACCGTTAGATGTTCAATCTATATTAAAATGTGCTTGGAGACCAAATTTTACATTTTCTGGAATTTTTTTACTATTTATTAAGATGGTTTGAAAATCGCTGTTTTTATTAAATTTCTGCAGCATTGAAAAACAACGGTTTTCAAAGTGGCTTAATAAATAGTAAAAAAATTCCAAAAAATGTAAAATTTGGTCTCCAAGCACATTTTAATATAGACTGAACATCTAACGGTTTGGTTTTGTTGTTTGAACTTTGGAAATTGGAGAACCGAATCGTTTGTTCTTGAGTTTAGGAACAAACATTTGTATATTAGCCATTCTATATATATTAATAATAATTGTTATTGTTTTATTATTCATTCCAATTTTCGTAGTATTTTTTATCAGGAAGGGACAACATATTTGAACCCAAACCAATCAGGGAGGGGCAATTGTGTTGTAGAGGTCAATGCCGTGTTATCAAGCTAGACTTGTACAGAATAGGGTAAAAATGCACCGTTGGTTTTGTGCTCCAATCATGCTCCACATTCTTATTTTCATTTTCAAAGTCCGAACAGTCGATCCGAACCGTTCACCATGATCTTTGTATTAAAATGCACCGTTGGTTTTGTGCTCCAAAACAGTGATTTTGTACATATCTAAAAAAATAGTAAAAAAAATTTCAAAAAATATATAAAATTGTCTCCAAGCACATTTTTATATGAAGATCGTATTGAGCGGTTTGGATCGATTGTTCAAACTTTGAAAACAGAGAAAAAGACGTAGAACATGATTGGAGCACAAAACCAATGGTGCATTTTAACCCTACTATATATATATATATAGAGAGAGAGAGAGAGAGAGAGAGAGATAGGATCATGTTATTTTAATTAATGTACTAATTACAATAACCAAGTCATAATAAACAAAATTTCTTATAATTAATGCACTAAAAATACTAATTTTATAATTACTTTGTTGAGCCCATAGTCACCCATCTCAAAAAAAAAACGAATGTATAATAGCAAGCTAGAGGTGTCTTATTCGACCTTGTATCGGTCTGAGAATTGCTTAGACTAAATCTGACCATTGGGTCCCACTACATAAACAAAACTAAGGTCCAAAAGCGATCTATAGAGAGAGAATAGGATCTTGTCACCGTTCAAACTTATACACCGGGATTTTTGGAATTGTGGGTTCTAACAGTCAGGCTTTAGGTGTTTGGGATTTTGATGTACTTGGTATAAGGAGGATACAGTGAATACAATTAAAGTCTTGTACAGTAAGAGAAGGAATAAAATAATAGATCTGCCAAACCGCAAGTTCCAATAAAAACTGCCAGATTATACAAAGACATAGCGCAGCCATAACGAACCTAAGCTGGCTCATGGCAACCAGACCACTACCATGCACACACAATGCCTCCAGGTTTAGGTCACACAACCGTCGAACAACCAACTAGATGACCAGATAGGTCAGCTCTAAAGCGAAAATCCAACAAGTGAAAAAAAAAAGATCTTATCTCGGTATGTAGACTTGACGTCAGAACTTTGTTCATCGGTAAGCTGATTTATAGCTAAGGAAATCCCAGTTGAATAAGCTGTATGCCGACAAAGAGATCATTACATCAGAAAAGTTACAGGTAACATTGAAGAAAGAGAGAATTACAATTATTAATCTATAATGATTGTATGACAGAAAAAATGCATCAACTTGATTTTTAATTGAGTCGTGAAAATTCCATTTGCCTTCTCAGATGGGAATTGTATTTATGTGCTTTCTTGACCTTTTATCTTGTTTCCTAATTGCTCCATTAGGATTTCAAGCTTCATAAAAAGCAAGTTTAATTAAGGTTTTAATTATTGAAAAATGCAGACAAAATTGGCAATTATAAGAATCAAGAAAAAGAAGGTGAATAATTCAGTTTTCCGGAAAGTACCAGGCAACCATCAGTTTCATCATTGTTGTTTCATGTACACATCTCCCTCGTCTCTCAGCGTAAGCTTTCCCTTCTCCTCAAGCCTGCAAAACCCCAATATCAGACAGTTTTAAGTTGGACTGACATAAGGAAACTCATCATTATACACTAATGTATCGAGGTAATTTTGCAACAAGAAAAGATGTTTGTACATGACAAGGCACATAAACAGTTATGCTATTATACAGATGAGTTAATATTCTTCTTTTTGTGGATAATAGCCAAAACCGAAACCACATTTTAGGTATTCTTATTCATTGTCATATTAGAGATATACTGTGTCGCAAACTCTACACAAATACAAAAGACTTTCCAGTCTTTGTCCAACTCTATCATTAAAGTGCCATAGAGAAGCTTGATGCATGCAATAAAATTAAAAGATATATGTCAACAAAAAACCTTATCTCGAAAACAATTGGCCAATATGGAGCGAGATCTACAAATTTGGCACTGGACCAAGCAAAAGCTCGCAGGAGGTAGTGGGATGTGCGTTGCCAGGCAGCAAACAATTACAATCCCACTTTAATTTGAAAACCAAAAAATTAAAACAGAGAACTAGAACTAGCACTAGTGGAAAAACACACATCAGGATCGGTTATTTACGCACATTAGGAGCGGACCTAGAGGCGATACTAACTCAGGCGATACAAATGTGGAAACTAATTAGTATCGGTTGAAGAGCCGATACTAAAAGTTTGGATCAGGAATCGATTAATAAAGAACTGATCCTAATTGAGACAATTAGGATCGGTTATTAGTAATTAACTGATCCAAATTGAGACAATTAGGATCGGTTATTAGTAAATAACTGATCCAAATTGAGACAATTATGATAGGTTAATGATTAATAACCGATCCTAATTGTCTCTAATTGAGACAATTAGAATCAGTTATTTACTAATAACCGAACCTAGTTGTCTCAATTAGGATCAGTTATTTAGAAGAACCAATACTAATTTGTTATTTTATTTTAAACAAACATTTTTATTTTGGATCTGGATCGAGTATATAAAAGAACCAATACTAATTTGTTATTTTATTTTAATCACACTAGTAATTTGGGACGGCCCTCTTCCCCGTTTCTTACCCGAGGCTGGCTCACTATCACCGCCACCACTATTACCACCACCACTCGACATGATAGAAACTGCTCTCACCCTCCTTCTGTAATTATAAAAATCAGATTTATAGTGCCAAACACAAGCAACAACAATCATTTTGAACATATCATATTGATCATTTCTAAAACACATATGAACGAGGTAAGAAGCAGCTACCATAGCTGATGCAGAATATATAGTAACATACATGCTTCACATGACCCTTTGTAATATAAAACCAATCAAGATTTTATTAGTATCATATATGCTTCACATGAAAATCCAAACAAAAACCAATCAAGTAACATACATGCTTCACAAAAATCCAAACAAACAATCAAGATTTACTGGTACCATATATTCTTCACATGACCCTTTGTAACAGATCAGTCAGTGCAGATTGATCCAAAGCTCAAATAAAAAGTTTAGTTACACAGTTAAATAAAAGACAGCAAAACAAATGGTAGAGCCAAACTTTCCTATCATTCGGATTTTTCTACTATTTTCTAGCAATTTTCAATGTTGGGCCTTAAAAATACAAAAACTGCATATTTTGCTGTACACATGACTTCTTTGTCTCTAACTTTGCATGGTCATTAGGCATAAGAAGAAAATTCTTAAAATCATGAAAATTCACAGAGTTATAGATTGTAGTACCCTCTGTAAAACCATAAAAAAAACACAAAATTTGATTTAGCCAATTGTCAGGAATTAATTTTCCAAGTTCAAAAAAAGAAACCAGAAAACTGTTTTTTTTACATCTTTTATCAATCTGTCCCTATATTCAAGCATCTGTTAAAATAGTTAGAAAATTACAAAAAATCTGAAATTCGGCGAAATCCTTTAGAACACCTCTGTAAATCTGAACCATACCCTTACATGAGACAAATTGTAATAAAGGGATTGAAATCTAATGAACTAGCTTATTGAAAGCAGTAAGGTAGCTAGTGAGTTAGTAGCACGCCTTGCCAATGATGATTAAATATGGAGCAAAGTATGAACTGATCCAAAGATTCTCTTAGTAGCCTAGAACAGTAGAAGCCCACTTGTTAGAAATAATACTAGCCAAACCCAAGATCTTTTTATGATAATTGAAATCCAAATTAATAAGACATGTTAGTTTAATTATGCCACCGAGATCAGTAGAGGCCGTGTACCCAAATCATCACTAAGCAAAATGTGGACATGAGCAAGGGTCAAAAATGGATAATTTGGATACATGGCCTCTACTGTTCTCGGTGGCATAATTAAACCAACAGGTCTTATTGATTTGAATTTCAATTATCATACAAAGTTACTAAATTTGGTTAGGATTATTTCTAACAAGTGAGCTTATACTGTTTTAGGCCACTAAAAGACTCTTTGGATCCATTCATACTTTACTCCATATTTAATCATCTTTGGCAAAGTGCTACTTACTCACTAGCCACTTTACTGATTTCAATAAGTTAGTTCATTAGATTTCAATCCCTTTATTACAATTTTCCTCATGTAAGGGTATGGTTCAGAATTACAGAGATGTTCTGAAAGATTTTGCCGAATTTCAGATTTTCTGTAATTTTCTAACTATTTTAACAGATGCTTGAATATATGGACAGATTGATAAAAGATGTAAAAAAAAGCAGTTTTCTGATTTTTTTTTTCTAAACTTTGAAAATCAATTCCTGTCAATTGGCTAAATCAAATTTTGTGTTCTTTTTATAGTTTTACAGAGGATAATACAATCTATAACTATGTGAATTTTCATGATTTTAAGAATTTTCTTCTTATGCCTAATGTCCATGCAAAGTTAGGAACAAAGAAGTCATGTGTGCAGCAACATATGTAGTTTTTGTATTTTTAAGGCCCAACTTCGAAAATGACTAGAAAATAATAGAAAAATCTGAATGATGCAAAGTTTGGCACTAAACCATTTATTTTTCTGTCCTTTATTTAACTGTATAACTAAACTTTTGATTTGGGCTTTCGATCAGTCTGCACTGACTGATCTATTACAAAGGGATCATGTGAAGCATATATGGTACTAGTAAAATCTTGAAGGATTTTTGTTTGCATTTTTGTAAAGCATGTATGTTACTTGATTGGTACTTGATTGGTTTTTGTTTGGATTTTCATGTGAAACATATATGGCACCAGTAAAATCTTGATTGGTTTTATGTTACAAAGGGTCAAGTAAAGCATATATATTACTATATATTTTGCATCAGCTATGGTAGCCGCTTCTTACCTCATTTATATATGTTTTAAAAATGATCAATATAATATGTTCAATATGATTGTTGTTGCTTGTGTTTGACACTATAAATCTAATTTTATAATTGCAGAAGCAGAGTGAGAGCAATTTCTATCAAGTTGAGTGGTGGTGGTAATAGTGGTGGCGGTGATAGTGAACCAGCCTCGGGTAAGAAACGAGAAAGAGAACTGTCCCAAATTACTATCGTGATTAATCAGTCCGGCAAAAAGATTGAATTTTTTGAAATTGGGAGGCCTATTATTAATCAGAAAACAACAAGTTTTTCAACCAACTTGGGATATTGGTAAGAAGGCATGTTGCTATAACGTGCCAAGAGTGGTCTAAGATAGAATATTGGAGAAAGGAAAAGATATGGGAAGAAATCAAGGTAAATAATATAGTACTAATTTCACAAGTTTTCATTTGACATTACCTTACTCCAACCTTGATTTATATTTGTTTGGCAGTTGGCCTAGAGTTTACCGGATGATGCAAGTTTGAAGAAGATGGTAATCTCACAAATAGTTGTTTGTCACCGAAAGTTCAGAACCACTCTGACTACAAAGTACGTCAGGAAGGGTGAGACTCCCGCACTTGAGAAGCTCTCGATTACACAACAAGAATTAGATGTCTTTGTCCAGTCCCGCCAGTCAGAAGAATTCGAGATATGTTTTTTTCTAGGGCCACCTACCTTATATCTAATTAAGAATTCAAATATTTTCAGAAGGCCAATTGTTTCTTTGTTCAAATTGTAGGACCTAAATAAAAAGGGAAGGGCCAATCAGTCCAACAACAAGTATCGACATCTCTTAGGATCCAAAGGTTATAGTGGTGAGAAATTCCAAAGTAGGCTTAAAGATTTTTTCAAGCGATTACAAACGAAAATGCATCAAGTAGTGATCTGTCTTCCCAAGGTTCAACTACTGCATTGTCAGAAGAGCAGCTTGTTGATATGTCAGTTGAACATAGGCGTGTTACATGAAAACTAGAAAGACAGAAGCTCTTAGACAATGACCAAGAACTCGTTTATTCTAACCCGGAAACAAAAGCAGTCATTACGACAATTGTGAGGATTTAGATATTGTCATCCATTGAAATTCATCTTTAATTTATTATTTCATAACATGTTGGCATTGGCTTTGTCATTTCAGGAAGAAAATGAAGCAGCTTTCAACAAAGGCTTGTGACCCGTCGAACGATACGACGATATTTTAGGAAAATCTCTGCCAAATCAGAAACATACTGGGAAGGTGAGAAGCATTAGAGCTTTGGTGGGTATTAAAAGAACATACGAGGGGTACGAAAAAAAGAGGAGAAACACTTTTTCAGAGTCTGAAGCGAAAATTAAAGGGATGATACAGAGAGAAGTAGCGGAGAGATTAGAGAGTATAAATAGAGAAATGGAAGAGAAAGTACAGAGTTTAAATAGAGAAATAAAGAAAAGATTTAATAGAGAAATAGATGTGAGATTGAATAAATTGGTTCAGCAGCAAATGACAATGTTGATGGGCCAACGACAAATGGATACAGATAACCTAAGAGCCGTTTAGAACAGCTGCCAGTCAGTCCAACCACCACTCTTTCTTGATTCGACTGAGGTAATGCAAATAAATACATATTATTCCATTCGAATAAAAAAAAAGAATTACATTACATATTTAGTTTCATACATATTATTTCATTCGAATAAATACATATATTGTACAGAAGGAAGAACGAAGATGCAAACTCCAGATGGTTCAAGATGGGAATAAGATTGAAGTGCCCGTAGGGACAATTAATCTTCCAGTTGTAGAAGGCGCAGTTATTCACTGTAGGCCTATACCGCCCGACCATGCAAAAGTAATTGTTGATGTTTTCCTTGCGGATGAAGAAGACAACCCCTTGCATGTACCAAATTACGAGCTGGTAACCATTTGCTTAGCCGTTTGCAGCTTCACTGCATGGCCGATGAGTATGATATCTTTAGATGAGGTAAAAAATATATATTATTATTACAAGTTCTTATACTTACAAATTTATATCTATAAGGTGGAGTCATAGTTGTTTTTTTTAATCTAATTGCAGGAACCACGAAATGAGTTACAAGTTCCTACGGGTGGGAACTTGTTTCGTTCTGAAATGTTAGCACCAAGTCGCTACAAGAAATTTGATTGTATCAATTTTGACAAGCTGGCATCTAATTTCAAGAATTTAGGTCAACGGTTTTTGAACCAAGAAGGCAATGAATTTCATATCGTTCCGCCACTTCAACTTTTTCATAGTGAAGGCTCCATAGTTGTTCATGCAGATGACTTTGACGGATTTGAATACACCAAAGGCATGGCTCACTGCACCAAGTATTCGAATCTACATAATAGGAGTTAATATTCGTAATAATGGCAAAATTTAGTACTTTTAATTCAGATTTCAAAAAATTGAAATCACCTTTACGCCTTTTTTGCAGGTGTACGCACAAATACTATGAGGAATTTTCTAATGAGCATGTTGGTTTCATGGATCCCGTGAAATCATGTTACGCCTTTTTGAACGGTGATAATCATGACCGAGATATGCCAATACATACATAAGGAACGCACTTAAAGAAACCGAGACAAGAAATTGATATTCATACCGTATCATCAGGGGTATATACATATTATAATTTTATTAAATCTCTTTCATTTCATAGAAATTATGGAATATGACATGCTACAAACCTTACATACAGAAATCATTGGGTATTGGACGTGCTTATGCCAAAAGAAAGTAAATTATTCGTGTCCGAATCCAATAAGAAGAATTAAAAAAGACTGAAGATCATCGATGCGCTAGCGGAGCAAGTTTTTCAAACTTTCATTTGTTAATCATTTTAGATATCTCTTTTAAGTACTAATTGTTCACTCTATTGATATTTTAACAGTCCCTTCCTAGTGGAAACGTGTTCAGGAGGACGTGGAAAAACCGCTAAATTGAAGGTTACACATTGCAAGGTAATAGTTATTATTGAATCTCTCATTGTTTGTAAATTGCCAAGTTGATGATGTTAAACTACTCGGAGGAATTTAGATGTAAAAAATGGTGAAATTTGATTAAGATATGATTATCAGTGTATTAAAATTCAGTTCATGCGGCCGAATATTCGTATTCGGTTGGAATCCGAATAGAAAATCAATATTCGATTTAATATTCGATTTTGAATATTCGGCCGCATATTCGGCAATATATTTTTTTTCCGCATATAATATATTCAGTATTCGGTTCAATATTCGCTTCAGTATTCGATTTTGAATTTATGCTTGTATTCTTAAAACACTAGTTTGTACCATAGGCTGTTGGCTGTGCTTGTATTCAAGTAGTAACGTCGCTTCATATGCGGATTACATTGATCTCAAAGCAGCAGGATATTGATTTGCATAACTATTAATATTAATTATTTTTTGAAAATCCGAATATATAAATCCGAATAAAAATCCGTATATTCGGCCGAATACCGTATATACGGTATGCGGTGACCTTCCGCATACCGAATGAGAACCGAATATTAATACAATGATGATTATAGGGACATAGATGCAAAACTGAAACCACATTTTAAGTATTCTTCTTTTTGTGGATAATAGCCAAAACTGAAACCACATTTTAAGTATTCTTATTCATTATCATATTAGAGATATACTGTGTCGCAAACTCTATACAAATACAAAAGACTTTCCAGTCTTTGTCCAACTCTATCATTAAAGCGACATAGAGAAGCTCGATACATGCAATAAAATTGAAAGATATATGTCAATAAAAAAACTTATCTCGAAAACAATTGGCCAATGTGGAGCGGGATGTGCATTGCGCAAACCATTTGAAACCCTCCTTAATCTGCAAACCAAAAAATTAAAACAGAGAACTAGAACTAGCTAAGAGTAATTATAACCCTATAATTAAATAGTAATTGCCATTGAACATTTGGTAGTTGCTACGATAGATCTGCCAAACCGCAAGTTCCAATAAAAACTGCCAGATTCAACAAAGACATAGTGCAACCATAACGAACCTAAGATGGCTCATGGTAACCAGACCAATACCATGCACACACAATTCCTCTAGGTTTAGGTCACACACCCGACAAACAACCAACTAAATGACCAGATAGGTCAGCTCTAAAGCCAAAATCCAACAAGTGAAAAAAAAGATCTTATCTCGGCATGTAGACTTGAAGTCAGAACTTTGTTCATCGGTTAGCTGGTTTATAGCTAAGGAAATCCCAGTTGAATAAGCTGTATGCCGACAAACTGATCATTACATCAGAAAAGTTACAGGTCACATAGAAGAAAGAGAGAATTACAATTATTATTCTATGATGATAGTATGACAGAAAAAATGCATCAACTTGGTTTTTAATTGAGTCGTGAAAATTCCATTTGCCTTCCTCAGTTGGGAATAGTATTTATGAGCTTTCTTGATCTTTTATCTTGTATCCTAATTGCTCCATTAGGATTTTAAGCTTCATAAAAAGCATGTTTAATTAAGGTTTCAATCATTGAAAAAAGCAGACACAATTTGCAATTATAAGAATCAAGAAAAAGAAGGTGAATAATTCAGTTTTCCTGAAAGTACCAGGCAACCATCAGTTTCTTCATTGTTGTTTCATGTACAAATATCCCTCGTCTCTCGGCGTAAGCTTTCCCTCCTCAAGCATGCAAAACCCCAATATCAGGCAGTTTTTAGTTGGACTGACACAAGGAAACACATCATTATACACTAATGAAGCGAGGTAATTTTGCAAAAAGAAAAGATGTTTGTACATGACAAGGCATATAAACAGTTATACTATTATATAGATGAGTTAATATTCTTCTTTTTGTGGATAATAGCCAAAACTGAAACCACATTGTAAGTATTCTTATTCATGGTCATATTAGAGATATACTGTGTCGCAAACTCTACACAAATACAAAAGACTTTCCTGTCTTTGTCCAACTCTATCATTAAAGTGCCATAGAGAAGCTTGATGCATGCAATAAAATTAAAAGATATATGTCAACAAAAAAACTTATCTCGAAAACAATTAGCCAATATGGAGGGGGATCTAAATCTTTGGCACTGGACCAAGCAAAAGCTCAAAGTAGGTCGTGGGATGTGCGTTGCCAGGACAGCAAACCATTTGAAACCCTCCTTAATCTGCGAACGAAAAAGTTAAAACAAAGAACTAGCTAAGAGTAATTCTAAACCTATTATTAAATAGTAATTGCCTTTGAACATTTGGTAGTTGCTACGATAGATCTGCCAAACCACAAGTTGAAATAAAAACTGCCAGATTCAACAAACACATAGTGCAGCCATGACAAACCTAAGATGGCTCATGGTAACCAGACCAATACCATGCACACACAATGCCTCTAGGTTTAGGTCAAACACCCGACAAACAACCAACTAGTTGACCAGATAGGTCAGCTCTAAAGCGAAAATCCAACAAGTGAAAAAAAAAATCTTATCTCGGCATGTAGACTTGAGGTCAGAACTTTGTTCATCGGTAAGCTGATTTATAGCAAAGGAAATCCCAGTGGAATAAGCTATATGCCGACAAACAGATTATTACATCAGAAAAGTTACAGGTAACATGGAAGAAAGAGAGAATTACAATTATTAATTTATAATGATTGTATGATAGAAAAAATGCATCAACCTGATTTTTAATTGAGTCGTGAAAATTCCATTTGCCTTCTCTGTTGGGAATTGTATATATGTGCTTTCTTGACCTTTTATCTTGTTTCCTAATTGCTCCATTAGCAATTTAAGCTTCACAAAAAGCAAGTTTAATTAAGGTTTTAATCATTGTAAAAAGCAGACACAATTGGCAATTATAAGAATCAAGACAAAGAAGTTGAATAATTCAGTTTTCCTCAAAGTACCAGGCGACCATCAGTTTTATCATTGTTGTTTCATGTACAAATCTCGCTCATCTCTCAGCGTAAGCTTTCCCTCCTCCTCAAGCCTGCAGAACCCCAATATCAGACAGTTTTTAGTTGGACTCACACAAGGAAACTCATCATTATACACTAATGAAGCGAGGCAATTTTGCAAAAAGAAAAGATGTTTGTAGATGACAAGGCATATAAACAGTTATGCTATTATACAGATGAGTTAGTATTCTTCTTTTTGTGGATAATAGCCAAAACTGAAACCACATTTTAAGTATTCTTATTCTTTGTCATATTAGAGATATACTACCTGGCAAACTCTACACAAATACAAAAGACTTTCCAGTCTTTGTCCAACTCTATCATTGAAGTGCCATAGAGAAGCTCGATGCATGCAATAAAATTGAAAGATATATGTCAATAAAAAAACTTATCTCGAAAACAATTGACCAATATGGAGCGGTATCTACAAATATGGCACTGGACCAAGCAAAAGCTCGCAGGAGGTAGAAGGATGTGCATTGCCAGGACAGCAAACAATTCGAAACCCGCTTTAATCTGCAAACCAAAAATTAAAACAGAGAACTAGAACTAGCTAAGAGTAATTGTAAACCTATTATTAAATAGTAATTGCCATTGAACATTTAGTTGTTGCTATGATAGATCTGTTAAATAGCAAATTCCAATAAAAACTGTAAGATTCAGCAAAGACAGAGCGAAGCCATAAAGAACCTAAGCTGGCTCATGGTAACCAGACCAATACTATGCACACACAATGACTCTAGGTTTAGGTCACACACCCGACAAACAACCAACTAGATGACCGAATAGGTCAGCCCTAAAACGAAAATCCAACAAATTTAAAAAAAATCTTATCTCGGCATTTAAACACCTATGGTATTATAGAGATGAGTTAGTCTTAATTTTTTTTGTGGATAATGGCCAAAACTGAAACCACATTTAATGTATTCTTATTCATTGTCCTGTTAGAGATATACTGTGTCGCAAACTCTGCAAAAATACAAGAGATTTTCCAGTCTTTGTCCAACTCAATCATTAAACTACCATAGATCGAGAAGTCTGATCCTTGCAATAAAATTGGAAGATATATGTCAAAAAAAAAAACAACTTATCTCAAAAATAATTGGCCAGTATGGAGCGGGATCTTCAGTTTAGGCACTGGACCAAGCAAAAGCTCGATGGAGGTAGTGGGATGTGTGTGTTGACTATTAGAAAATTGTTAAACAAGCCATCTAAATATAATTTTTGTATACTCAGATAACCTTGTTAATTGGCATCAAATACAACAAACACAAATACAACTTATCAATAAATTAAGTTCTTTCTTGCAGATCTATTTATCAGTAAATAAATTTAACAATTAACAAATACAAAAAAAATGATTCACTATATTAGTTTAGTGCATTTTTGTGTTTTCTCAGAAAATAGTTTTCATGTAATAAGCTATAGTTAGGGAAACAAAACCTGTACACTGTTTCATACCAGTTATAAAATTTTAGTTAAAATTGACGTTCATTGTATCTAGATAGCAAGAGATATAGAAGACTGCCTTGAAGATGTTCGTGGTTCAGCAGATAAGCAATAGTCATTAGTGCTAAATTTATTTTTGGAGGGTTCTAATATGAGTTTGTATCGAAAAAGAAATTCACAATTAGGAAAAAAGGCTCGACCGTAGCACAATTAGTGAAAATCCAATCAAATTTCATTTCGAAAAAAAGGGAAATCCCCCTTAAATAAGGAGTTTCCTCTCAAAGTCCAGTATCGTTCAAATCAGCACTAAAGTAATACTCACCTAGGTTCCTTCTATTTAGTCAGGCTTTCTTAAAAAAAAAAGTACAAACAGTAGATAATTACTCACCTAGGTCTTTCGTGAGGAGAGCACAGGGAATCACTGTGGAATCGGTAAACCTTGTAACCCTCTTCTTCGCTCTTATACCTCCTGCGTTGGAACCCTTTTTTCCGCTTCTTCTTCACTTCGTGGAGACCAGTAGACGGAGTCCACAGTAAGCGAAATACAAAGGAGGGTATCGCTGGAAATAAAATATTGTCAGTTTTTTCCGAAATGAACTCTCACCAAATCCTCCATTTTTCATTGGAATTAGTCGGACGAAAATATTCCCTCCAAATTGCGTCGAAAGAAGTCATTTCCTGTCACTGACGCTGATCCGATCAGAGAATTTTAAAAAAAAAACATCAATTCCATTTCTCGTTTTGAAAGGGGAATGGTGGTTCCTGTCAGTGTGTTACCTTTGGAGATATTTTTGCAACAGAAGGGTTGTTAGGAGGTGGCAAAGGTGACCTCAACCTTCCCAGTCACTCCCGGTGGTGGTGCCAAGATGATTCCTGCCCGGCTCCTGATTAACCGGTTAAGAAAAGCATGTGTGAGCTGGCCCCAGTGTCAGATGTCTTTGTCTTCACTTTTATCCTGATGGTTCTCCTTCCTAAATCATATATATGAGCATCATAGAGTTAACTTTTAAACACAAATTTATAAAAATGTTGGGTAAATATGACATATTTTCATCACTACAACTAACACATTTTTGACTCGATTGTGACGAAAAAGGAAAAATCCAGAAAAAAAAGATGTTAAATTTCTCGAGGGAAAGCTCAAAAAAATAGTTTAGGTTGGTACAAAGGAGGATCAGAGAAGTTCGTCTAATTCCTCCCACACCGAGGCGCTAATTCCTCCTGCTCCGACTTCTCTCTCTCTCTCTGTCGAGGGTGGTCCGACTGCGCGCTCTCTCAAATCTGGACTAGGGTTTCTCTTTTCTTGCATTTCCTTGAAGAAAGTTCCCACTTTACTTTTTCTACTGGGTGAGAGAGAGTTACTTTTTAGTGTCTTAGTGAGAGAAGGTTGCTTCTTTAACAAGCAAGAGTATGTGACGAGGAAAAGATACGCACCCGGATTTTATCCTCTTTTATTACCGCTACTGCTACGCATCCCAAAACAATCTTTTTATTTAGTAATATTTAAATCTAGATCTCTGCACAATCGAACGACATAATTAAACAAATAAAAAAAATCAAAACTAAATCTCTAAAAGAATCAGTAAGATAATCTGCCGTGCAAAAAATAAGTAATATGACTTAGATTTATGAAAAAAATAATATGAAAATTCTTAATATCGATCTTTAGTACATATCTTGTCATATATAGTTTGATGAGAAATGCATAAATTTTGTTTTTTTTTTTTCCTCTTTACAGAGGATGGCAGGATTTCAATTTAGGTATGATATATTTACGATGTTTACACCGCTTATTTTTTATCAACGCAACATTATATAAAACTTCTAATAAATAGACAATTTTATTCTTTATTTATTATATCATTTAAATGCTGCTCTCCAATATATTATCATAGAATATTTTTCTTAAATGTTACTTTTAAAGTTATCAACTATGTTATTTTGTTTAAAATTTGTTTTTATCTCTTGCATTGCATTGTAAAATGATTTTCTTTTTAAAAAATCAGATGTAAAGTAAAATAAATAAATAAATAAATATTTTGCAGTATTCGTTATTTGTATTTCGTTAAATGTTTGAGATTTTTAAAGATATTACAGGAGGAAAGATTTTATTATATTATGAAAGTATATGAACATTGTATATGTTGATAATTTCTTCCTGCTCCACAAATTTTGGTGACAATCTACACTTGAAATATTTTGGCAATTAACGTTTAATCGTTATTTTTGCCCAAAAATAACTAGAGAAAATGGCATATTTACTTATTTACTTATATAAATTAAATGTGAATTGATCCTAGAAAACATACGTAATGCAACTTATGGTGAATAATTTAGATAGTCAATTTGTGATTAAAAAAAATAAAATAATAGCACCCTGACACTATAATAAAAAAGAAGATATCGACGAAGCTTTATTCCTTAATTTTATGTTTCTTGTAATGTCAGAGTTGGTCCAAAATTTTCAAACAAATTCAATGCAAGATTACAAAAAGAAGAGACAATTAATATGGTATGAAAATCAAATAATCTATATAAACGACAACAATATTAGTTACGTGTGTGTGTGTCTATATATATATATATATATATATATATATATATATATATGAGTAGAACTAGGGTGCTCCTAAGCTCACCAAGCCCTTCGTGAGCGCGACTCTAAAACCTATCGAATTGACTTCAAACGACATTTTCAAACCGTTAGATGTTCAATCTATATTAAAATGTACTTGGAGACCAAATTTTACATTTTTTGGAATTTTTTTACTATTTATTAAGATGGTTTGAAAATCGCTGTTTTTATTAAAATTCTGCACCATTGGAAAACAGCGATTTTCAAACCATCTTAATAAATAGTAAAAAAATTTCAAAAAATGTAAAATTTGGTCTCCAAGCACATTTTAATATAGATTGAACATCTAACGGTTTGAAAATGTCGTTTGCAGTCAATTCGATAGGTTAAGTCACGCTCACGGAAGGGCTTGGTGAGCTTAGGAGCACCCTAGTTCTACTCTATATATATAGAGAGATGGGCTATTATACATTGCAATGTATTGACCCCTTTGTGCATTACAATCTAAACCGGTGGATTCGTTTAAAAAAACGTGCGAATCAGCGATCAAATCAACTTCAAAATTTCAGAAATTTATTCCTCCAGCGACTTGACTGGAAGCATCCAGTCCCCTCTCTCTCCCAACATCTCCCATAGCTCTCTATCTCAGCTCTCTAAGAAAGAAAGAAAGTAGAAAACCTAAATCGCGCGTGCTCGGCGATTCCTCGCCGACCCTATGCCGGTCCTCCACCACCGACCCTCCGAAGCCATCTCTCTCCCCCGATGTCGCTATATCTTGCTCAGCGGTGCTCTCAGTCCCGTCAACCTCGCACCTTCTTTGCCACGTCAGTCTCACGCCAAGGTTTCAAGGTCACCAGACTTTCTTCCCTCTCACTATTTCTTAAAATTTGAACAAATTTCTGCATATTTTCGAAGAAACAAAAATGCCCAAATAGCACTGATTTGATTTTTTAGTATAGTAGCATCTGAACTGCTTAGGATTTAGTTTTCCTTTCACAATCACACACGTCTCAGTGACCTAAAATTACCAGCAACAGAAATGACTTTAAATAGGTTAATTAAAACAAAGATTAATTAAAACAGAAATGTCATTATTTTATTAAATAAAGAGTATCTTTAAGTCATGTCTTGACAACTAACCAATGCCAGTAAGTACCTTAGTAAAAGAAACATAAACATGACTATGGTATAATTATGTAAACAGTTTCAAATTTCTGGTATATCTATTTTAGTCCCTGGAGTGAGAATTTATTAGCATGAGCCCATAATTCAATTAGATTGACAAGGCATATTGAGGAATAGAACTATTGAAAAAGAGAAAAACTCATATTTCAAAAAAATAGATGTGACATTGATGATATCTTACATTCATCATACATGCATTGTATATGTTTATCCAAAATGCCAGCTTTTGTTGATGTGTGAGCTCTATCAGCTTCACTGTTGCAAGCTTTATGACTAAACCCCTGAAATAATCAAAATTGCAAATAAGCCACCAGAACAACCAAATCTTGACTAACAAGTAGTTACATTTAACTTATGTGACATTATATAGGTTAATTAAAACAAAGATTTTATCAGGTACGTACTTGCATTAAAAAGGAGTCGTCTACTGTGATCTCAAGCCATCAAACATTCTGAGGGCATATGAAGGTAATGTTTCAAGTGTGTCATGCTTAGAGAAGCTGGAATTATGGTTTCTTCAGGATTCATTGGTGGAAGCTGCTCAAGAAGAGTTGAACTCTATTAGCAACATCATTGCTCAGGCTGCAAAATCTGAGAAATTATGTAAAAGTGTAATGTGAAATTTTTTGTGTACAAAGGTATTGTGAGAAATTATGTTTTCTGTACAAGATGTAATCTTTAGCAATTTTATGTAAAAAATTATGTCATGTTTTGAGAAGGGGTAATTTGAGGTTCTTTTGTTCTGTACATGTGTCTTGGCATTGGTAAAATCATATTTTTTTTATATATATATTGATTTGTTTGCAAGTTTTAGTGGTTTCGAATAAATTATTGTATTATTGTTTTCTGTACATGTGTCATGCCTTCTTGTTGTTTTTATAAGGTGAAAACCAGTGTTCTAAATAGCGCGCTATAGCGCCGCTATAGCGTTTTTGGACCCTAAACGCTACGCTACGACATCAAAATGCGCTATTTGCGCTACGGCCGCTATAGCGGCCGCTACAGCGCTATAGCGGTCCGCTACGGCGCTATTTGCGCTATACAATATGGGTTTTTTTTATTTTTTATTTTTAAGCAATTTATATGGGTTTTAAATAAAGATAAAAAAAATCTCAAACCGAAATTGAATTTGTTGCTACTTGCTACAAATAAATCAATTTGAAATTGGGAATAGAAATTGAAATTTGAATAGAAAAAAAGTCCAAACCGGAATTAAAATTTGAATAGCAAAAAAAAATAGATTATGTCATGAATCATGATACTTAAGATATTTTTAATAGGAAAAATCGATAGTTTATGATATTACTATGGATATTTTGAACCGCAATTTGAACTTTGTACAGGTTCAATATGAATATTATAATTTCTTAATTACTTTGGTGTTATTTATTGTTCTATGAGACCTTAGATAATGTTGATATTTAGTACAAATATTGAATATACGAAATGTAAAAAAAAAAAAAACGCTATTTGAAATAGCTTCCGCTATAGCGACGCTATTCGCTATAGCTTTTTTTTTAACCTTCCCGCTACGACGCTATAAACGCTATTTAGAACCTTGGTGAAAACTATGGTACAAATTGGTTACTGTTGTGCGACCACCAAAATAATTTTTTTGAGAATTTAAATGTAACAACTTACACAACTAACAACAAATTTTATTGAGCTATCTTAATTAAAGTACCAACTAATTACATAGAACTCTCCTAATTAAGTACGTACATAGCAAAAGCAAATTTAAGCACTACATTGCATTCATTTTCAATAACAACAATAAAATCAACAGGTCCTGCAAATAATCCTACTAATTGAAATAATTCTAGTAATTCAACTCTTGAAATAATTCTAGAAATGAATTCTTGAAACCAAATCCTGGGTACTAGTTAAAATCAGAAAATTTTACACTCGAAGCTGTTCACACAATCTGAAAAGCACCTCTGTACTAGTGAGTTGTAAATCCTCAACAATAAAACAAAACAACAATTCATCAGAATTCATCTTCACTATTTTCTTCTTCTTCACTAATTTTACACCAAATCCTCACTAATTTAAACAACAGTTCATAAATTAATGTCCTCATCTTCTTCATCTTCACTATTTTCTTCATATTCATCTTCACTGTTTTCGTCATCTTCATCTCCTTCATATGTCGCTTCCTTACCCTTGTGGCCTTGTGATTTTAACTTGTTTACAAAAGAAGATATGGTTAGCAATAGATGTAAGGTAATTTTGATTTCTAACTTGTAAAAAATGTATAAAATAATAATATGACCAACAAGATAATTTTGTTTAACCTTAGGGCAAGTTCTGGAATTGTGGCCGGCTTTCTTATTGCATACGCTACAAGTCCTCATCTTCTTTGCATTCTGGATAGACGCAGGCACAAATCTTGTAATCTTCTTCCTCCTACCCTTACATTGTGAGTCGTGTGGGTCAAGAAACACGGGTTTGTTTTGGACTTGGTCATTCCTCGACCCTTCTCCTTTGTCAGCTTCAAGGCTTGATAGAATACCTCTCTGTATTTGCTTACCTACTATAGCAAACAGTTTCTCTTTTCCACTTGCGATAACCTCATTCAAACAACTAAAACCATCTGAACTAACAGCTCCTATTTTGACAAGCTCCTTCAAACAACGAATAATTTTCTTATCATCTACCGACATGGACTTGTGGGATCGCAAATTTCTCTTCTTTGAGGGGCTCGAGATCAACTCATGGTTATGATCCTCCACAAAAACACTTACTCGCCAAATCCCACCTTTTACAATCTTCATCCTAAATGAGGCCTTACAACCCGTCCTTGTCATCCCATTTAATTTCTCAGGTGTACGAGGATTGGACTCACTTCCGATTGGCATTGCATTTTTTTTTGCCGCGTTGAGAATCCTTCTTTAGAACATACGTACCGCATTGATGACACGCCATGCTTATTCTTTGTTTGTGCTTGTTTGCGAACACTAAACCCCACACGGCATGCATAATCATTATACATTTTGAATGCCTCCTCTCGTGTAAGGAACTCCATGCCGACATATGGCTTAATGGCATCCTCAAGCTGATCATCCTCAACTCTTAATGCTTCTATGTGGTAGATATAGGGATCAATAATATCTACCTGTTCCACAAAGGCAAAAGTCAATCAAACAAGGTGTTGAGTATTTTCTGACTATTAAATGACAAAAAAAATGATAATTTTATACCTCCAACTGAATTCTCTGACAATTATCATCTCCATTTTCAAGAATGAGTTGTTGAGTATTTTCATCTCCATCCATAAGTTAACCTATATTAGTCGAAATATTTTGCTAATAAGATTAATGGTTGGAAATATTTTAATGGTCCTAAATAAGTTCAGTTTATTATTTATAAGCACCTAGCTGTCAATGATTTTTTTTTAATGAATTACTTGTGGAATATCTTTATTTTCTTATGATAGATAAGTACTTAAGAGCCTCAGCAAAAAAAAATCAAAATGATTATAGTACGATTACTATTATTACTTTAATATTTTTAATATTTTAGGTAAATGACCTTTATCACATTTGATAAGGTGATAAAGCTGCTCCAAAATTTGATAAAGTTCAAACAATGAAAATTTGATAAAGCAAAAGCCTGCCTCAGAGGTATGAATGAAGAAAAAATGCACAAAATCGCTTTAAGTTAAAGAAGGACAATGCTCTCTCCAAATTAAACAAATCTGAAGCAAAGAAAAATGTACCCGAGTCTGGAAACAAATCAAGCAAAGAAAATGCACATAATTTTGCTTTGAGTTAAACAAATCAAGCAAAGAAAAATGCACAAAATCAAACCCGTCTGGAAACAAGAAGGAAAAATGCACCACTGGAGGAGGAGGGTCGGCGAGGAGGATCGGCGGAGGAGGGTCGGCACAGGAGCGCGTGATGATCGGCGGAGGAGGGTCGGCACAGGAGCACGTGATGATCGGCGGAGGAGGGTCGGCACGCGCGATTTAGGTTTTCTACTTTCTTTCTTTCTTAAAGAGCTGAGATAGAGAGCTGTGGGAGATGTTGGAAGAGAGAGAGGGGACTGGATGCTTCCAGTCAAGTCGCTGGAGGAATAAATTTTTGAAATTTTGAAGTTGATATGATCGTTGATCCGCACGTTTTTTTAAACGAATCCACCGGTTTAGATTATAATGCACAGAGGGGTCAATACATTGCAATGTATAATAGCCCATCTATATATATATATATATATAGAGAGAGAGAGAGAGCTGGGCTTAGCTAAGCCATGGAGTAAAACGACTTGATGCTCCACGCCTCATTATTTTTATTTTGAAAATCTAAACTACCGATCCGAACCGCTCAACATGATCTCCATATTGAAATGTGCTTGGAGACCAAATTTTACATTTTTTGAAATTTTTTTACTATTTATTAAATCACTTTGAAAATCGCTGATCCATTGGTCCAGAATTTTTTACTGTTTTACTACTGTTCATCCGGATCAGCGATTTAAGGCATTCAAGTCAAGTCAGAGCCTAAAAGTAAAAGTTGACCGAAAGATAGCAGAGCATGCATCCTCCATCTATTCATGAACGGGATCGAAAAAGAAAAAGGCCTACCCTAATTAGAAGCGTGACCATGCGATATAATTAATTAATATAATCCTTGTTTCAAACATTTTTCAACTCAATGCTATTGCTATCCATGGTTCCTAATTTATTCTGTACGTAATTTGAAACCTCGTTAGTTTATTCAAGAGATTTTATATCTAATTTCTTCTTCTTCTGAATTGCTGATGGAATAAAAGAAGGTGAATATTCAAATTTATTCCAAAACCTGGTGCAATAAAAGAAGGATATGACACGCTGGATTGAGATTAATTGCTTTCGTTCTCACAATAAACTCTTAGATTATTCAAAGTTCTAGTAATAATAATATCATGAAAAATTTCTAAAATAAAATGATAATTTAATCAACAAGTTATTAAAATAATAATAATAATATACAAAAATCAATTATGAAATAAAGTTTGTTGAACAGTGAATACAAGTATTTCTAATTTCCAATCATTACAACTATTTGTTTAAACTAATTTAATAGATTGAATTTCTGGATCGTTTTTAAATATTTCGTCAAAACCCATAAAACCGAAGAAAAGAAAAAGAAAATTGACAAGTTTACATTTGGCATATCCGATCCCAGATCCGAGGATTCTATATATTTTCATGGTCCGATCTCAGTTCTGTGATCTCAGCTGATTTATTAATTCTTCTATTGTATATTATATCATAAAAGGAATATAGTTAGTTAATTGTTCCCGTCTCAGTTAACTCTTTTCTAAATGTTGTTTTTATTAAATTAAATTGGAATCAGCTGTGTAATTGCTTTCTATAAGTATAACTGTATAAGTATGGGCAGATCTACCTACAGCTCATGAGGTGCTTACCGTCCTCATCATTTAAATTTTTTAATCATGTATATTGAATTTTATCAAGGTTCTAAATAGCGTTTATAGCGTCGTAGCGGGAAGGCTAAAAAAAAAGCTATAGCGAATAGCGTCGCTATAGCGGAAGCTATTCCAAATAGTGTTTTTTTTTTTTTTTACATTTCGTATATTCAATATTTGTACTAAATATCAACATTATCTAAGGTCTCACAGAACAATAAATAACTCCAAAGTAATTAAGAAATTATAATATTCATATTGAACCCGTACAAAGTCCAAATTGCGGTTCAAAATATCCATAGTAATATCATAAACTATCGATTTTTTCTATTAAAAATATCTTAAGTATCATGATTCATGACATAATCTATTTTTTTTTTCTATTCAAATTTCAATTTCTATTCCCAATTTCAAATTGATTTATTTGTAGCAAGTAGCAACAAATTCAATTTCGGTTTGAGATTTTTTTTATCTTAATTTAAAACCCATATAAATTGCTTAAAAAAAAAAAAAACTCATATTGTATAGCGCAAATAGCGCTGTAGCGGACCGCTAGCGTTGTAGCGGCCGTAGCGCAAATAGCGCATTTTGATGTCGTAGCGTAGCGTTTGGAGTCCAAAAACGCTATAGCGGCGCTATTTAGAACACTGAATTTTATTATAGAGTATTGTATTTTTCATAAATTTTCATTCAATTTGTTATTACATAGACTTAGGTTCGAGTCTCAGTCATGTTTCTCTATCTAAATTTTACAGTTCCGCACTGCATCCAAGTATATATTGGAAAATACTTATGGTTTATTTAATGGAATAAACGTACCAACCATCTTAATTTCAATCTAATTATATTATGTCTCAACTGCAGAAAATTTAATTATGCAAACTATAAATAAACTAAAGTTGAACAAAAAAGACCCGCAAAAAATTACCTAAGCTTATAAAATAATATATTGGGTACAAGTATATATTAATAGCTGAGCTAACTAAATATATTTAAGACTATTTTTCTGAACGTTCGATACAAGGTTACTGATTAAGTTGTCATAAAATAAAGCAACCAAAATATAAAATCATGCTTAGATGACAGTGTTTCCAATTCAACTCAATTGGATGAAATTTGGAACGGAAGTAAATTTACCAACGTCCCAACTAACAAGTGCTCCGTGAAAAAATACATAATTAGAGAGCCTCCGTACTACGGCTCAATATTTGAGTTTTCAAAATCCTAACGGTCAATCAGAACCGTTCAACATGATCTCCATATGAATATGTACTTGCAAACCAAATTTTACATTTTTTAGAATTTTTTTACTATTTTTTTAGATAGGTAGAAAATCACTTGATCTAAAAATTACTATGTTTCAGAAAATCAGTGATTTTAAAATATTCCAAAAAATAGTAAAAAATTTCTAAAAATTGTAAAATTTGGTCTACTAGCACAATTTAATTTGGAGATTAACTTGAACGGTTCGGATCGACGTTTTGAACTTTGAAATTGAAGATATAAAAGTGAAGTAAAATACTCGCTTTACTTCGCGAAGTACTTTAGCCCAACTCTCTTTCTATATATATATTAAATGTCAAAATTTAATGAGATAACATTTGAAGGCCGATTCAGTCCATTATTATTTGTGATGATAAAATCTTAATGACACAATAACGCAAATGATGAAGTATTATAATGCATGACTCTCAAAAATCATGACTTCAAATTTCAAATGACAGTTCGGTGATGATGAAAACACAAATCCATTTATTGATTAATCTTTCTTTCTTTAGAGGCTCCAATAGCTAGTGCTGCATGTGCAGAATGGAAAATAAAAAAATTGTCCAACTTACTACAGCAATAGTGAAAAATATCATAAAGACAAACTACGCTGTATGACGGATACAACAGAGCAGAATCTGTATATATATAGTCTTCACGTGCATCAAAATATAGCTTTATCAATAAATAATGAAGTAATATGTATTATCCCTTTAACAATCTCAATGTTGTTGCTGCTGATGAGATCTTCATCCTATCTCAAGGAAAAAAAAAACGAATTTCAGAATATGGTGGAGCAACATATATTTGCAAGCGTGATTATTTGCAAGCGCATACCGTTGCAGCTATATTAATTTAATAAAAACATTAATTTCTTTTGCATGGACCCTTTTTACGCTTGCAAATAGCAAGTGCTCCCCTTGCAGTTACTAGGAATTCTAGTAGTGATCTATGAGATAAAATTGTTTTTCACTGTAGGTATCATCGCGAATATTCATGTCGGTAATAGCAATTTCAGTCAGCTTACTCTCGACAATAGTCACTTTTTACCCTCACAAGTAGTGACAAATTCTTACAAGCATGGTTGCAAGTGCAACACCTCATGATTCGACACACAAGGGTAGAACTAGTAAATTTTGATAGGAGTGGTTTGAATATGAAATGTAAAAATATATAATGTGGTGGATGAGATTTGAATTCATCAAGTCTTCCACAATCACAATGAGGAGTCTTAACCACTATGCTATATACAAGAACGCATGCGATGTTTTAAAGGGGATGAACTATTTAAAGACTTCTAGAAAAAAATTAATTAAATTTCAATATACATAATTAAAAAATTTAAAACTATGAGAGTTGCTTAGCACCTTTTGACTTACACTAAGGTGTGTTGGCTGTGGCGTGACAACTGTAATACTCACTGCAGACTCGTTCTCCCGGTCTGATTTTAGAAATTGGAGGCTTACCTGGGTTGATCTTTTGTGCAAAAGTTGAGAGCAATCAGTTCTTTTGTAAATGCTACCGAGTATTTCACTATATATAGTAACTAGAGTTTTCAAGTACACAGTTACAAGAATAAAATAATGGCATGTTCATTATTTATAGAAGTAATGAAACTATGTATATCCATTGAGCCTGAGCATGCACTGTTTAAGTTTATAGGAAAATGTATTTTGAATTCCCAAACCTAGTTATACATGCATTACATCGATCCATTCACCGTGAAAACATAAAAGAAGAAAATTATACTGCCAAACCTAATTACTAACAAATTTTGATTCATGAGTTTACTAATTGAGCCCAAGTGTTTTCCGACCAAGAAAGAAAAACAAAATTAATAACAAATTAAGGACTTTGAGCTTTGGTTCGGAAGCATTTACCGGGTATTTAGGTAGTCGGTTGTTAGGTAGATTGCGTGGATTCACAGGTACGTCGGAATGTACCCCCATGCCGCAAAGAAATAAACAGAGAAGAAGCAAGATGGCACAAGAGTGAGGGTTGCTTTTACATTTACTCCACATTTTGCTACCATGGTCTCCTTCGTCACTTCTTCCCCATTTTATACTGAGAGCTATCTAATTTTTTTTTGCATCTAGACCCTCTAATTGGTTTATATTTCAATATATAGTTGAATGATCTTTTGCCAAACCCGTTTATCTGTTTTTTTTTTTTCCCGATAAGTGTGTACCCTTTTTTTGTGGAGGGAATTGTCCCTCAAAAAATCATTGGACACAATCATAATAAACATTTAATATATAGTTGCAATTGAATTAAAATAGGTCTAAGTAAAATAATATATTAATTCATTTTACATTTCTCTATATAAAAGGTGACATTATTTGTAAACACTAAGGCTATGTTTGGATGCACTTAGAATAGCACTATTTTTAGAATAACATTGCTATTCAGAACAAGGACAATCCAAACGAGAAATAGAGCTATTCGGAACAAGGACAATCCAAACGAGAAATAGGGCTATTCGCTATTCTTACAAAAACATGGAATAACATTTGTTGCTTTCAATATTAATACTAATCTAATATTTAAACTAATATTATATTACAATTAATATTTAAATTAATATTATATTGTATTATATTTAATCTAACACATAAATTATTACTTTATTCATTCCCTCCAAACTCTATTTCAAATATGCAATCCAAACAACTTTTTTCACTATTCCGAATAGCTTGAGTTAGCACTGTTATTAAACAGTAGCTATTCTTATTTACTATTCTAAACAGTAGCTATTCTAACTATTCTAGAGTTCATCCAAACGTATCCTAAGAGAGTAGACTCTATATTTTATTTTTATTTCACACTTATCCTTTACACTTCATTCTAAATGTCCATTAATTAAAGGCCAAGGAAGAAATAATATTAAAATGAAAGACCACAAAGAAAGATTGCAATGATGAAAGGACAAAGGAGAAAGACTTGTGGTCATGAAAAGAGAGGTCAAAATTAAGGAGAAAAGACTTGTGAGTACCAGATAGTGAAGCAATTTTTGGTTGTAGCTGTATTTCTTTTCAGTAAAGACTTTGACTAATTTTAGCCCTTACAAATTCTAACAACGATTTGACCTAACTTTTGTTCCATTATAAACTTTGACTAAGTTCAATATTAGTAGTTTAGTACATTGTAGTTGATGCCATCAGTAGCAGCAATTGCAGGGAGAAGCCGTCCAATTTGGATCCTATGATTCAGATCGATTGAATTTTTAAGGACTGATTGCAAACTTCTTATAACTCATATTTGCATAAAACTCATTCTTTCGTTGTATATCAGATAGATCAAATTTGATTTTCTTTTTGAAGAGAATTGTCCCTCAAAAAATCATTGGACACAATCATAATAAACATTTAATAGTTACAATTGAAAATAGGTCTAAGTAAAATAATATATATTAATTCATTTTACATTTCTCTATAAAAGGTGACATCATTTGTGAACAGTAAGAGAGTATACTATATTTTATTTTTGTTTCACACTTATCCTTTACACTTCATTCTAAATGTCCGTTAATTAAAGGCCAAGGAAGAAATAATATTAAAATGAAAAACCACAAATAGGGGTGTCAATGGCACCCTTTTATCCGTTTGCCCGACCCGTACCGTATCCGATAAGACGGGTACGGGTAATATTTTTTTTTCGTAAACTTATCGGGTATGGGTACGGGTAAAGATTTTTTTCGTTATCTAAACGGATAAGGGTACGGGTAAAGCCAATTTCCTACCCATTACCCGATCGGGTAATTGTAAGAAAAAATTATACATATTATATATATTTATAAGCATTGAAATGAGTAATTTATTTGGTTTACTTGCGCTTAGTATGATTATAATTTTTTTTAATAAAGTACTATACATGTATGAAATGAATGTATATGTTTTAATGTTTTATTTAATAAATAATAAAAAAAATTATTATATTAGTATTACCTATTATTTATCCGCTACCGTTTCATTATCCGACAATCATAATGGGTAAGGGTAGGGTACGGGTAAGATAATTTATAGCGGGTAAGGGTAGAGTATGGGTAAGGACAATTTGTAACGGGTACGGGTATGAAAATGCTTCCACCCGATCCTTAACGTACCCGTTGACACCCCTAACCACAAAGAAAGATTGTAATGATGAAACGACAAAGGAGAAAGACTTGTGGTCATGAAAAGAGAGGTCAAAATTAAGGAGAAAGACTTGTGGGTACCAGATAGTGAAGCAATTTTTGGTTGTAGCTGTATCTCTTTTCAGTAAAGACTTTGACTAATTTTAGCCCTTACAAATTCTAACAACGATTTGACCTAACTTTTGTTCCATTATAAACTTTGACTAAGTTCAATATTAGTAGTTTATTACATTGTAGTTGATGCCAATAGCTCAGTATTTGTGTTATATATTATCCATGCCATCAGTAGCAGCAATTGCAGGGAGAAGCCGTCCAATTTGGATCCTATGATTCAGATCGATTGAATTTTTAAGGACTGATTGCAAACTTCTTATAACTCATATTTGCATAAATTTCATTCTTTCATTGTATATCAGATAGATCAAATTTGATTTTCTTTTTTAAGTAGGATAGATGGAACCTGATTAATAAGACCTCATTTTTTTTTTCCCCTTTTTTTGGAAAGTAGTGAGGTTTTAGGATCTCACTTTGTTAAATATACATAACAATATCTAGCTATTAATTGATTGCAATACTTACAAGCGTTTGAAAAAGGTATTATTTTAACCTAGACAATATAGTACTCTCCAAACTTGAATTTTTTTTTCTCTTTTTAATTGAGAAATGAAAGTTCATATTTGGACGAGTCAACATTGGAAAAACTCAGTGCTCACAACAGGCCGTAACATATATACAACGAAAGGGTGAGGCAGCCTGTACCGCACAAAGAAGAGCAATAGCCTCCATCTGAAAGGGTGAGGCAGCATCAGCTTTGTGGTGGATTATAATCAAACGGTTGAGCATATATGTAATATAATTATGAATTGTATATTATCATGTATGATTGTTCTAATTAAGTGATCTAATATGGAATTAAGGTATTTGACAATCAATATATTCAATAGGGTGTGGTCTATAAATGTGTAAAACAATTTGGGCAAAGATCAAATTATTGATGAACTGATTTTGAGATTTGCAAGTAAGAAGAACTGCTGTCTGGAGATTTGTGCGGGCTGCACAAAATATCTCTATTAAGTAGTCTGATAACCAGAGAGTTTTGTGGCTGCACGTATTTTGATGCAACTGCACGTTGTTTGATGCGGACGCACAAAATACATTTTTAGAGTTGACATACCACCATAAGATTGTGCGGGCCGCACGAATTTTGTGCAGATCGCACAAAACACTGTTAAATCAGGAAAGTCGATTATTCAGAAAAAATGCAATTCTGTAGACACGTCTGGCCATTTGTGCGGGCCGCATGCACAGTACTTGATGTCAACTCATTCTAAATAAAAGGTGACATTATTTGTAAACACTAAGAGAGTAGACTCTATATTTTATTTTTATTTCACACTTATTCTTTACGCTTCATTCTAAATGTCCATTAATTAAAGGCCAAGGAAGAAATAATATTAAAATGAAAGACCACAAAGAAAGATTGCAATGATGAAAGGACAAAGGAGAAAGACTTGTGGTCATGAAAAGAGAGGTCAAAATTAAGGAGAAAGACTTGTGGGTTCCAGATAGTGAAGCAATTTTTGGTTGTAGCTGTATTTCTCTTCAGTAAAGACTTTGACTAATTTTAGCCCTTACAAATTCTAACAACGATTTGACCTAACTTTTGTTCCATTATAAACTTTGACTAAGTTCAATACTAGTAAATTGTACTAGATTCCAATAACTAAGTATTTGTGATCAATATATTGTTGGCATTTACTGCCAACCTTAAAAAAAAAACCAAGTATTTGTGCTATATTGTTGAGAATAAAACAAATATAGAGGGTTAAAAGTGTAAAATAGAAAAATGACAAAATTGTAATTTAGGAAATTAGAATATTACCGTTGGAATTCTAGATACCAACGGTACAAAAGAATAGAGGCTATAAATACACAGTAGAGAACTTGTAAATATAGTAATTTGAGATTCAATACAATAAAAATGAAACTTCCACAGAAATAAATCGATACTGTTCCACATAAATCCTTCTCCTCAGAACCTCATAAAATTCACATGGTATCAGAGCGGGTTTCAAAATCCTAGAATCAAGCACCAATTTCTGTGATCGACAAACCAACAATACTCATAGGAAATAATTCAGCACAACGAGCAAGGTGGAGCAATGGGGGCAGCATTCAATTGAAGCTTCCAACCCATCAAAACAACCCTCTCAGTGCTAGAAAAAGGACCAATCCAGAAAAGTCTACTGAGGCCGAGAATTTAGTTCATCACAGGAGAAAAGGCAAGGCTTAATAACCCGATAAACTTCCAAATCACAAAGGCTAAAATTAGCCAACCAATATCCCCAAATCAGTACCAGAAAATCGATAACCAAATAAACAATATCCGATAACCCAATAACTCAAATAACCCGAATCAGCTAAAATCTCCAAATCTCCAACAAAAACCCATAATCCATATCATAAACAAAACCAAACAAAAAAAAAAAATCTGTTTTTATCAGATTCAAAAACAAATTCCTGAGTAGAAACCAGTAAAACTTGCTCATAGAAATCCATAACTCATAATTCATCCATAATCAGAAATATACTCAGCAAACCGAAAAAAATCAAACTAACAACAGCACAAGAAAAATAAGGCTTACAGGCAAACAACCGAAATCAGTGCCCATTCCTCCGTTCTTCACGAACCCTCAGCGCAACCACCAAAACCCTAATTTTCAGGGATGAAGGGAGCTTCCAGCACCTTTCATGGTGACAATTGCAAAAAGGATGGACATGACCGGACTAGGTGCCGGTTCCTCCATCCACACCTGATCAGAGTCAAAATGATGATGAATAACGAGGGGTTTTGGCTTAGGTTTTGCATATTATCTCACACTTATGTTTAATTAATTAGAGGAAAAGGCTACTGCCACCCTTTTTTATGTTTTATTGCAGAAAACAGGTTTTGGGACTATTTCACATCAAATGGATCAAGAATCAGGTCAATCGGACAAGCGACGCTCATCGACTAAGGCCCTGTTACGGTCTGTATTAGTTGATACGGACCTAGCCGGATACGAACCAGGAGATAGCTTGATACGCATTAAACCCCTCAGCGACAATGTGTGAATACGGACCTTATCAGCCAATACGGTCCGTAACCAAGGTGCCCTTTGGGGAATAACTGCCACAAGCGTGTCCAGACCGTGTTTCTTGGCCTCCGCTCATCTCCAGACGTCCCCCCTCCTATATAAAGCCCCTGGACAGAAGAGTAAACCATCTTTGTAATTTTGGTAGTTAGGATTAGATTTGATTGAAGTGAGAAAGAGAGGAGTGTTGTAATGATGCCGTTCCGCGGCTAAGTTCTTTTCTTAGGGGCTAGGCAGTAAACCTTGTTACTCATGATGCTTTGATATATATATTTTCTGTTGATTATGATTTTTTTGTTGTTGATTGAAATGCTTTTGCAATTTATTCTCCTTTCACCTAATTTCGATGATCTACTTTAATCCTAGGGTAGTTACAGTACTTTATTGGTAGAAAGACTATGATGGACGAGATAGTCTCGTTAGGAGCCATTAGATTTATGTGAAGAAAACCTTCGCGGAGAAACCATAAATCAGAATGCACAAATAAAATACAAAAATCATTATCATTTTTCTTGTTTAGAGAGGTCCTTTATACTACCAATCACAATGCAGTGCACGCAAACATCTTGGAAAGATATAACAAATACAAAATCAAAATTGTGCATAGCTTAGCTTAGTAGAAGTGTGTTGTCGTCAGAACAAGAATTGTAGTACGACATAATTTTCTACCTAATACATAGTAGTGCAACAACAACAATAAATTAATGCTAAGTTTAACTACGCACATAATAGCACTGCTGTTACAATCAATAAAACCTACTATGTACTATTGATCTAACACACTAAAACCAAAAAGGCCAGTCAACCTGAGATAAAACTAACTCGAGATGATCTTTCTCAAATTATTTTCTGTTTGGGAGCAAAGCCTCTTGAACCTTATGGACTCTAATATGATCTTTCGATAATTTGATGTGAACCACATTAAGATTCTTGCACTGAGATAATTCCAGTAACATAGAATTATCTACCATTAGGTTCTGAAGATTAGGTGATTTTTGAAGAAACGATGCAACTGGACTGAAATTACAAATCATACACCATCCGCTAAGCCATAATTTCATTAGGCAATGGAATTCTCCTAGCTTTTGTAACTCTTCTTTCTGAGTATGCATATCACAAGAGAGAGAAAATAATTTAAAACGTTTATGGCACCAAAAATGGCACAAGTTGAAATCAAAGATGCACATGTACCTTAAAATTTTGCACATGCACATGCACATGTACCAAAAATGGCACAAGTTGAAATCAAAGGTGAGGGGTGGAATATTCAACACAATGGTGAGTAAAGGAGAAAGAGAGAAAAGACGGAGAAAGAGAGAAGAGATCCGCGTATTCGCTGGTGAGTAAAGGAGAAGATCAATCTATGTGGTCTTGTATGTATAATATCTAATATTCAACACAATGGTTTAGAATCGTTGGATCTGCTGGATGGACGGCTGAGATTGCCTCTGGACAGATACACCATTCAGTCCCTTTTATCTCAACGTCCTTTTATAGGAGTTATGATATATAGAGGTTGACTAATATTAAAACGTTTGTTCCTAGGCCGTGGAACAAATGCTTCGGTTTTTACATTTTCAAAGTACAAACAGTTGATCCAAACTGTTCAACATTTAATCTATATTAAAATGTGCTTGGAGATCAAATTATACATTTTTTGAATTTTTTTACTATTTATTAAATTAGTTTTAATATCGCTGTTTTCAATGATCTATAATTTTTTCACTGTTTATTAAAATCAACGATTTTAAAACTAGCTTAATAAATAGTAAAATATTTCCAAAAAATATAAAATTTGACCTCCAAACACATTTTAATAAATAGTAAAATACCTCGGCCGAAATGCTTCCGGAAGCAATTTAGCCATACTATATATATATATATATATATATATATATATATATATATATATATATATATATATATAGAATTTTGCTATTGTACTTCGCGAAGTAAAGTCAATGTTTTACTTCACGCTCATATTCCCATTTTCAAAATCCAAAATGTCGATCCGAACCGTTCAAGTTGTTTTCCATATTGAAATGTGCTTGAAGACCAAATTTTACATTTTTTGAAATTTTTTTACTATTTATTAAGCCACTTTGAAAATCTCTGATCCATTGGTCCAGAATTTTTTACTGTTCACAATGGATCAGCGATTTTCAAAGTGGCTTAATAAATAGTAAAAAAATTCCAAAAATGTAAAATTTGGTCTCCAAGCACATTTCAATATGGAGAACAACTTGAACGGTTCGGATCGACGTTTTGGATTTTGAAAATGGGAATATGAGCGTGAAGTAAAATTTCGTTTTACTTCGCAAAGTACAATAGCCCTACTATATATATATATATTATATATGAGGAGGGATCAAATTACACCTTTTTTGGTGACACACATTGACACCTACCATTTTCAAAGTCCAAATAGTCGATCCAAACCGTTCAACATGATGGATATATTAAAATGTGTTTGGAGATCAAATTTTACATTTTTGTTAATTTTTTTACTATTTATTAAGATGGTTACAAAATCGTTGTTTTCAGACCATTGAAAAACAACGATTTTGTAACAATCTTAATAAATAGTAAAAAAATTCAAAAAAATGTAAAATTTGATCTCCAAGCACATTTTAATATGGTGATCATGTTGAACGGTTCGGATCGACTGTTTGGATTTTGAAATCACAAAATTGACTTATAAAAAAAACGGTGTCATGATGTGTCACGAAAAAAGGTGTAATTGGATCCCTCCTCATTATATATATATAGAGAGAGAGACACACACATAGACAGACACATCAGGTGAGGTTTGGATTGCGTCGTAATGTCGTATCCATCGAGGAAATTTATTAGGGTATGAATTGAAATTAGAGGTAATTCCCGTTAAAATATGCCTCCTAATCCAATACCCAATTGAAATATCCAATTCAACAATACAAATCGAAAACACAGATTATAGAGAAGTTCGTAGGGATGTTCAAACGGTCGGTTCGGTTGAAACCAAAGTAAAATGACCAAACCAAACTTTTTATCGGTTTTCAAATATAGAACCGAACCGAACCGAACAAACGGAAGAAAATTTTGGTTTGTTCGGTTCAAACCGAAGTAAATATATTGGTACTATTATTAATGAAAAGAACGCATTGTCGTACACAACAATTGAAGTTCGGTTCGGTTGGGTTCGGTTTAGTTTAATGAAATCATTATAATACCAATAAAATTAGAGTCAAACCAATATAAACCGCTCGGTTCGGTTTAGTCGATTTTGAAAAGTTTAAACCGAACCGATCCATTTAAACCGAAATAATTCAAAATTTCAACTGAACCGATCTATTTAAACCAAAAAACTGATCCATTTAAACTGAAACTATCCGGTTTGGTTAAAAACCGAACAAACCGAACCGTTTAAACACCCCTAAAAGTCCGGTTACCTGATAGCGATAAATTCAGAAAATTTAAATCGAATTGCAACGACTGTTTAGAATCAATGCGACGTACTCTGAATCTCAAACGGACATAATCGAAAAGTAATCAATATCCAAATCTTATACAAAAAATATTCCTTTTTTTTCTCTCTTTCAATCTCTGTTTCTGTTTTTTTTTTCGATTGTTTTTTTTTAATGAATCAGTTGAAGTGAGAGGGGAAAATATTATACAAAGCTAGGGGTGGGGACACGGCCGCGTGGCATGAGTGCGACATTGGCTTTTTTTTTTTTAGTTTTGCAATTTACATTTTGAACCTTTTGGTTTTTCAATATTATAAATAAGTTAAAACTAAATTCCAAAAAATAATTAAAATTATCGCATGTTACATATTAAAAGTGAACATCAAATTTATGACAATAATAATGCAGAGAAAAAATTGCCACAAATATCTTATGTAATTACTTATGTAATTAAGTGGAGAGGTGGTTCCATTTTAGTCAAGCTTCAAAGTTTGAATAATTTGACAGAAAACTAAGTAGAGGACCAAAAAGGTGATTCTAGAGAGAAGCCTATAATCATTACCTATCAAAAGTCTATGTTGAAACGGGGGAAGTCGATATGCAAATTTCCTTCTCGGAAATCAACATTACATCACAATTTCTATTTTTTTTTTCTTGTTCTCTTTTTTTCTTTCTCCTTGTCTCATTGTATGTGATGTGATTGCAGCCTACCGGAAAGGCCCGACATTTTTATTAATATCTAAAATTAATTATGTAATATTAATTATATCTTGTTTAGTTGGGTATTTTAAAAAATGTCCAGATCAGTCATTAGATTACCAGTTGAGAATAAAAATGAGGACATACCATTTAATTACCGGTTGGAATTTTTTTTTTTAAATATTTGTTAGATTACTTCTTTTAATGTATAATTAGCATAATTATACTAAAATACGCTAAATTACTTGAAATTATGCTATAATACGCTAAAATGCTGTAAATTACGCTAAATTTTGGATAAAAGACGATATATTTACCGAGAAGATGAAAAATGACGATGAAACTTCAAACGGCTATAAAATAGCGCTCGAATGTCCGATTTCAGCAAATGATCACTTTTCGAAAAACTTGCGAAAATACGCATGCATCAGTAACATGCTATTAAATGACCGGCTTGGATATTTTTATAAATGCCCAGCTAATTAACGTGAGTATATTTATTAATTTCCACATAAGAAATATATTTGGAGATTAACTTTTTATATTTTTTAGAATTTCTTTATTGTTTTAATAAGTAAAAATATATATAAATTTCGGATGATGAAGAAGAAGAAGACAGGGATTTTATATATAAAAAGTAACTGTACAGTTATTTATTTATGTTGTGTTCAGCAAAAAGGGCGGTCAAACCACATAGATCTATTTAATTAATATTGGATCTCATCGGGGGCTTAGACTTAGACACAATATGAATATGAATGATGGCAGATGCGAATGCCACTCGAGTCAAACCATGCACATAGACCTAGACTGGTGTAAACTAGAAAAGGGTACACCAGATCTTGCACCACTAGATTTGAATTTGATTTATAGGCAGACCAAAAACAAGGTCCATGACCATTACCCATTACCCTTACGCAGTTTGTTTATGTGGCTCGTTTGAAAGCTGCAGCGAGATAGCCCCCGATTTTTTTATTAATACCCTTAAAAAAAAAAAATAACAAATATGCTCTCGACTTCATTTTTTTTTTAAAAATGTCCTAACCGCTCAGGAATGGGGCGGTCCACTGTCTAAAAAAAAAAAAAAATCACCAAACCGTCTCACTGTGGAGCGGTCCACTATTGTTTTTTTTTTTTTTTTAAGAAAGATCTAATGATTTTACACATCAAAAGTTGTCCTATGATATTTGAAGTCGTCCTATGATATTAATATGTTAACCTCTATTTTCTTTATTTCTGATTTGTTTGTCTTAATTTTTTTTTTCTTTTTTCCTTTTCTTTTTTTAAGGGATGAATATTACACCCATTAATTTGTTTTTCAGAACCTCAATTTTTGACAAATTAATGTTTTATTAACTTTTTCTATTTTTTATACAAAATAAGCTTCTAGCAAAAAACTCCGAGTTACCGATCCGATTCGGCTGATTTTGACCAATTCATCCGATTCCCATTTCTGATTCCACAGTCAAGTAACCGATTCCGATTCCGATTTCACAGTCAAGTAATCGATTCCGATTCTGATTACGATTGTTCCTTCTATGATAAAAACAAACGAAAACACATATCCATAAATTTTCTTAAAACTAGATTACTTAGAGTTACAATCAAAGCACACATTTAATGCCAGAAATTATGTCGAGCTAGTTCAATCAACTCGTCTATCTTCTATATTAAAATACAAAGGGGATGTTGCTGTACAGCCCAAAAAAAATGATAACATAACATAGTCAAATAAAAATGAACTCAGAAAAAATGATGACAAAAAATAGTCAAATCAAATTGAAGCATACTCATTTGTTTGCCTTTATCAGCCATATCAAATTCAACTAACAAAAAAAAAAAAAAAACAAACGAATACAAGGTTAATAAAATATATATAGGAGATGGACTTAGCTACTTCATGAAGTAAAACGACTTTGTACTTCACGTCATATCTTCATTTTCAAAGTTCAAATAGTCGATTCGAACCTTCCAACATGTTCTTCATATTGAAATGTACTTGGAGAACAAATTTTACATTTTTTTGAATTTTTTTTACTATTTATTAAGCCACTTTGAAAATCTGAAAATCCTTATGAACAGTAAAAAACAGTAAAAATTTCTGGACCACCGGATCAGTGATTTTCAAAGTGGCTTAATAAATAGTAAAAAAATTCCAAAAAATGTAAAATTTGGTCTCCAAGCACATATCAATATGGAGAACAACTTGAGCGGTTCGGATCGGTCGTTTGGATTTTCAAAATGAAAATAATGAGGCGTGGAGCACCAAGTCGTTTTACTCCATGAAGTAGCTAAGCCCAGCACATATATATAGTCTCCAAACATATTAATAGTGGTTAACATATTAATATCATAGGATGACTTTTGATGTGTTAAAATCATTAGATCTTTCTAAAAAAAAAAAAAAAAATACTGGACCGCTCTGTGGAGCGATTTGGTGATTTTTTTTTTTAAGATAGTGGACCGCCTTACGAGAGGGCGGTTAGTTGAAAAAGCTAACCGTCCCACCCCTGAACGGTTAGGGTATTTAAAATACAAAAACGAAGTCGAGTGCATATTGTTATTTTTTTTTTTTTAGGGTATTAATAAAAAAATCGGAGATACCCCGTTTCAAGGACGTAAAACTCAAAGAAAATTGGTTTATAAATTAAGTTATTGGAATAAAATTATTTTAGAGGCGGTCCGTATTCCTGAGAAATTATTTTATGTCCCTGTCGCCTGTCGCTTCTTCTTCCTCTCTCACTCTTCAGTCTTTCTGCTTTTCTCTCTCTTTATAGATTACAGAAAAGGAAAAAAAAGTATACAACAATGGCGAGACGAACCAATGCTGCCATGGCGCGACGAATTAATGCTGTTGCAGGTATAGTATTCTCTCTCTCTCTCTCTCTCTCTGCAAATGTGTTATGTGTGTGTGGTTCTCTCCCTAATCGACACTCACTTGCAGATTTTAACACCGCCATGAAGATTGCAAATGCTGCTCGATCAGGGGATTTTCGCATGCTTATGAGTGAGTTTTTCTACTTCAATCCTGCTAATGGCGATTCAAGTTCGTATGACCTTTCAAATTCATGTTTTTAATTTGTTTCGTTTTTAATTGTTTTTAAAAAGAAAATCAGACTTATGTCTCTTGTTTTTGGTTGATCTCTCTAACAAGGATTGCACGACGACGCACTTCTCCCCTCTCTTTATCTTTTTTTTTTTTTTGTCGAATTAATCTAAGTAGATACAAAACAAACCATTATAGTGGCTAGCTTTATCTTATAATAAACTTCAAAAAATAGCTTTACCATACTCATTCAGTAGCTTTATTTGCACAATTTCAAAGGACAGATCCAGTTTTTTTAATCTACTTTTATCTCAAACTCTTTTTCTCGTACATAAAAACAATGATACAGAAATTGGAGAAAAAACATTAAGAAGCAGAAGAGAGAAAATAGGCAAGATAATTTCTGAATTGTGTGATGAAGAAGGAGATGGACCTCTCCATTATGCAGCTCGACTGGGGCAAGCAGAGATATGTGAGTATTTGATCAAGAATTTGATGTTGGATGTCAATTTGACTGCTCAGTCAGGTGAGATCTAATTTCTTTTACTTTTCCACCTTGTAAAGTCCTGAATTTGCAGCAAGTTCTATTCTACTATGGTTCTTTTAGTAGAATGTTGGAGATATAATTTAGCGATTTTTGAGACCGAAATCAAGTATTCTTAACCAATAGTAACTATTTTTTTTTTCCAAAAAATTGAACAACATCTCTGTTAGTTGTCTTTTTTTTTTTTTCCTGTGAATGTTTTTTTCATTTATGTTGTAAATTGTAATGATGCATTTGTAGGAAAGACACCGTTATGTTATGCAGCTAATTTTGGGGATCCAAATGCCATCGAGTCTCTCATCAACTGTGGTGCTGATTTCAATGTCAAAGATGCCAATGGCTTAAGTCCTCTCCATGATGCTGTCATTGGAGGTCTCTTTAATCTGTAAATCATAATTCTGATGTTCTCTTTTATGCCTTACCAAATTAAGACCAACGTGTTGTCAATTTTCAAATAGCCACCTTGTATTGCAATTTGCACTCTAGAAGTTTGCCTATTTGCGGAAGTTGTTGATAATTAAAATTGAAGCATAGACCTAGAAAAAAGTGTTATCATTAGCCCTTACTTTAATAAATTAACTTCAATCTGAATGCATCCACATTTGGTAATAGTCGTATGTTTGGCTTAATTTTTTTGTTTGGTTTTGACTTCGAAAAAGACAGCTTATTTGGGGCAAAAATGAAAGGTGTCATATGGAAAGATCTAACCTGAATGTACATCATTTCTAATTTAAGTGTTTATGGGTGATAATAAAGAAATGACACTCTCTCTTATTTCAGATAACCCTCGAGCAATTGAAGTGTTACTCTCTAAAGGTGCTCAAGTCGATGTGCAAAACTTTACCGGGTCACCCCTGCTTTTAGCCACTTTGCATGGCCACATATCTTGTATGGAAGTTTTGTTGGCTCACAATGCTGATGTACTTGACTCTTTCATTTTTCTCTTTCCTCAAATACATGTTATATTATCAGAAATTAAAATTGTTGCCTCAACCTAGCTAAAACTCTTGCCAATTTTAAAGAATGTAAAAACTTAGTTAAACCTGTATTACATTCACCAATTGAACTATTGTCTTGTCAGCCAAATGAGCTGTTATGCGGTGTCGTGACGCCTCTCCTTATTGCCCTGATGAATAACGAGAAATGTACATTTCATCCACCAAATCAAACAAAGGAAATTGTAGAACTTCTGATAAAGGTAAAAAATCTTGCTATTCTGACACCTGTATTTAGGAGCTGGAATCATCTTTTTTGTTCCAGTGTACTTCTGTAAACTACTAGTTTACTACTGCATCGATACTTCTAAGTTTGACCTAACATAGATTATGTTTATAACTTAACACCAACCATATATCTTTTGGGTGTAAAAAATACTCAGCATTACAGGAGTACTCAAAACTTGGCAAGTTAGCCCAGATATTTTCATAATCAAGTCAACCAAATCTATTTATGATGAATTTTCTGTAAAATTGTAAGCCTACATTTCAGTTCACTTTGTTTGAATTTGCAAGTGTGGTCAGTTACTAAATGAAATTCACTTATCTGTCAAAATACGTAAATTGTGGGTTCTTACTTGCAAATGTCTCAAATATACTGATTATTTGGTGGTAGTTGCAAAAATTAATGGAATTGAAACTATCCTCATTACCTGTATGTACTGTAAAATGTTAAGTGTTATTTGTCCAAAATTGTTTTTTTCGTCATCAGTTGCAATGTTATATGTTTTTATCATCATATGTTCATTTTGAATATCGTAGGCTGGGGCTGATGTGAACAAGATACCGGTGTTAAGCTTGGCTTACCATTCCAAGGAGCTGATGGAGTACTTGTTGGAATCTGGAGCTGACCCCAATCTCCCTGACGAAGTGAGTTTATGTAAAAAATATGTGATATTTCCCTTGCTGAAAGTGAGATATTGCATAGCTTATAGCCCTTAAAACTGGGAATTATCACCATAGCTCATCTTTCTGTTGTTGTATTACATAGTAGATAAAGTACCTCGACCCTGTCCGTTTATTCAAGTAATAGTGTGCTAGTTGTCTTTTGATTAAAAAAAGATGGAGAAAATAGAGTTTTTTTATTCATGCTTTGTAATTTCTGTAGGCTTATATGAGATATTTCTTATGTTTTTTTTAGGTTAGTTAATTGAGTAAATTATTCGAGGTAGTTTAAAGGATAAAAGATTTAAATCTCTTTTTTTATGACTAAATTGCAATACCATCAAGTATATATTGACTTTTCACATGGCTCGTGATTATACAATTAATTAAATTTAACAAATCTGCATGTCAATTAATTACCAACTTTCAACATGTGTTGCAGTCTGGAAGGTTACCAATAGAAGTAGCAGCAATGAGGGGTAATATTGAGTTTGTGGAAATTCTCTTTCCTGTAACGTCTCCTATTGCAATGGTGCCAGATTGGAGCATTAAAGGCTTACTTAGTCATGTTACATCTGAAAAGTTTGAAATAGAGGTACATACTTCCTGTCTTTATGTTTAGATGAATGTTTTTATGTATAAGATTATTTTTTTAGCAACAATTTTGGGAACGAGAACAAAATAACAATATAATAACTTTGCTAACTTACTTTTGATGGATCTAGCGGAAAGTTCTTTCCAAGAAGAGACTTGTGGATCTGAAACAGAAAATCAATGATATGCTATTCCAAAAGGAGTATCTTGCAGCACTAGTCATTTGCAATTATGTAAGTAACAATTCTGACCTGTTGTTGGAAAAATAGTTTTCAGTGAATAATTCTAAAGCAAGCTTTTTTTTATTGTAGGCAATAGAGGAAGACCCTGAGAATGCAAGTGTCTACTATGCAAAGAGATGCCTCTGTTGGATGCATTTGGGAAATGTTGCGCGTAAAATAACCGGCTTCAAGTACATGGTCAATGCCAACATTGATGCTGATTCGTCCAAAATGTCAGAAGTCATTGATAAGCCAAAATCATATATATTGAAACCTAGGGTTTGTTATGTGAATTAAGTCAAGTTTTGATTAGATTAGGTTTAATTAGATTAGAAATGTCCAAAAGTTCAAGTTACTGCCCTAGTTATGTTTATTTTACAGGTAATCAAGTGTTTGAAGCTTAACGGAGCAAAACGGGCGATTTGTGGCAAGTCAGCACATAGCCAGGAGAATCTGTCACTTTCATTGCGGACCGCAAGACAATCATTGCGGGCCGCAACATTATCAAACAGAGAGCAACTCAGACCACAGAATTTCGCAAACCTCTTGCGGCCCGCAAAGGATTTTATTGCGGCCCGCAGAGAAGTATCCAGAGAGTCAGAACTGCGCGAGAAGGAACCGCCTTCACTCATTGCGGCCCGTAAGGATGTTATTGCGGCCCGCAATAAGGCGGTTTCAGAGCCCGAATTTGCTATTTTTAGGGATTTTGTTTTATATTTTGGAGAGGTATAAATAGGAAACCTGTAGAACAGAACAGTTACGTTTTTTAGAGATAATTTCTGGTTTTAAGAAGAGAGACAAAGGAAGAGAAAAGAAGAGAGAAGAAGGGAGAAAGAAACATCACAAGATCAACCGGTTTTATTATTTTCTCTCTTTGGAACTCTTTTATTCTTTTTAATTTGATTTGTGCTTTAGCCATGACAGGCTAAAGGATTTTCTAGGGTTAATTAGGGCTGTACTTGAAACTTTTGTTATGATTTAGTTGGTTTATTTTGTATCTTCTTGTTCTTTATTATGATCTGTTCTTTATTTTAATTGATTGTGAAGACTTAATCGAAATCACATGAAACCCTAGGATTTAGTATTTGCAATTGAGAAATTGAATATTTAGTCCTGACCATAAAGAATAGGGTATTTGATAGGTTAAGTACCGAGAGGTGACGCTTGTCTTATACGGGCTTTACTTATTAGTTTAGACAAATTGTACCAAGTACCGAGAGGTGAATTACGGTTTTCTAGATTAATTAGGACAGTAAGATCTTAATGACTTTAGATTAGCATAGCCAAGTACCGAGAGGTGACGTTTATTCTAATTTGAAGATGGTATTAATATAGAAATATCCCTTTGTACCTACAACCCTAAACTGTGCCTTCATAATTAAAAGAACAAACTTAATAAACCAATTAGTCATATCATTAGTGGATAGGAACCCTAAGAAACCCTAATCTCTCATCTTTGTTAAAAATCAGATTTTGCTTTAAGACTTTAGTTTAATTTAGTTTAATCAAAACCAAATCAACCCTTTGAACAAACAAAAACCTTTTTACTTCTTTTACTAAATTAAATTGCTAGGTTAGATAAAATATTCCGACTTGTCCCTGTGGAGACGATCCCTAAATACTACTTGACTAGGTTGTACACTTGCAACTGAATTGAGTATAAATTAAGATTTATTACTTGTACTGCAGAAATCACATCAAGTTTTTGGCGCCGTTGCCGGAGACAACGGAGAATATTATTTCAGACCTAAGTAATTTAGTTAGTAATTGTTTTTAATTTTCTTTTGCTTTCTTTTCTCTCTCACTCGTGCAGGTTGAAATCTGGCAGAAGAACCTCCAACCCCGGAAGCCACAGATTTAGTTGAGTGGTTTTCTAGGAGAGGATCAACTCATCTTTTCTACGCCAGACGAAACAAACACTCAACAAGAGGACCTTTCCTGAGTGTAAATCCGCGCCGGTTAGACATGTCGGCCGGAAATGAAAATGCTCGTTTGGAGAACCTTCAAAGAGAACGGGATGAGATGGCCAATGAACTTCAACGTTTGCGAGCAGCCGCCGCTGATAGACAAAACATCGAAGCGGCTGATGCCAATCGCCCCTTGAGAGACTTTACAGCACCTAGGGCTGAGGAAATCCACCTTGGGTATACGGCACCCACCATCAATGCTGAAGAATACCAGATTCCGCCAGCATGGGTTAGCATGGTGCAGCGCCATCTGTTCCATGGTCTACCTCACGAGGATGCAACACAGCACTTAGCCAATTTCGAAGAAATCTGCAGTACAATTAAGGTACAAACTGTTTCTCCTGAAAATCTTAAGGTTATGGCCTTCACTTTTTCTCTTGCAGATAAGGCTAAAAGTTGGATAAGGAGCCAAAGACCCGAGAACATGAACACTTGGCCTAAGGTGGCAAATGCTTTTCTCAACAAATTTTTCCCGCCATCCAAAACAAACTCCTTGCGCCATCAAATCCACAATTTCCGACAAAGGGGAGAAGAAACCATGAGCGAGGCATGGGAGAGGTTTCAAGAATTGCAAAGGTGCTGTCCCCACCATGGTATCGAAGGGTGGAATTTGTTGCAAATCTTCTACAACAGCCTTCTACCACAGGACAAGGGGATGCTAGACGCAGCTGCTGGAGGTAGTCTCATGAATAAAGGGGCTATTGATGGATACAAGCTGGTGGATGACATGGCTCTCAACCAAAGCCAATGGCACAACCCTAGGGAGACACCGGTCATCCTGCAGCGAGGAATAAAGGAGGTGAATTCGAATCAAAATTTCGCTGCAGAAATTGCCGCCTTGAATCGCAAAATTGATCAAATGGGCGTCAACTCGGTAAGCAATCCTTCTCCTCTTCCTTGTTCAATTTGTGGTGGTACCGATCATTTAGCAATTAACTGTGGTGTAAGTAATGAGGTTAGTTATGAGGAAGTGAATGCAATTAACCAAGGCAATTTCAAACCAAACAACAATCCTTACTCCAATACTTACAACCCCGGTTGGAGAAATCACCCAAACTTTTCGTGGAGACAAAATGACCAACCAACCCAAGGAAACCAAAACAACCAAGGTAACTCAAACTTTAATAGACCAAATCAAGGTTATGGTAACCAAGGGTATGGTTCGAATGCACAACCAAAGTCCAATCTCGAATTGATGATGGAGACTTTCATGACAAGTCAAAATCAAAAGTTTGATGAACTGACCAAAAAGGTAGACATGTTGGCAACTCAAAACAAATTACTTGAAAACCAAGTTGTACAACAAGCTACACAATTCTCTCGCCAACCGGGCACCCTTCCACCAAAACCCGAGAACAATCCCAAGGATGTCAAGGCGGTTAGGCACATGCTTCGCAGCGGTACGCAATATGAGGATCCACCCGTACCAAAGGATGACTTTGTACAACCGCAAGGTGAAGAGACACGAGGCAATGATGAGCACATCTCCACACATGAGGATTTCGCCTCAAAGGAAACTACACCAATTGCACCAAGCGACCATGCGGAACCAGCAAAGCAATCTCAAGATGAGCTACCAAAGGTAAGTGCACAGGTACATCTCTACATCCCTCCTCACAAATTCGCTCCTTTTCCTGGTAGACTTAAGAATGAGAAAATCGACAAACAATTTGCCAAATTTCTTGAACTGTTGAAACAATTGAATGTGAACCTACCATTGACTGAGGTAATGACCCAAATGCCGGTTTACACCAAATTTTTCAAAGACATTCTTTCAAACAGGCGTAAACTTGAAGAAGTCCAAATGGTATCCCTAGACACAAATGGTAGTGCAATGGTAATGAATGAATTGCCCAAAAAGTTGGATGATCCGGGTAAATTTTCCATACCATGTTCTATAGGGAATGTCCAATTCAAACGTGCACTATGTGATCTAGGAGCGAGTGTAAGTCTTATGCCTAAGTCAGTGTATGATAAGTTAGGTGTTGGAGAACTCAAACCCACTAGAATATCTCTTCAATTGGCAGACCAATCGGTTAAGTTACCTTTAGGGGTGGTGGAGGACTTGTCAATTCAAATTGGAAAGTTCTTTGTACCAATTGATTTTGTTGTGGTTGACATGGATGAGGACACTCATACACCACTCTTGTTAGGTCGACCATTTCTCAATACAGCAAAAGCCGTGATCTATGTCCATGATGGAATTATCACAATGAACATTGGTGAAGAAAAATTGACATTCGATATCAAAAGATCCATGAGATATCCATCTAATGATCAAAGTGTTTTTAGTGTTGAGATACTTGACAGGTTGATAGTTGAAGAGCTCACAAACAACATGGAGAAGGGCTCATTTGAGTATTGGATGGACCAGGAGTGCGAAAAACTTGACACAACGAGTTCTGTAGAGCTTATTGCGGCCCGCAGCAACAGCCATTGCGGCCCGCAACATCTTCAACCAGAGAGGGATGAAAATCGCATAGCCATTGCGGCCCGCAATGAAACCTATTGCGGCCCGCAACATCTTCAGTCAGAGACGCTGAATCAAACAGAGCTCATTGCGGCCCGCAATGAACCCCTTGCGGCCCGCAACAAACCTTTCCAGAATGACACAGAGCCTATTCTAAGCCCGATTTTTCAAGTTTCAACTGCTGAGACCCTTCCTAACTTTGTCGAAACCACAGAAGATGCACCAAAGGTTGAACTAAAGCCATTGCCTTCGACCTTACGATACAAATACCTTGGCCCAAACCAAACCTATCCCGTTATTGTCAATGCATCTCTAAACCAAGACCAAACCTCACAACTTCTGCAAATTCTAAGGATGCACCGGAAAGCCATTGGATACACAATCGACGATCTCAAAGGAATCAACCCTTCTATTTGCATGCACCGGATCTTGATGGAAGAAGGACACAAACCAACCATTGAAAGCCAGCGGAGACTGAATCCGAACTTAAGCGAAGTCGTGCGCAAAGAGATACACAAGCTACTTGACGCCGGCATCATTTACTCTATCTCCGACAGCAAATGGGTGAGCCCAATCCATGTGGTGCCAAAGAAGGGAGGAACAACAGTGATAGAAGGGAAGGATGGCGAGCCAATTGCAACACGACTCGTGACGGGATGGCGCATGTGCATCGACTATCGAAAGCTCAATACCGGCACGCGCAAGGATCACTTTCCTCTCCCGTTCATAGATCAATTGCTTGAACGGCTAGCTAAGCACTCTTTCTTTTGTTACTTAGATGGGTATAGTGGTTTCTTTCAAATACCAATTCATCCTGATGACCAAGAAAGACCACTTTTACTTGTCCATATGGTACCTTTGCATATCGTAGGATGCCCTTTGGGTTATGTAATGCACCGGCCACTTTTCAAAGGGCAATGATGGGTATATTTTCAGACCTGATTGAGAAATCCATGGAAGTCTTTATGGATGACTTTTCAGTCTATGGTACAACCTTTAATGATTGTTTGACCAACCTGTCCAAAGTCTTGCAAAGATGTGAAGAAGTTAGCCTTGTTTTGAATTGGGAAAAGTGCCATTTTATGGTTCAAGAGGGTGTTGTCTTGGGCCATGTTGTTTCGGAAAAAGGTTTAGAGGTTGATCGTGCCAAAGTTGAGGTGATTGAAAAGTTACCTCCACCAATCAATGTGAAAGGTGTTAGAAGCATTTTAGGGCATGCCGGTTTTTATCGAAGGTTCATTAAAGATTTTTCAAAAATTACCAAACATTTGACCAATTTATTGCTTAAGGATGCCCCTTTTGATTTTAATGAGGATTGTCTAGATGCTTTTAACAGGTTGAAAGAAGCTTTGATTTCAGCGCCTATCTTGCAACCCCCGAATTGGAATGAGCCATTTGAGATAATGTGCGATGCAAGTGACTATGCAGTTGGAGCGGTATTGGGGCAGCGAGTCGACAAGAAGCCGTATGCAATCTACTACGCAAGCAAAGTGCTAGATGAGGCCCAAGTCAACTACACCACAACTGAAAAGGAGTTACTAGCGGTGGTCTTTGCCATCAACAAGTTTCGCCCTTATTTGGTGGGTTCTAAAGTCATTGTCTACACGGATCATGCGGCCGTCCGTTACCTCCTTACCAAGAAAGATGCAAAACCGCGCCTCATCCGATTGATCCTCTTGCTCCAAGAGTTTGACCTTGAGATAAGGGACAAGAAGGGCACCGAAAACCTAGTGGCCGATCACCTTTCACGCATTGTGGCTGAACCTTCAAACCAAGACTTGCCAATAGATGACTCTTTTGCCGATGAGCAGCTCTACCAAGTGAGTACGGCCGAATACCCGTGGTTCGCTGATATTGCTAATTTTCTTGCATGTGGGTCTCTACCACCCAATCTCACATACCAATCCCGAAAGAAATTCTTTGCGGATGCCAAGCATTATTTTTGGGATGATCCATACCTTTTCAAGCTTGGTGTTGATGGGATCCACAGACGCTGCATTCCACAAGATGAGGTACAATCGATTCTCTACCACTGCCATTCATCGCCTTACGGAGGACATGCTTCAACCAACAAAACTGCCGCCAAAGTCCTACAGGCCGGTTTCTTTTGGCCAACCCTTTTTAAGGATACAAGGATGTTTGTTATCTCTTGCGACAAGTGCCAAAGGATGGGAAACATAACCAAACGACATGAGATGCCTCAGCAAAGCATTCTAGCAGTTGAATTATTCGATGTATGGGGCATTGATTTTATGGGACCCTTTCCGAGCTCATGCAACAACAAGTACATCCTTGTGGCGGTGGATTATGTCTCAAAGTGGGTAGAAGCGATACCAAGCCCCGAAGCCGATTCAAAGACTGTCAAACGCCTTTTCCAAAAGGTGATTTTTCCAAGGTTCGGTGTTCCAAGGGTGGTAATTAGTGATGGAGGCTCTCATTTCATCAACCGATCTTTTGCAAGTCTCATGGAGAAGTATGGTGTAAATCACAAAGTCGCAACTCCGTACCATCCGCAAACAAGTGGTCAAGTTGAAGTCTCAAACCGCGAGATCAAGCACATTCTCCAAACCGCTGTTGGCTTGAACCGAAAAGACTGGAGTTTGAGACTAGATGATGCACTTTGGGCATACCGCACGGCCTACAAAACACCAATTGACATGACTCCTTTCAAGCTTGTCTATGGCAAGCCATGTCATTTGCCGGTTAAATTGGAGCATAAGGCGTTTTGGGCTATCAAGTCTATTAACTTCGACATGTTTCAAGCTGGCCAAAAGCGCATCCTCGACTTGCATGAACTTGAGGAGATCCGTCTGAGCGCATATGAGAATGCCAAAATTTACAAGGAGAAGACGAAGAAATGGCATGACAAGCACATAATTCGAAGGGAGTTTAAAATTGGTGATTATGTTTTATTGTTCAATTCACGTTTTAAGCTCTTTGCAGGTAAACTTAAGTCCAAGTGGAGTGGCCCGTTTCAGGTGCAACGTGTGTTTGACCATGGGGCGATAGAAATTTGGAGCGAGCGAACTGGAGCATTCAAAGTGAATGGGCAGAGACTGAAGGTGTACAATCACGGAGAACCGGTTGAAGGGAAGACAAGCATCTCCCTTACCGATGCACAAACGAACTAGAAGAGGAGAATGGTCAAGCTCGAGACGCTAAACAAGCGCTTCTTGGGAGGCAACCCAAGCAATTTACTTTTTTTGCACATTTAAATTTCGTACTTTAAATTTATTTTTTGCATTTAGATAGGTTAATTTAAGATTTTCTGAAATTTTTTATGTCTTTTGCGGCCCGCAATCAACCCTCCTGCGGTCCGCAACAAAGCACACAGAAAACAAAAAAAAACAAAACAAAAACAAAAAAAAACAAAAAAACAAAAAAATTAGGCAGTATTTTTATTTTTTATTGCGGCCCGCAACACATTTCATTGCGGACCGCAATGACCACAGATTTTTTCCCAGTACTTAATCAAATTTTTAATTTTTTCAGGTGCATTGCGGCCCGCAACCCTAATCATTGCGGCCCGCAACCCTAATCATTGCAGCCCGCAATGGAGGCCAACAGACGCGCCTTTTCCTCCTCCCTCTCGCTTTTTCCTTTCTCTCCGAGCCGTCCCCTTTTCTTTCTTTCTCTCCTTCCCATCCGTAACCCCCTGTTCTCTCTCTCTCCCTCTCCTCCTAACTTTCTCTCTCCATCTCTCTTACTCTCTCTCTACCACACCCAACCCGCCACCCTTCAACACCGACCAACACCACCGTCTCCACCAACCCGCAACCCTTCGCCTCCACCACCAAAACCCAAAACCCCCCACCATTTCTCTCTCTCCACCGGGCCGCAACAGATCTCCACCGCCTTCAACTCTCACCACCGATCACAGCCACCCAAGCCGCACTTCTCCACCGCTGCCGCACGAGCACGACGTCTCCCTGCCGAGACCGCAACACCCTCCACCGACCGAAACCCTAGTTTCTCCATCAGTTCCACCGCACCCCTTGCGGCCCGCAACAAAACCCCTTGCGGCCCGCAACGAAGAAGTCAGAGAGCTCGCCAACGCCAACATCCCTTGCGGCCCGCAACCACGCCTATTGCGGCCCGCAACAAACGAGTCAGAGAGCACTCTCCACCTCACAGCACCCCTTGCGGCCCGCAATCAACTCTCCTGCGGCCCGCAACCAAGCACGAGGAGCCCCCTCCTTGGTGATTTTCTGAAATTTTGAAGGTTCAACTCGACATTTGGGCTTCTCTCAACTTCAAATTGGTTTGATTACACATTCGGTTGTATCTCTAACTCTTTTTACTTTCACTTAAATCAATCGAATTGCAAATTGTGCTTGAATCGTACCAATTGTGAATTATTGAATTGAGTCAACCAACATGCCACCAAGGACAAGGAATAAGGGTAAGGCACCTGCCGATGATGATGATTTCTTACCCCCTAAACGGTCCAAACAGTATAGGGGCAGGGCCGGTAATACCAGTCACTCTGATGACACAGAGATGCCAGACCAGCCCAATTGGACCAATTTACCTGAAAATCGGTGGCCCGAAAACAATAGCCCTGATTTTGGTCTTCGGTTTGCAAATGAGTCAGACCAAGACAAATTTGATTTTCTAAAGTCCAAAAGGGTAGTGCAGCCCAAATATATCCATATACCAACACTGCAATCATTAGGTATTTTGGATGAGGTCCGGTCTCTCATGTCTACCCTTGGTATTTGGGAATATTGCACCCTTTCTATGCCAGCTTATCGTACCCTAACTTACGAATTTTTGTCTACTCTTGGCATGGAACACGAGAATCTGGCGACCTACTACCTGGACGGTACGCAATACTCCATCACCATGGATGAAGTCAACAGAATCATGGGGTTCCCCGACAGACCTGATGCAGCGGAGACACCTAATTGGGACGAGAACACGAGCTTCTATGATTTCTCTTGCCAGCTGATTGGTGGGCATAGGAGGACCTACAAGGCCAGCCAAATCAGCCACCCCGTGTTCCGCTACATCCAGCGCGCTCTTGCCTTCACCATCTTTGCGCGCGGTGAGACGGTAGGTACCATGGGCGAGAACGAGATCTTCTTCATCTATGCCATGCTCCATGCCCAAACAAGGCCCGAGGCACTTCCAAATGTCGGCGCCTTCATGTTCGACCACATTCTGGGCATCCGCGATAACGCCACTCAGGGCGGCATGATCTCTGTTGGTGGATTTGTGACCCGGCTCGCAATCTACCATGGTGTGATTCCTACAGAAGGTCCGGTCTACCGAGTCCTTGCCACGCGTCTCCAGAAGCAGACTGAGTTCATTGATATGACATATCTTCAGACGGCCGGTATGTTTTCCCGGGTTGGCGACTCGTTCTTCTTCATTTCCCGTGGTGGCCAGCATATCCCTCTACCCCTGCCAGCTCCTATCGACAGGGCAGATCCTTCCACTTGGATTCTGCCCCTTACAGTGGCCCCACCTCTACAGCCGCAGTACCAGCATCAGCCAGGTGCCGAGCCTTCCGCCCAGCCACATGTTGACCCATTTGGGGTACCTCCGCCAGAGCAGCATCATGCACCGCCTCCTCCTTCTTGGGGTCCCGGCCAGCCGACCCCGCAGCAGATGTTCGAATTGATGCAAACAATGAACACCAACATCACAAACTTGGCCACTCAGAGTGAAACACAGTACACGCAGTTGCGATCTTATGTGGACGAGCGGTTCAACTCTGTCGACCGACAGATTGCCGACCTCCGCACCTATGTCCATGGTCAGTATGGCGAGCATCAGACCTTCATGACGGGCCGGTTCGACACTTCTCATTCCGCCATGACTCAGCTCAACACTCAGATGGGCCGTCTGCAGGTCCAATACAATGATCTGGCCGGCGATGTTGATGAGATGGCCGATCAGCAGCATGGCACTTACCATCGGACCGACCGCATGTACACGCACATGTCAGAGTCTGGATTTGTTTCAGCTGATCCGATACCGCGGCGCAGACGACACAGGCGTACACCACCACAGGAGACCGCTGCTCCTCCGCGGCAGGACTGATCCCCATTGTGAGCTTTCTCATCTCCTCTTTTTCCCTTTCTTTGTTTTATTTATTGCACCGGGTCGGTGCCAATGGATAGGCTTGGGGGGGTAAATTGTAGGAGTAGTATCAATTTTTTTTTGTTTTAGTTTGTTTCTTTTAGTTTAGGATAGAAATTGGAAAGTTTTGTGCAATTTAGGGAAAAACAATACAATTTGAGGGCTTATTTCAAAATTTTTGTTTGGATATTCGGTGATATAACCTCATGGCACAAGAATAGGTAAATAATTGGTGAATTTTGATGCCTTATGATACTTTAGTACCTGTGGTCTTTAATTAAAAACCCATTTTGCATGTTGAAAATCAAGTCTCATACGCGCAAGGACAAGAGTTTCCGAAAGGCTTGGTGCCCGTAGGAGACTTTGCGCGAGACTCAGAAATCCTTTCTTAAACGAACTTAATTGAACAAAGGTGTAGGTTGAAAAAGTGAGCTATGTTGGATTGAAGTCCTTAGGACAGATATATCCGCATAATATTTCAGAAAAAAAAAGAGTGAAAAATAAAAGAATAAAAGAACAAAAACAAAATAAAAATGAGTGAATAAATGAGCGAGCCTAAAACAGACAGATGCACAAGTAAAAAGAGTCAAAGCATCAGGCACAGCCTACACCATTAACTGAATTTTTATTTTCATTTCAAAAGATTTTCTGGAATTGGTTATCACTTGTAGAATTGGGAGAATAAACCGAGATTCACTAACTCTGAGGTATCATGTGGGTACAAATTTGCTTAATTAAAATCGAAAACTTGCGTTTGTGAGGTGAAGAAGATCATTGAAAGAAATCCAAATAGTTTTTATTCGTGCTTTGAATTAAGTTGTTTAACCCTAATTTGCCTTGACCGACCAATTTTTAATCCTAATTTAGCTTTTGTTATTAAGATAGTTTAGATAACTTGGTTTAAAAGACGTAGCCAGTCCCGGAATTTTCGTAAGTGTTTAGACTTGCTTGGGACAAGCAAGGACTAGCCTTGGGGGAATTTGATAAGCCAAAATCATATATATTGAAACCTAGGGTTTGTTATGTGAATTAAGCCAAGTTTTGATTAGATTAGGTTTAATTAGGTTAGAAATGTCCAAAAGTTCAAGTTACTGCCCTAGTTATGTTTATTTTACAGGTAATCAAGTGTTTGAAGCTTAACGGAGCAAAACGGGCGATTTGTGGCAAGTCAGCACATAGCCAGGAGAATCTGTCACTTTCATTGCGGACCGCAAGACAATCATTGCGGGCCGCAACATTATCAAACAGAGAGCAACTCAGACCACAGAATTTCGCAAACCTCTTGCGGCCCGCAAGGACTTTTATTGTGGCCCGCAGAGAAGTATCCAGAGAGTCAGAACTGCGCGAGAAGGAACCGCCTTCACTCATTGCGGCCCGTAAGGATGTTATTGCGGCCCGCAATAAGGCGGTTTCAGAGCCCGAATTTGCTATTTTTAGGAATTTTGTTTTATATTTTGGAGAGGTATAAATAGGAAACCTGTAGAACAGAACAGTTACGTTTTTTAGAGATAATTTCTGGTTTTAAGAAGAGAGACAAAGGAAGAGAAAAGAAGAGAGAAGAAGGGAGAAAGAAACATCACAAGATCAACCGGTTTTATTATTTTCTCTCTTTGGAACTCTTTTATTCTTTTTAATTTGATTTGTGCTTTAGCCATGACAGGCTAAAGGATTTTCTAGGGTTAATTAGGGCTGTACTTGAAACTTTTGTTGTGATTTAGTTGGTTTATTTTGTATCTTCTTGTTCTTTATTATGATCTGTTCTTTATTTTAATTGATTGTGAAGACTTAATCGAAATCACATGAAACCCTAGGATTTAGTATTTGCAATTGAGAAATTGAATATTTAGTCCTGACCATAAAGAATAGGGTATTTGATAGGTTAAGTACCGAGAGGTGACGCTTGTCTTATACGGGCTTTACCTAATAGTTTAGACAAATTGTACCAAGTACCGAGAGGTGAATTACGGTTTTCTAGATTAATTAGGACAGTAAGATCTTAATGACTTTAGATTAGCATAGCCAAGTACCGAGAGGTGACGTTTATTCTAATTTGAAGATGGTATTAATATAGAAATATCCCTTTGTACCTACAACCCTAAACTGTGCCTTCATAATTAAAAGAACAAACTTAATAAACCAATTAGTCATATCATTAGTGGATAGGAACCCTAAGAAACCCTAATCTCTCATCTTTGTTAAAAATCAGATTTTGCTTTAAGACTTTAGTTTAATTTAGTTTAATCAAAACCAAATCAACCCTTTGAACAAACAAAAACCTTTTTACTTCTTTTACTAAATTAAATTGCTAGGTTAGATAAAATATTCCGACTTGTCCCTGTGGAGACGATCCCTAAATACTACTTGACTAGGTTGTACACTTGCAACTGAATTGAGTATAAATTAGGATTTATTACTTGTACTGCAGAAATCACATCAGTCATTCATACGCTAGGCATGGAGCACTTTTCTGAAATGTAAGTTTAACTATCTAGATGCACTCCATATTGATACCGAACAGGACTTGAAACTAAACAGTTACAATGTACGTATCACAGTTTCAGTCAGTTCACAATGATATAGCGGGCAACGACATCAATTATGGTCACTAGAATAATAATTGACAAGCTACTGCAAAGTGTGCTGAATCCCCTATTCCAACAAAAAATCTGATAATTATTTATTTCTCATTTAGAGTTTTGAAGACACTTTGTAACATATTTGTTTGTGTTAAAAATAATGAAGAAATGGTGGATTGATCTCAGACACTCATCATTGATCAAGTTGTTCAGATTAAATCAATAATAGCACACGTTCTTTACTTTATTTAGAAAAAGGAAAAGTAGGTATAGCATCTGTACCAATTGGGTACCAATAGTAGGAATAGTACCAACTGGTACAATAAATAGCCGCTAACCACACATGTAATATAAATAGCGAATATGATCACTGTAAAAAGATACATATGCAATAATAATATTTTCTCCTCAGACTTCATAATTTCAACAGTTTGGCTGTCCCTGTCACCCTCCTTCAATTCATAGGCTTATATTGAGATTTCCAGGTCTAAAGTTGAATTGAAAATTATTATGGTAATTAATATTATTTTTGTTGTTTTATTGTTGCAGGATATCGTTCCAAATGCTTTTGAAGTTATCGCTTGCTTGAGATTGGGTGCTAAAGATATTAGGAATGAGTCCAGTAATAATTTTAACCTTTTTTATTTTTGCCATCTCTCTGTCTTGAGAGGAACTCTTGTTGTTGGCAGTACTTAATGCTTACAAGTTGTCATACTTGTACGCTGTGACAAAGATGTTTTACTTGGTGGTGCATTAATGAAGTATGTAGTCTTAATGCATATATGTGTTAACATTTGATAGGAATATATATATGCGACCAAGGCATATATATATATATATATATATATATTGTGTTTTTGTTGGTAATAGAATTAGAACGTAGTAATTTGTTTCTTTTGTTTTCTAATCAATTGTTTCAACCTAACATTTAGTTTGGACAAATGAAGTCTGGAATACTTGAGCTGGGTGCAACAAGGATTAAACTATTTGAGCTCGGTAGTACTATATATGGTATAATTAATTGCAGAATTTGAGGGCCTCTGTTTTTCTTGTGTGGAACTATATATGAACTCTCATTGGTTTGTGATGTACCAACGAGACGAGAACATGAATAACACGGACCTACAGAAATATATATATTTTTTTTTTGGAAAAAAGGCAAAGATTGCCCGTTTCATATATTGAAACTGATAAACTTACAAACTAAAAAAGATCATCCTATCATGACCAAAAACAACCCAGAAGAGCAATGCATAACATCAGCTATATCAGAGAAACAAAATAAGGAGCACCAAGGCCCAGACCAAACACAAATAACACACCAAGACAGAGAGATATTATCTAAACATGCTAAACATATCAAAGTGCACGAAGGCACTATCACAACAGTATCCAATAGAAGATTAAGCTGCATCTTCATCACCAAGCACCCACTCTATCATCATCACATCTACAGGATCGCTAACTTGAAGAGGGATCTCATCCAAGTCAGTAGGCAGCCAGAGTTGCGTAGCAGCCTGCACCTCTTGAGTCATTGTTCCTGACCAATAAGAAACCAAAGATACAATTTGTAAGATAATATTGCGCGTAGAGTAGATAAGAGCATTATTAAAACACAAGTCATTTCGATGCTTCCATATACTCCAAACCACCGCACATACGACAATTAAGAAAGCAGTTTTCAGAGTTTTGGGCAAAGTTAAAGCGTATTGAACTACAATCTCAATAGAGTGTCATTGTTGGTATAAAGGGAAAGTAGCACCCATCCAACACTAAATATTTTTAGCATAATGACATTTAAAAAATAAGTGGTTAGAATCTTCAATATTATGGCAGAATTGACAGTGAAGGTCCCCACTCCAGCCCTTTTTCTGCAATAGTTTTTTAGTCAATATTTGGTGTTTGTGAACAAGCCACATGAAAGCTCGTATTTTCGGCGGGACTGGTAATTTCCACCAAAGTAACGGCTGATGCACTTCCACCCCACTGAAATTAAGAAACTTATACAAAGATTGAACAGTGAAGATACCATTGGATTCCCATCTCCATGCAAGTTGATCATAATTGTGAGTAAAGGAAAAAGAACTAATCACATTTAATATATCGCCCCATTCCCGTGCCAAAACTCCTTGTAATCTCCTTCGAAACTGCATAGCAGCTCCTTGAGATTCGATCACTTGTTGAACAGTAATGAGGGGTGTAGCACAAATTTCATACAGGACCTACAGAAATATCGGTTTGTCAATGCAATGAAAGGAAAGTGGGGTTCGATGAAATCAATATTAGCCTAATTTTAGCTGCTGGCGATGATTCACCAATTCCAATTAATTCATGAATATCATTTTAGAGACCCAGTAAAATATATCCAATTAATGTTCAATAATAATTATATATATGCAATATATTTTGACAGTTTTAGAAGGGGGGTAAATACAAAATTAAGGGGAGGGAATTTTAATTTGGACCGAGTCCGTATCCTCTGAGATATCTGAAATTTTCAGTTTAATCTAAAACCGGATTAAATATGTTTTGGTTTGGTGCCTATTTGAAATGTAAATACAGGAATCAGTATTATTGTTTTAATGTTTCTTTTTCCTAAGCGGTCAAATTAAGACAACCAAAAATGGTCAAAAAGTTGTAGTACAAGACCAAGTTGCCAGAGAGTAGGAGTAGCTAGCATCCATCCCCAATAGCAGAGCAGAGGCCAGAGAGTAGCAACAGCCAACAGGTATCATATATATATACTTGTACATATCATATGAAGATACAACATATATACAGTACGGCACAATTAAATCCATAAAGAAAACGCCACTCCATACTGTCGACGACTGCTACAAAAATCCTCTAGTTAATTCACCGATCGATCGATGCACAAATAAAATACAAAAATCATTATCATTTTTCTTGTTTAGAGAGGTCCTTTATACTACCAATCACAATGCAGTGCACGCAAACATACTTGGAAAGATATAACAAATACAAAATCAAAATTGTGCATAGCTTAGCTTAGTAGAAGTGTGTTGTCGTCAGAACAAGAATTGTAGTACGACATAATTTTCTACCTAATACATAGTAGTGCAACAACAACAATAAAATTAATGCTAAGTTTAACTACGCACATAATTAATACCACTACTATTACAATCAATAAAACCTACTTTAATTGTACTATTGATCTAATTAACACACTAAAACCAAAAAGGCCAGTCAACCTGAGATAAAACTAACTCGAGATGATCTTTCTCAAATTATTTTCTGTTTGGGAGCAAAGCCTCTTGAACCTTATGGACTCTAATATGATCTTTCGATAATTTGATGTGAACCACATTAAGATTCTTGCACTGAGATAATTCCAGTAACATAGAATTATCTACCATTAGGTTCTGAAGATTAGGTGATTTTTGAAGAAACGATGCAACTGGACTGAAATTACAAATCATACACCATCCGCTAAGCCATAATTTCATTAGGCAATGGAATTCTCCTAGCTTTTGTAACTCTTCTTTCTGAGTATGCATATCACAAGAGAGAGAAAAAAATTTAGAACGTTTATGGCACCAAAAATGGCACAAGTTGAAATCAAAGATGCACATGTACCTTAAAATTTTGCACATGCACATGCACATGTACCAAAAATGGCACAAGTTGAAATCAAAGGTGAGGGGTGGACACGACTGGCGGCGATAAAGGAGAAAGAGAGAAAAAAGAAAAGAGAAAAGAGGAAGGGAGCGAAGAGAGAAAAGACGGAGAAAGAGAGAAGAGATCCGCGTATTCGCTGGTGAGTAAAGGAGAAGATCAATCTATGTGGTCTTGTATGTATAATATCTAATATTCAACACAATGGTTTAGAATCGTTGGATCTGCTGGATGGACAGCTGAGATTGCCTCTGGACAGATACACCATTCAGTCCCTTTTATCTCAACGTCCTTTTATAGGAGTTATGATATATAGAGGTTGACTAATATCAAAACGTTTGTTCCTAGGCCGTGGAACAAATGCTTCGGTTTTTACATTTTCAAAGTACAAACAGTTGATCCAAACTGTTCAACATTTAATCTATATTAAAATGTGCTTGGAGATCAAATTATACATTTTTTGAATTTTTTTACTATTTATTAAATTAGTTTTAATATCGCTGTTTTCAATGATCTATAATTTTTTCACTGTTTATTAAAATCAACGATTTTAAAACTAGCTTAATAAATAGTAAAAAATTTCCAAAAAAAATATAAAATTTGACCTCCAAACACATTTTAATATAGAGATCACATCTAACGGTTTGGATCGACCGTTTGGACTTTGAAAATCAGAAAACCAATTGGTTGCACCACAGTTCCGGAACAAACGTTTTGATATTAGCCAACCTCTCTCTATATATATGTGTATATATATATATAGAGGAGGGATCCAATTACACCTTTTTTGGTGACACATCATGACACTGTTTTTTTTATAGGTCAATTTTGAGATTTCAAAATTCAAACAGTCGATCCGAACCGTTCAACATGATCACCATATTAAAATGTGCTAGGAGATCAAATTTTACATTTTTTGGAATTTGTTTACTATTTATTAAGATGGTTACAAAATTGCTGTTTTTCAATGGTCTGAAAACAACGATTTTGTAACCATCTTAATAAATAGTAAAAAAATTCAAAAAAATTGTCAAATTTGATCTCCAAGCACATTTTAATATATCCATCATGTTGAACGGTTTGGATCGACTATTTGGACTTTGAAAATGATAGGTGTCAAAGTGTGTCACCAAAAAAGGTGTAATTTGATCCCTTCTCATATATATATATGAGTAGAACTAGGGTGTTCCTAAGCTCACCAAGCCCTTCGTGAGCTCGACTCTAAAACCTATCGAATTGACTTCAAACGATATTTCCAAACCGTTAGATGTTCAATCTATATTAAAATGTGCTTGGAGACCAAATTTTACATTTTTTGAAATTTTTTACTATTTATTAAGATGGTTTGAAAATCGCTGTTTTTCAATGGTGCAGAATTTTAATAAAAACAACGATTTTCAAACCATATTTCGAGTTGTCCATTGCACAAGTATTCATATCTCGTCATGCAAGTATTCATACCTCATCGAGCAAGTATTTATATCTCGTTGTGTAAGTGTAAATAGTTCATGTATCAAGAGTATTACAAGCATATGCGCATTGATCGGGCCAAAACATATAGCGAAAATCACTATCTTTTCTTGCGGAAAATGACAAAAAATGAATGCAAAGTTGTCATTTTCCCAATTTATTCACCGCAAACGTGTTTTTAGGCTATTTTGCGTATTTAGGCCAAACACAGAGCAAAAATGTTGAATTTAGATGATTTATGAAAATATCACCAAAACAGGGCATCACATGGCATCACCGCAGTGCCATCACCATACTTTAACAAGACATCCTTGTACTTCAAAGCTTCAATGACCATCTCATAGGTCGAATTCCATCGAGTTGGACAGTCTAAAGTCAACTCTCTTTTAGATGGTAACTGCATAGCATCTAAGATTTGATTGAAGGTTTGGAGTCGCTGGCCACTGGAAGTTATATACCGCATCAACTCTCTAATTTTTTTCAAAGCATCGCAACTAAGATTTGGTTGAAGGTTTGGAGTCACTGACCAATACCCTTTCATTATTTACGAAAAATAAAAAAATTTCAAAAATCCCCAAAAATATCCTTCCTTCCTTCGTCACTTCGTTAATTATTTCATCAACTAACATCTTAGAATTTAATTAATTCATTCATCACTTATTAACACTGCCCCTAGCTTGCTAGTTTGGTGTATAGATATTTGTGAATTCTGTGAATAATTTCCATATTATGCTCGAATTGTTCACCGTTTTTATGAATATTACTTGTTATACCTGCATTATTCACAAAAAATATGATTTTTTTCTTTCTAAACACGAGAACAATTTGGAATATTAATTACAGTACAGTTAATAAATTATTTCTGAACTAAATTTGTATTGATTCTGAAAGACGAATTTTTTTTATCACATGAAATTATTTTTTTGCACTCATATAAGAATCTGAATTTGTGCTGTTAAACGAAGTAATATAATTAGCATAATATATTGGGAATTACCATGGGCCTGGCTATTGGGCCTAATACAAAGAAATTTAAGCTCTGATAGCAAAATTTGAAAATCGAGCGGCGGGGACGAAATCGTTGAAAAAGTGTCATTTATACAGTCCGGTTTAGTTTCACTAATTAATCCCACAAGAAATAGTTTACAGTAATTCATTGTTTTTAATAGTTTTTTCCCAATAGATTAAATGTCCTGGGTTCCTCTAGGCTCCAGTTGAGTATGTGCGGCAAGCACATATGGCTCATATCTTAACCATTCATGCTGTGTCATGCGTGCTTAGCCACACACCCAATCCCTTTTCATTTAATTTTTAAAATTTTTCTCTTATAGCACCTTCATAATCTATGCAGCAGAACTATGACAATTTGGGGCCACAGTTTTGTGTTTTGGGGCAAAAATCTTCCTTTTTCTTTTAGGATTTATTGTGATTCAAATTAACTACACTTTCCGGGCAAAAATTATATTTTCGATTTGATTTTTCTATTTTTTTTCCCGTTAAAGAACGTTAATAGTTTTGTAAAATAACGATGATAAATTGGACCAATGCATGCAACTCTTACTGGTGCGCAGATCATATATTTTGTTGGATTGGATGTGATTCGAACTACATTTTTTCCCGGCCTTAGGAATCTGGTGCTATTTCCAAAACTTTTCAAATTTATTTTTTTGACCTAACTTTTGTTCCATTATAAACTTTTCAAATATATTGTCTATGAAAGTGCCAGTAAATGTTTTTTTTTTTTTTTCAAAAATAGCAACAATTTTTTTTCGCAAAAACATTCATACACTGCTTTCTAAAGTCATACATGTTTTTTTAAGTTAAAGTTGTGTATGAAAACACCAATCGTACATAGTTTTAATTGAAAATTTGTCTATAATTCATATTTTTTTAAAATAATACCAATCGAATCCAAGATCTAAATTAAACACTACTTTTACCAATATACCAAAAACACTGAACTAAATTTTAAAAAACTATGAATTTAAACAAAACACATACAAAAAAAATACATTTACTCCGATCATATATCTTGCTCTTTGAAACCTTGGTCTCCTGTCTCAGTTCTTCAGCATTTATACATACTATGGCCTATGTGAATTTTTTTGCAAATAGACCCTCTATTTGCGTATATTTATATAAACAATACCTATGATTTATGGTGTTCGCAAAAGTACTACGTATAATCTTTTGCCAACACTGATTATCTGTTATTTTTCTTAATAAACAAGCACATTTTTATTTAATTGTTTTTTTGGATCCAGCAAATATCCCTTGAATAATAATTTTCACATTTTTTAGTGCCCTATTATTGATATCATAAGAAAATTTTCATTTGAATTTCAAACACGAGAAGTTCCACACAGAGAATATTGCATTTGCCGCAAGACTAAATGTTGGTTCTTTTTATATCTTGAATATTTCTAGCAGTGAAAATGGAAATAGGTCCATGTAAAATAGTATATTTGTTCATTTTACCTTTCTCGGTATAAAGAGGTCACATAATTTGTACACAATTATGTACAAATTCTATTTTTTTTTCCTTTTTTTCACACTTGTATATCATTGACACTTCATTCTAATCTTCGGTCTACAAATATAAGAAACACAGTACAACTTATTTATACGAGCAAAAATGCAGGGACCAAAGAGCTAAAGAAGAAATAATATTTAAATGAGGGACAACAAAGAAAGATTGCAATGATGAAATGACAAGGAGAAAGACTTGTGGTTATGAAAAGAGATCTAGCTAGGTCAAAAGGAAAAAAAGAAAAGAAAAAAAGACTTTTGTGTACATAGCTAGTGAAGCTATTTTCAGTTGTATCTGAATAGCTGATTTTGTTCCATTAAATACTTTGACTAAGTTTACATTCTAAGATCGACCTTGACAAAATTGAATTGTATATATTGTCGCTAAAATGAACATTGAAATAGACATGATGAAGAGGAAAGCAGCAATTGGAGACTTCTCAGTCTCCGTTCATATTTATGAATAAATCCGACTTGAGTGGACTTTTTATACTCTCTTTATCTCTCTAACAAAAATAAGTTTTTACAAGAAGAGTGAGTCTATTGTACGTACTATGCATAGCACAGATTGGTCTGTACTACAGATCAAAATTTTTGTTTCAAAATTCTAACGGTCGATCCAAACCATTCAACATGATTTCTATATGAGAATATACTTGTGGGCTAAATTTTTTACTATTTTTTAGATAGGTAGAAAATCACTGTTTTTGGATGGTTCAGAATTTTTAGATCATCAAGTGATTAACCTATCTTAAAATATAGTAAAAAATTCGAAAAAATATAAAATTTAGTTTGCAAGTACATATTCATGTGGAGATCAGGTTGAACGGTTCGGATCGACCATTAGGATTTTCAAAATGAAAATATGACTCCGCAATACGGACTAATCCGTGCTATATATGCATAGCAGGGGCGGAACCAAGGCCTGGGCCAGCCTCGGCCCTGGCCCCCCCTTGGCCTAGAAAATTTACAGAGTCCTTTTAATAAAAAAAAAAATAGCACCCCTGTTTATGGGCGATGGCACTCTGGCCCCCCCTACCGATCATTTCAGGTTCCGCCCCTGATGCATAGTACCATAGACTCACTCTTATAAGAATTATGTCCTTTTGGAGTCGGTGCTAATTAGCTTCTTTGTAGGGATTTGAATATCATAAGTCGAGTATTAGTCGTTATTATATATATAGTAGCAAAATCGATGCCAACTGTGCTAATTTCAGATGAGATATCATTTGTGGATATTACATAGTTAAGTGACTTCATCTCCATCTTTACTAAGAAAAAAAATAATAATAAGTTGCAATTCTGTTTAAATTAGTAGATTTAACTTTTTTTTCATTTCTGATATACATTTATTAGATTAACCTTTAACCGATAGAAAATTATTACTTCTACCTTCCGAGCTTTAATTAATTGATTAATTGCATGCATTCGCACCTACAAGCGTTAATTAATTTGAAGAAGATATTATTATACACTAGACACGAACTCTTCAAACTTGAATTTTCATCTTCTTTTTTTTCTTTTTGAGAAACAAACCCATGAATAAATAAATTTAAACAATTGCCTGGAATTCAGATGTGGCGAGCTTTCTTTCTACGCAATGTCAAAGCAAATCTGTTGTAAAAGATGTGGCGAGCCTTCTTTGATGTTTAAATTACATGCAATGTAGAGAGATGTAGTAGGATGTGAATTTATTACAATACTTGTGCATGTGAATTTATAATTAACAAAGATTGCATTATTTTGTGCTATGTGTTGAGAGTTGAGACTATGTAACAGTACTTGTGAATGTAAATATGAATGTCAATTATGTTTATGAATGTAAGTTCCCGAAATTTTTAAATATAGCACAGATCCAAAAGAAATAAACCAAAACGGCACCGTTTGGCCGGAATTCCAAATTTAGCACGGCCGCAGATCAGCTGAGCGGCCCCAGAAATGGGGCCGCATATTGGCTGAGCGGCCCCCTCCCTTCTTATTCCGATCCAGGAGAGAGAAAGTCATTTCACACTCTGATCCCCTCTCTCTCCTGGACAAGAGCTTCTTCTCCTGTAAGTTTTTCTCTCTCTTTTTTTTTTCATTTTTTTTTAATTTTCAGTAGATTAATAATTAATTTAGTTAATTTTTAATTTTAGGTTTCTTGTGTATTGGATTCAAAATGGCTCTTATGGTATCAATTTATACTGGTGGTGATGTTCTAACAGGTCCTAATGGGGTTTATTATAGTATCGGACCTGTTACTGTGATTCCGGTTTTACTGGGTACTGATTATGTGGGGCTTAAATCGAGTATATGTCAGAACTTGGGATTGGATCAGGGCCAGTATGACCTTAAAATTGAGGCCAAGATTAGTATGCCGACTAGTTCAGCACAAACCTGGTTCCAACTCTTTCCAATCCAGAATGAGGGAATCTGGCAGGTATTGTACAACCAAACTATGAGTTTTTCTGGGGGTACATACAAGATAATTGACCTATATGTGGAGGTTACTAGAGTCCGGCGTACCAATCCAGCTATGAGGTTAATTCAGGGTCGGGGTCGGGGTAACTCATACGGCTCTAGTCTGTCCCCTGTCCAAATTGACCAACCGTCCAGTAGTCGAGCCCCAGTTCAGAGAGATCGACCGTCCAGTAATCGGCCCTCCCGTCGGGCCCCCACCCGGACCGACCAGCCTTCATCTAGTCGGAGCGCTCATTGGGGTCAATCTTGTGATCCAGATGAAAGTGCTGAATCAGAGGATTCAGAATTACAAGAGGCAGAGGAAAATTGGGGTGATGAAAATCCTGAGGGTACGGGCGATCATAGTGACGAGGAAGATACCGGGCCTGTGCTTGGACGGCCGAGGACTTTCGTAATGGATAGCGGTTTTCGGATAATGGATCGCGGGTTTCAGCACCCGTGTTCGGCTTTCAATGACACATCAGGGTTTCAGCCCGCAAATTCGAGTTTGTTTGGAAGGAGGGAAGTGTTTGAGAATGAACTGTCTGAGGGTCAAATATATGACTCAAAAGAGGCCATGAAGAGCGCAATTGCCAGGTTTCACATAGTTCGCAACAAAGAGATAATGAATACGCACAGTAATACCACCAGAATGAGGTTCAAGTGCAGTGACAGTAGGTGTGGCTGGTACATACTCGCAAAGGCCACTGGTTACGGTACACAATGGCGTATTTCGAAGTGCCCAACACAACATTCATGTCACGCGGATGCGACGAGAATTGATCATGCACAGTTGTCGGCTAGTATGGTTGCCGATTGCATATCGGCTCACATGAGGAACGACGTTGATTTGAGTATCAACACAGTAAGGATCGCTGTTGCTGAAAGATACAACGGTCAGATACCGGCTTACAACAAACTGTGGCGTGGCCGTGAGTTGGCAATTGCCCGCCAGTTTGGTAGTTGGGAGGGGTCGTACTCTCTTATAGTTCCGTTGTTGGAGGCAATCAAGAGAAAGAACCCAGGTACTAAATTGGCACTTATTTTTTTACGTCATTGTAATAAAATCAACAATTGAACTTATTTTTTTAATTTATTGACAGAAACATTGTTTGAGGTGACCTCATTTCCCACCGGTGAACCAGGACCATGGAGGTATTTCCATAGGGCGGCTTGGGCATTTGGACCGTGCATTGCAGCTTTTCAACACATCAGACCAGTCATCACCGTTGATGCATGTTTTCTGTCAGGCCGGTACAAAGGTAACTTTTTTTTTATCTTTACTTAATTTGATTTTTTTATCTTTACTTAATTTGATTATTTTAATACAGGCAAGTTGTTGATTGCAACCGGGTACGATGCAGAAAACCAACTTCTCCCGTTGGCTTTTTCACTAGTAGAATCAGAGAGTTTCGAAGATTGTGCGTGGTTCATGAAATGGTTGCGCCGCAATGTAATTCGCTCCAGATTCATTTGTGTAATAACTGATAGGGGCAAAGGTATAAAGAAGGTGTTCAGACAAGATGATTTGGGGTGGAACGATGAGGATGAGGATCAATGTGTTCACCGTCTTTGTGCTACTCACATAGCCGAGAACATGAAGAAGAACGGTTGTAGTGAGGCGGCAATCAAGTTTTTTAGGATATGTGTGGCTAAGAGAAAGATGAGGAGATACGAGCAAGGAATGCAAGCAATGGGGGATGTATGTGACCGCGCTCTCAATTGGCTGGACGGTGTGGGTAAGTATTTGGATCAAGATGAGAACGAGTGTCCGAAACCATGGAAGATATTCCAAGCACTGGACGGCGGTTACCGTTGGGGAATTATGACTACAAACGGTTCTGAGTCGCTAAATAATGTTTTCAGGTCATCTCGTAGGTTACCGGTGGCAGCAATAATTGAAGACACATTTTACAAATGTCTCACATGGTTTGCGCAAAGAAGGGCCAAAGCGCTAAATGAAGCCAGTCTTGGTCAACAGTTCTCGTGTCGTGTGCATGAGGTACTTTTATTTATAGTTTTTTCTTCATAATTTTTTAGTAACTTTGTTAAAAAGATCTGACTTCTTCATTATTTTTTTAATTTTTCTTAGCTTATTAACCACCGGTTCGAGAGGTCCAATACTATGAAGACGCTTGGGGGGTTTGGCCACAACAACGAGTTCGAGGTAACCTCTACACAAGAGAGAGTTCACTCTTACATACCTGACGATTCTGGCCGGTTTACCAAGGCTAATTTCAAATACACGGTTCACATCAGGGATGATCACACGGTGGAATGCACATGCCAAAAGCCTCAATTGGACAGAATACCGTGTTCTCATGTTGTGTCTGTGTGCCGTCTCCGAGGCATCGACCCTGGCTGCTTTGTTAGTCACTACTACCACATCCGGGCACTGATCAACACATGGAGTGCTGAATGGCATGTCTATGAAAATCAGTCGGAATGGCCTGCAAACGAGGGCCCTGTACTTGTTCCACAAGATAAAAATATTGCTTTGGGCAGAAAAAAACACAACAGGATTCCGATGTGGATGGATGTACTACATCATAGGAGAAGAGGACACCAAGCCGGCCGAGATACAATGGAAAGACAGAACAGAGCTGCTCGAGATGCACGAGGTAGTTAATTATATTCGTAGGCTGAGAGCCGTACCAATGGACTGGATGTTTATTTAGTTTTAATTATATTCGTAGACTATGTCAGATACTGGACTTATTTGTTATATTATGTCTCTTATTTTTTTTGTTGGTTTGTTATTTGTTTTGGTTATTTATTTATTTTGTTCATTATATCACTATCTCCTCGTACAAAAAAAATATTTGAACCACACGACATATATAAAATATTTCAAACGAACGACATTTCTAAAATAACTTGCAACAAAATACATAAATTTAAACAACATTTCAAACTACAACACAAATACAATTATTTTTATAACACAATCACAAAAAAAAAAAACATTTTTGTGTTGTTAAAAAAAAAAAAAAGGGGGCCGCTCAGCCGATATGCGGCCCCCTGGGCTGCTCAGCTAATATGCGGCCCCATTTCAGGGGCCGCTCAGCTGATCTGCGGCCGTGCTAAATTTGGAATTACGGCCAAACGGTGCCGTTTTGGTTTATTTTTTTTGGATCTGTGCTATATTTAAAAATTTCGGTGTAAGTTCAGTTTATTATTGCATAAGCATCTAGCTAGTGTCAATGGATTTTTTTTTAATGATAATAGTACGATTACTCTGATTACTTTAATATTTTAGGTAAATGAGCTTTATCACATTTCTAAGTTCAAACAATGAAAATTTAATAAAGCTGATTGAGAAGTATTTCTTTGAGAACACCTCTGAATAAGAACTGTCTTATTTCTAAGTTCTTTGATTTAAGTATGAACTGTCTTATTTTTTAAGTTCAAATAAGTTCAGTAATACTTAAATTAAGGACCCGTTCAGCAATTGGGGCATTGTTTTTTTTTTTTTTTAAAAGAGGCAAAAGCCCATCCATTATATAAAAGAAACAACCATACAAAGTTCATAAAGAAAGAACATAGCAAAATTATAAAACTACCCCGAAAAACCCCAAGCCGGCAAGGTCTCAGGAGCACACCCGACATCCTTAATCAGATACTGAACTACGAGCCTAAGCTCGCAGCAGTATCAAGATTTCAGTCCTAGGTGATATCATCATCGACCGGTGGCAAACTCAAGTACATCCATACCTAAAAACCCAAAAATAACACGCATCTGTCAAAGACAGAAAGCTAAACAGCGTGTGACAAAGTAAAGTGCCAACATTCTAAGCAACAAGCTAAGAAATACAGTGCCAGTATCAAGCTAAGGCAAACTGCACTATCCAATACAAAGAAGATAAGAGATATGGCAATAGGAGCAAGGGCTCTCAGCCGGCTAGCATGACAGGGGCCCAAGTCCTGGGAGATGCAGCGGGCATGTCAATGACCGGCAGAGGCGAAAGGGACTGTATAGGTACCATATCCATATCATCTGTCATCCAAGGGCGGGCAAAGAGTAAGATGTTGCCCTGTTTAGTACCTGACCAATATTCCAACAGAGAACGAATTAGTAAAAGCATACTTCTAACCGAGGGGATAGGGTGGTTATCAAAGCAGATAGCATTTCGAGTTTTCCAAATGCACCAACAAATAGCACTAACAACCATTAACATTGCCTCACGTTTTTTGAGAGGCAAGGATAGAGCAAGCAATTGAATATGTTCTAAAGAGGTCCAATCACCATAAAAGTTCTAAAATTGGCCCATCCAAAACCAAATATTAGAAATATAGGGGCATTTGAGAAATAAGTGTAGTGCTGATTCCTCTGCACTGTGACAAAAAAGACAGGTATTATCTCCTTGCCATCTCTTTTTGGTTAACACCGTTTTAGTAAGCAATTTATTTTGGAACAATAACCACATAAAAATACGAATTTTCAAAGGCATATGAATATGCCACCACATGTCTGCATATGGGATGAGAACACCTCGAAAAGAGAGGAACCGATAAAGAGAAGCTGTAGTGAACTGGGATTGAGGATCCCATCTCCATTGAGGTCGGTCAGGAGAAGAAGTGAGAGAGTAGGATTGTATAATTGTGAGAAGTTCCCTCCACTCAATAAGAAGGAGGCCCGAGAGAGGTCTGCGAAACTGCACCAAAGATCCTCGAGAGGCTATGACTTCCTGTACCCAAATAAAGGGAGTAGAACAAATAGCAAAGAGGTGGGGAAATTGGATCGATAATGGGCACTCGGAGTGCCACTGATCTAACCAGAACTGCACATGTGTACCAGATCCAAGCTGATAAGAACAGCTGAGTTTGCCAATGTGTTGTAATTTAGAGATGGCTCTCCAAAAATGGGACATATTTGTAAGTGGAGTGGAGGCAGAATATTTAAGTGTAATAAGTTGTTTCCACATTCCAAAATACTGTGGGTCGGCCAATTTCCACCACCATTTAACAAGAAGGGAAATATTCATGAGATGGAGGTCTTTGACCCCTAACCCCCCAAATTCTTTGGGGTAACAGACCAGTTCCCAGTTAATCAAAGAATATTTCTTACGCGGACCAGCATTGCCTTGCCATAAAAACCGACGTCTAATTCTATCAATCTGTTTCCTAACATTGACCGGTAATTTATAAAGTGAAAGCATGTATAAAGGAACAGTAGTTAAGACAGAATTTACCAGAGTGAGGCGACCCCCAATCGACAGCAAGTTACCCACCCATCCTTGCAATTTTTTGGAGATTTTGTCTATAAGACAGCTCCAATCAGCCATGTTTAGTTTCTTGTCACTTAAAGGGACCCCCAAGTATTTCAAAGGCAATTTAGAAAGGGAACAGCCAAACACCTTAGCAAGCTCAGTTCCATTAGCAACAGAAATTTGTAAAGGAATTAATTCTGTTTTGCGAAAATTAATTTTGATACCTGACAGGGCTTCAAAACAATACATAGTCCAAAGAGCCGCATCAATATTAGTAGAAGAAGCTTTCAAAAACAGTATAGTATCGTCAGCGTAATGGCAATTAGTGACACTATGTCCATTATCCAATCGGGGCCCAAGGCCTTGAAGAAGACCAGCTTCCCTGCCTTTATTAAACAATCTACATAGTACATCACTAACCAACAAAAACAAGAAGGGAGAGAGAGGGTCGCCCTGTCGGACACCTCGTTTACAAGAAAAATATGGGGAAAGATTACCATTAACATTGATACAAGTAGAACTACTTTCTAACAGTTGAATAATCCAAGTAATCCATTTCAGATCAAAGCCCCGAGAAATCAAAATTTCTTGAATAAATTGCCAATTAACCTTGTCATAAGCCTTTTCTAAATCAATCTTAATCACCACACCTTTCTCCTTATGGGATTTGCCCTTGGATTTCCATATGTAATATGGATTGTTTTTTAAATCTATTTGTGGCACATTTATGAAAATATTTGGTATTTAGATCCCCTTCCTCCAACCATTTCTGTTTAGATCGTTCTTTCCAATATTTTTCTTCCTCATCATAGAGGTTATTGAGGGAGAGTTGGCACTGTTGCCATATTAGGCATTCCTCATCGGTAAGGTCTCGTATCTCTTGCAATATTTCTAATTCATGTAATTTTTCTAGGGTGTGCTTTTTTAATCTTTTTTTTCCCCCTCATGATTTTTATTCCATCCTTCCATTTTTTGAGTGAGGAATTTGATTTTTCGGTGCCAACTCAAACCTATCTCCCCATATAATGGAAAGTCATGCCACCATTTAATAACAAGGCGATTGAAGTCAAGATCGCTAAGCCAAAGATTATCAAATCGAAATGGTTTTTTAGGGACTGGTATTTTATTTTTGGTATTCAAAAGCAAAGGGCAATGATCAGATCCAAATTGGGACAGTTCCTTTACACAGCAAAATTCATAAGTTTGGTCCCAGTCCATAGACCCGAAGAATCGATCCAATAAGGCAAAATGTGTACCATTAGTCCAAGTAAACTGTTTGTGTTGCAATTTGTACTCTACTAGGTGGGAATCATGTATGAAATCATTAAACTTCCTACTCAATCGTACATTGAAATTATGGCCTAGTTTTTCATCTCGAGTACGGATACTATTAAAATCGCCACTAAGTAACCATATGCCATTCCAACATAATCGGATCTGTTTAAGTTCTTCCCAAAAGGCAGATTTAAGTGTATACACTACAGGACCATAGACAATTGTATACATCCATTCTACATTATCCATTCTATTTTTTAATACAACACTAAGAGAAAATTGTCGTTTAACTACAGTAATAACCGAAACCAGATCACTATCACAGCCAAACAGTATGCCCCCCGAGCGGCCTACCGAAGGTAACCAATACCATGAGTCTAATTTGAGAGATATGGACTTTAAAATTCTATTAGAGAAGTCTGCCCTTTTAGTTTCTTGAATAGCTACTATATCAATAGAATGATACTTGATCAAATCAGCCAAGATGCTCCTCTTACGACAAGCATTAAGTCCCCTAATATTCCAATTTAGAATATTCATTTAACACAGCAAGTAATCCCCAAGTCAGAATCAATCACTACATCATGGTCAGTTTCTTTGGTTAAAGACAGAGCCTGTTGTAAAATTTCCTCGAAAGAAGGTCGAGGACAATTACGCATATGAGTGATAATAAAGTCCCTTTGGGTCTCAGAACGGCCCAAAGAGATGCGATATACCTCAAACAGATCAGCAACTTCAGAATTAGTTAATCTACAGAAGGGGAAAGACTCAAGCAAAGAGTTACCTTTAGCAGGAGGTTCCTCCAGATGTTTCTCCCGGGCTCTCTTCATGGCCATGCTCATCACTGAAGTGTTAAGGCCTTGAATTTTGAGCAGCCTGATACTTTTCCGGACAGTAGGGGGGCCCGGCACGGTAACTATCTCGACTGGTAAAAGAGGGCTGGTATCATCTGGCAAGATGATTTCTTGTGTCACCTCATCAAGTGATTCCCCATCACTTACTACCCCGTCTTCACCCTGAGGAGATGTATCTGGACCAGGATGGGTCGTCGGTGGAGGGGCCAGCACCTCTGTCTCTGTGAGAGACTGTTCCACTGGGGGGGTGTGCATAGGGGCCGAGACCTCAGCTAGGACCGAGACATCCCCAGGTGGTGATAGAGTAGAGTGTGGATCGGGGACTGACTGAGGGGGTAACACGTCAGCTAGGACTGGTATCGGAGGAACAATATCAGAGCCACTGACCCCAGACTGAGGGGATGAGCCATGAGAGCCGGAGATATCATGAGATGTGTTAGCAGAAGGGGGGGGAACGAGGAGGGCCAGAGGGGGGGCGGTTGCCAGAGCCGGGGCGCGGCATCCAAGAGCCACCCTCTGACCGAGGCCTATTTGGATTGAAGTATGAGCCCGCTCTTTCATGCTCGATCTCAAACAAGATGTCATAGCGAGATACATGCCCACTGGCATCTTTGTACATGATCTAATGTGAATCCGGGAGAAGTTTAGGGTCACAGATACCAATTTTCAAACGTGCAAATCGCCAATCCCAATAGTTAACAGTCGCCGGATCCTGATCCAGCAGAATGGCACCAAAGTCAGCAATCAATTTCTCAAACTCAGCGGCTTGCCAGAGCATCATGGGAAATCCCCTAACCCGGATCCAGATCGGAATCATACGCATCCCTTGCGCGTAACTGGGATCCCATTCTTGGATCGGAACATCTCGATTTTCCAATCGGAGGGAACGCCTAGGTAGCACAGAATCCAGCCAGAATTGTGACGGGGCTAGGATTAGGTAACGGTGATCATCAAACAGTCGGACGACCCACTGATGGAGCGACTGTGGATCGCTCATCTTGTACAGGGCCGCCGTAATTCGTTCAGGCCCCCAGCGCTCAATATCAGTGAGCAGAAAGCTCATTTTGAACGCCGCTTCCAAATTTTCACTGGCCGCAGTAGCATGGAAGGTGCGAACCGCGGGGCGGAGAGCACTACCAGAAGGCATCAAGACCGGATCGGAGTTTTCCGAGTGGTTCTGAACAGCAGTCAGGTAAGAGGGAGAGGAGGCTGTAAGAGGAATGACCGGTGTGGGGAGGAGAGGAGGTAAGGAGTGGGGGGCGATCGGTGCAGAGTTCACTGGAGGTGGCGGGTTAGGAGGGTGTGCTTGTGTAGTCGCCGGCCGGAGCGATCTACACTGAGAGGAACGATGACCGAGGCGGTTGCAAGCGAAGCAAACCACCGCGTTTCGACAGGCCGGAGCTAGGTGCCCCTTAGATCCGCACCGAAAGCACCAGGGAGAAAGTGGAGATGAAAGGCGGCGTAGTTCCGCCATTTTTAACCTAGCGGCTTCCGATCGCACGGGTCGACCCGCTCGATCTGCCTGTCCCATGGGCTGCGAGAGGTTAGCGATTGGGGCCTCACGAGGAACAGCCTGTTTGGAAGGCCCAGCTCGAGGCGCCATGACATTCTGGAGGGCCTCCATTAGAGCCTTGAGCGAGGGTTCGAGCTCCTTGATCGCAACGGAGCGGAGAGGATCCATCTTTTTTCAGATTAATCTTCAATTGGGGCATTGTGTCAACTTAAAAATATATATAGCAGAATCTGTAGATATGGTGTACGTATCAATATAATTAAGATATGGTGTACTTAAAAATATATATATAGTCTTCATCACTTGCTACAAATATATATATATATAGCAGAATCTGTAGATATATAGACTTCACCCTATATCAAAAATAGAAAAAAGTTCAGAAAAAGATATGGTGTACGTATCAATTAAGAAGCACATATATAACTAGTAGCAGGAAATATATAGAAGGTAATGATAAGCTTACAAGCATGGTACCAACGGGCTTCCCGGTCTCACTGCAGCACCTCATGTGCATGGGCAGGACTCACTGCAGCGTGGTACCAACGGGCTTCCCCGTCTCACAGGATTAGAATATGGAGGCCGATATGGATATATTACGGGCGCCCTATTGTGGGAAAGTTTTTTTTTTTTTGAACTTTATTGTGGGAAAGTTGAAGAGCAATTATTTAGTTCTTTTGTAAAGGCCGAAAGGCGAAATGCCTACCAAGTTCTTCATTAATTTATAGTTGACATGACAAAATAGAAACGAAATATATTTATGGTTCATGAGTTTGCTAATTATGCCGAAAGTGTTTTCTTACTGCGTGATTACAACTTGAGTTTTGAGTCCCTTTCTTGATTGCATTCACGATAGGAACGGAATCTTTCGGCTGCATTCCGCTGAGAAATAAACAGAGAAGAAGCAAGATGGCACAAGAGTGAGGGTTTCCTTTACATTTATTCCTCATTTTGCTCTCCAAAACCTCTACCATGTCTCCTTTCTCACTTCAGCATTTTATACTGTGAGCTATATGAATTTCTTGCAACTAGACCCCTTGTTTGCTTATATATATTTAAATACAAATATTATTATGGGTTTGACAAAAACAGGGACCAGAGAAACTAAGGAAGACATAATATATATTAAAATGAGGGACAACAAAGGATTAAAGATTGATGTGATGAAAAGAAAGGAGAGAGGGGAATGACTTATGGTTTTGAGATCCTTCACTATGATAGGGCCATTTTCCCAAGGCCCTTAATTTATGAACTTTAGGCCGATTAAAGTCCAGGATTCGAACTTCCTTCTAGGAACTAGTCCGGAGCCAAGGTGAAGAGGCCCAAAGCCCGAGATACTTAAAGATCCGAGAATAAAACAGGTCAGGCCGAAAGCCCTAAAAAGGCTAAAATTGGCCCGAAATAGGCCTGTACCGCCTTAACGCGGGATAACCACCAAACGTGGTCATAGCAACCGCTCTACCGCCTTAATGCGGGATAACCACCGAGATAGCGGTTATGAAACAGTTATGGATCAGCCTATATAAGGCAAAATGCCCCATTGAACAAGGGTCGAAACTTTGACACACCGGGAGAGATCGCATAGGTCAGAGTCAGAATCTCTCCACCACAACCTCAGTTCTCAACTCATAAATACTTCGGCCTGCAATCCCGCTGTAGGACGAGCCCATCCCGATATTTCATCACATATGACTTACTCTCCTCGGGAGATAGGGCGTATCAACCACCGTGGGGCCACCTCGCTCCAACCTGAAGAACTTGATGGACACGCAAGATGTTTCGAATCCCCCCTCCGGGAACCAACAAAGATCCCGTAGGAGGTAAGGATACCGGAAACACGACCAAACCTCCCCCGGGGACCGATAACAACCCCGTAGATGGGAATGACACCCGGCGTGCCGCCAACCCGCCAAAGAGCTAACCAGAGGCCGCTTTAAGGGCGACCCCTCAGAACCCCCCTATAACCGCGTCCTTAGGTCAGGTTTTCCCACCAGGAGCCACATCGACAAGACCACCCCTGAGCACGACTGCAACACGACCGATGTCGCCCCGGCCACAACAATACCGGCAACCTTTCACTGGACCCAATCCTCAAAGTGGCACCCAGCCGCTACCTTTCGCATCATATCAGCCACAAACGCCCGTGTACTATTACGGGACGTACCCCTACTCACCGTACGGTCCACCAGTACAGCAGTACACGTATATGACCCCGCCCGGTCAAATGACCCATGAAGGCCCTCTGGGAACATATCACCCCGGTATTGCAGCACCATATCCCTTGGCTCCACCCACTTATCAACCCCTCCAGCAAACGCAACAGCACTCCGCCCAGATAATAGCCACGTGTGCTGCGCCGGCGAAACCAGCAAAACCACCCTCCAAGGATTGCCAGGCGGCTATCTTGCCCCGAAACCTTAACTCTGACTTTATTAAAGTTCGAACCGCGAACAGCCAGGAAACGGACACTCCTAACCCTAAAATCTCGCGGTGCTACACGGCCCCGAGCCGATCAAAGCTTATCTCGCAGACCCAACTTGCCTCAGCAGGCCAGCAGCGGGTGACACCCTCGTCCTTTACTTAGCTACTACCAACCACGCTGTTAGTACGACATTAGTCCGAGAAGAAGGGCGGGAACAAGGCCTGTATACTTTGTGTCACATGTACTCCGCGATGCCGAAACAAGATAACCCAAATCGAGAAAGCGACATATGCCTTGATAGTGGCAGCGCGGAAGCTAAGACCATACTTTCAGTCACACCCTATCAAAGTATACACCGGGGTACCTCTCAAGAAGGCTCTCGCTAACTTTGACTCCTCTGGCAGACTACTAGCTTGGGCACTTGAACTCTCCGAGTTCGACATCTCATTCCATCCGCAAAATGCTCTCAAGTCGCAGATTTTTGCAGACTTCATCGCAAAATACTCTGGGGCACCCCCTGAATTAGAAGGCCGATGAAAACTGTATGTCGACGGGGCATCCTCCTTGCAAGGAGCCGGCGCTAGCGTCTCCCTTATCGGACCGCAGGGTGAAGTACTGAATTATGTACTCCACTTTCAGTTTCCTGTAACCAACAACACAGCAGAATATGAAGCAATGATAGCTGGACTGAAATTAGCCAGGGAACTGGAAGCCCGCAAGGTATACCTCCATAGTGATTCCGAGTTGGCTGTCAAACAGATCAATGCCGAATGTCGCGTTATGGATGACAAGCTGCGCAGGTACCGTGAGCAGTTCAACTTCCTAAAGGACCAATTCGACAAAGTCGAGATCCAACATGTCTCTCGCAACAAGAATTGCCAAGCCGACACCCTCTCCAAACTAGGAGCCGCAGGAAACTTGATAAAGAAAGACCAGTCATAGTCATGGATATACCGGACTCCAGCATCGATTTAAATGTCATCGAGGTGTACTCCATCCACGAGCTCGGAGAAACATGGTTCACACCAATGTGGAATTTCCTCAATACTGGGGTCCTGCCTACGGACCAACTGGAGGCGCGGCGTCTGAAGAAAATAGCCCCGCTTTACTCTATATTCAACAACCAGCTCTACAAAAGGGGATACGTCCGACCTTGGCTGAAGTGTACTTCTGAAGATACCGCCTATCAAATGTTGGCCGAGGTACATGCAGGCATATGTGGCAGTCATCAAGTTGCCAAAACTCTAGCTAAGAGGATAGTTCGCGCGGGATTTTATTGGCCAACAATGCAGCAAGATGCCGCGGACTTAGTCAAAAAGTGCGAAAAATGCCAATACCACAGCAAGCTCAGCAATATCCCACCTTATGACCAGATCTCTATCTCGGGGGCATGGCCCTTCGACTTATGGGGAATCGACATCGTGGGTCCATTCCCCAAACCTGTTCGACAGCGGCGATTGATTATAGTCGCTGTCAAGTATTTTACCAAATGGGTGGAAGCAGAAGCACTGGCGACCATCACAGCCAAAGCAGCAGAACACTTCATTTGGCGCAACATCATCTGCCGATTCGGTTTGCCCCATGCCCTCATTTCTGACAATGGCACGCAGTTCAATGCAGCCAGCACGATTGCGTTCCTTTCGGGCCTCGGTATTCGCAATAACTTCATCTCGGTCAGCCACCCCGCCAGCAATGGGCTCGTTGAAGTCAGAAACCGAACTATTTTAGAAGGTATAAAAAGAAAGGTGCAAGCCAACCGCAAAGACTGGCCTGACATGCTGGACGAAGTCCTCTGGGCCTACCGAACAACCCCGCGGGAAGCAACGCAACAGACACCCTACTCACTGGTATTCGGCATGGAAGCAGTCACCCTTTTGGAACTCATAGAACCATCCCTCCGCACCACGACATACTCTTTTGAAGGAAATCCGGGCGCACGCGAGGTCGACCTCAAGCTTCTCCACGAAACTAGAGAACGAGCCCGTGTCCGGACAATGGAGTACCAACGGTGGGTCAAACGTGCCTTTGACAAGCACGTGATACCGCGCGACTTCCAACCAGGTGATCTCGTTCTAAGGAAGGTCGAAGCAATGGGTAAGCATGTGGGTAAACTCGAGCCGAATTGGGACGGCCCATATCGGGTAATCAATCTTAGAGGAAAAGACGCTTATGAGTTGGAAGACTTACAAGGAACCCCGCTCCCGAGACCATGGAACGCAGGCCACCTCCGTCAATTTTACATTTGACAGGCGTGATATGCCAATAAACCCGTCGAAAGGCGTGATAAGCCGAGTACATAGGGAGACAACAGCTATCAACAGGCGAGATATGCCGAAATGTTTACCATAGGCGAGATAGGCCTTTAGTTACTTAAGACGAGATGCTGCTGTGTCTCATGGTAAACTTATGTAACTTTTCTACTATATATGTATTTTTGTGCGAAGTTATAAGCACGTTTTATATATGAATTTTCAAGTTTCCCAAAGAAATCTTGTCGATAACTTGCATGAACGAAAGCCTTCTCAGCAACGGGTTATCACCTCACACTATGTCGGAAACAACTAACGAACGAAAACCCCTCGGGGTAACGCATACGAGTTTACTAATTGAAGTATTATTGCGATATCCTTGTACCCATCCGACGTCTATTAAGTCGATCTCTTAAAATAAAAAAGGGGGGGAAAGGATACTCGTACTTCAACTCGCACTACCAAGATACTATCACAACATCGAGGTGCTACAAACACAATAAAGATTCGAAAGACAAGCAACAAATAAACAGATGAACAATAGGTAAATATATTTATTACATCCCATACACTAGGGAGCACATCCATCACTGTTTACTTCCCATATCTCGGGAGCAAAATAAAATATAAAGACCAAGTTACATGCATTCTGTTCGACCCCCACATCCCGGGGGTGTAAAATATAACAACTATTAAAATAAAGAAAAAGAGCGAGGAGAAGCGAAGTTCATCCGCACATGGCCACCGCACCTCGGCACAACGTTCCTACCAAAGGACAGAGATATATCAAAAAGATTGCCATAGTCATATAAACAAAGTCCAAAGAACAAAACTTACCAGTCATGGGGTCTTGGCGAGATCCTGAGGCGCTTCTATTGGGGACACGACCTCGAGATAAGAACTATCTCGCATTTCTTCTTGGTCGCCTTCCTCTTCACTTTCCTCTTCTTCCTCTCCTTCCTCATCTTCTCCTACTCCCTCCTCTCCCCCTAACGACGGAGGTTCTGGAAGATCCTCGGGCCATGGGTGGACACCCCACCACGGGTACGGGAAATCAGCGGGATGGTCATCAAGCTGGAGTTGCTCGTTAAAGATAGACCCATCCGGGTTTAACAACCGATCTTGCGCTTCATCCCACCGGTACTCTGCCAACCCCCGGACCTTAGCTTCCTCTGGAGGAACTGCCGCGAAACCAGCATGCTCCGGCGTAAAAGGATAATAATGCCCAAGCTTCTGCATCTCGCGATAGATGACGGCTTTCATTGGCTTATACAAGGCCAGAGATGCGGCGTGAGCAAAGGCCTTGCTACCTAAGAACCGATTTAGAGTTAAGCCAGGAGCTCGCTGCAACTCCCCCTCCAGACGAGATATCTCAGAATCCTTCTCCGAGATAGTAAGGTCCTTCTGCGCTGCCCCTAGGGTAAGAGCGGTGATCTGTTCCTCAAGAGATTTGATTTGCTCTTCCAGATTCATTATCCTATCATCCCGGAGCTTGATCCACTCTTCCGCCTTCTCAACTTTCTAATCGTTTTTTCATGGACGGCTATTTCCCTGTCTTGCACCTTAATCCTTTTTTGAGCGACGTCAAGATGACGAGTTTGCTCAGTAGCCAAACTGCGGAAATAATTTCGCTCTAGCACAGCCTTCTTGATCATATCCCCATCAGAATCCACAAAGAGCATGTTACGTTGCTCCTTGTCACACATATCCTTGTAATGACCAAGGATAGCCCGGAGGTCATGTACGGCCGAGATAGCGTAATTAAGCGTCACCTCGGGCTTCTCTTGGATTGTTTTCTTCTGATAAGCGGTCTCCGTTACCCTAAATATTTCCCGAGCATATCGGGCGTGCTTTTCTATATTCTCTTCACGCGACTCTTGCATGGTGGTATAAAAAGGAAGGTGAATGCCCAAGCTATCGGCAAATCCGGGTACAAGCCTTTCTTTGAACACAACCCCAGTAAGTGCTTCTTGACCCGGGACGGTCGACCGTAGGTAATCTTCAAGATTAATGTTGCACGGCTCCGATATATCGGTCGTGACCGCGGGAGTACCCGACCCCGGAGTTATAGCCACGGAAGTACTTTCCTGTTGATGATGCGCGACGGCAACGGCCGAAGATGCCCCAATGACCGGGCCCGACTCAACAATTGTTGTCTCGGAAGTTTTCCTCAACTTCTTTTTCTTCTTCGCTTGTTCGGGTGCCAAACCCTTACCCTTTTCTAGCGAGATGAAAGAAGCGCTGGGGGCTTCCTTCCGCTTACGAGATGGGGAGTTCCCCAAGGTACCCTGTATCGGAGAAATGGCAGGCCTTTCAGAAGTATGAGGAGTGGCTGAAGTCTCAGCCTTGGAGTTTTTCCGGACAACCTTGGATCCCGCTTTCCTTCCTTTCTTGCCCTCGGTAGTTGCGGAAGTGTTTTTCTTCGGGGCCAAGCAGGTTGGGACGCTCGAAGTGCTAGTCTATATCAAATCCATGCAGCCTTCTCCTGCAGAGAGAAAAAAAAAGTTCAAATTAAAATCTTTGATTTGAATAACCGAGATAAGGATATGCATAGACTAATTTGTAGCTAAACCCGCGAGAACAGAACTCACTTCTTACAAATTCCCTCAGATTTTGTGCAGTCGCTTCTTCTTCCAGACTAAATTCTTTAGAAACCGCCGGGATCAATCCCTTCCCGGGTTTCAATGGCCTCCACTCTGCACTTACGCCCTGAAGGCAAGACACCTGCCTGTAATTCTCAATATACACCCATCCATGGTCCCAGGCCTCAATCTTGTTTACTTTTTTAGTCCTCTCAAACACGGAGGCTCATCCTTTGGTGTCTTTTGACGAAGTGCGAGGTGACCAGAGTCCACATAGAGAGTGGAAAAGAAGCGGAAGAACAAGTCAACGGTAGGCCTATCCATCCCGAGTTCAACCTTGTAGGCCTTGAAAATTGCCTGGAAGCTACGAATATAGCACCAAGACACCCCGGTCAGTTGTGCGGGAGCCACCTCCATGAAGTTTAGAAGACTCCTCTCAAATCGCGTCAGCCTTAACTGAAAGCCGCATTTCGGCATTTTCCAGTAAAAGCACATACCGCGCTCATGATCATGCGTCTGATCTTCCGGGCCAGGCACCCGCAGTACAATTTGGTCCCGCAGAAACCTCTCTTTAGTTGACACCAATTCATCATAAAAATCCTCCGCCCAGGCTTGCTCTTGAACCTCGGGAACGGGGGCTTGCAGCGATGAATGTGGGAATTGGTTGTCATTTGGATGACCTGGCCGAGGAACAACGCTGGGTATTGGCTTAGATTTGGCCCTTGGCTTAGCCTTAGGGTTAGAGGACCGAGCTGGACCCTTACCCTTGGATGTCCCAGCCTCAGCCATAACGTGTTCACCTAGGGATGATGCTTCCGGGCTCACGCTTACTACATCAACTTCTGTATCAATGGCTTCCCCCGCTTCTTCTTTCTCAGCTTCTTCCTGATCCACTTCATACATATCCTCGCTTGATTCTTGCGAGGTACCGTCCTTACTGTCCGATTTTTCTGAGTTACTTGCCCGGTCAAGGTAGTCAGGGGCATAAGGGACCTGGTAGACTTCATCAGCTGCCCTCTCGAGCATAGTTTCTATACTTTTGCCCACACCATGCTTAGAAGTGGAAGATGGTCGCTTACGAGGTAGGATTGGGGAATCAGACTGATCCCCCAAGGTGGACGAATTTTGTTTTACTGACTTGGACCAGTTTTCTTCAGATCTTGCACCAGAATGGTCAGCCATTTCTACGATTAACAAAGGATTGGCTTAGGTGCAGGCTTAATCAGATTTGGTACACAATTAATCCAAGCTTTGGTTATATGGAGACACCGAGATGGCCTACTTACCTACACTCTTAATCTCGTGCAATACTGATTTTTGGTCAAAACTTATACCGAGGTCTAGTGATCACTAACCTTATCAACGCGAGGTCTTCTTTCACCGCTCCCACGCCTTATGTTGCGGTCTGAGTTGGTAGCCTCAATGTCTTTAGCTCCGAGATGATAAATGTTCGACCAGAAAAAGTAGAAATAATGGAAAAGTGGGATATATAGATCCGATTTCTAAACTTTTTCCCGCTCGAATCCCGAGAAACAACACATGGCGCAATCTGTAGCCTTCATCCAGGCGACGGTTCGTCTCCCGCCAATTATCTCGAGATTAGCGCTATTTTTGATTTGACAGGAGACAGCTGTCACCATGATGCCGGAACGCCGCCTCGAAAACTCGCGTCTTTAATTGAGTTAACGGCATGACAAACGGCCCGTGTAACGTCGTTTCCACAACTTTCCCCGTCTTAACTAACGGCAATTTCCGTTCAACAGTTAACACATTACAGCAGCGAACTATACGTTCCAACCCGAGGTTAATACTACCTCGGAGACATGTGATATAGTGCGTAATGTTATTTTTGAAAGTTCTCGAGGTACATCCTGACAACTCTCTCGCTATCTTCATTAATGTATGCCTATTAATGATGGGAAGTTGGGAAGACGGCAGTTTCGTTCTGACAGCTTTACTACCATTAATGCTACCGCGTACACCTCCCACTATAAATAGGGTGCTCCTCCAACCGAACGATCACTCTTCCCTTCCTTCCTCTATAATCACTTCCACCCTGCATCCATAATGTCTGTCAAACGACATATCTGCGAGTTTCTCCAGGAGCGAGCAGAACTACGCCGAGCTAATAAACCACACACCAATCCACCTCGCCCTACTGGCCCGTCCAGCTCAAGCCGAGGTCCTCAGCTTACTCAGCGACGTACACTCACGTCCGAGGAAAAGGAGCAGTTGATCCAGGACATTCCCAATGACTTGCATTGGATGCTGGACAACGAGTCTCTTACCATTAGAGACTTCCTTAATTATAAGCTGGGGACATACCAGGAGTTGGACGACGACATCGGCATCGCCTTACTCCTTGGGCCTCTTCGCGACTGTCTTGGATGTGGCCAATCAGCCCCAAAAGAAGACCTGATCAAATGTCGAGGTTGCAACACATGGTGGCACCCTTCCCACTTTCTGATTCACGACTGGTCGGATCCCCGACGTTGCTTCTTCAAATTTAGAAAAAAAAGAAAAACCGAAATGCCACAGAAACTGATTTGACAGCTTACCACAATTGCTCCACAGAGATGACTATTGCTCTACATTAATTGCACCATTTCTCTACAGAGATGATGATTATGAGTCTAGGTAGTAGTATCTATCTGATGATCTGTAGTATTATATATGCAACAACAATTAAAATTCTGTATCGCTACTTTTCATTTACAGGATGAACCATATAAATGAAATCTTTGTGCAACCATATCAACCACTGTATTACTGTATATAAAACGATATATATTTTCATTTACAAGAGGAAGAATATATAAATATATATATTTATAGGAGGGTCTAAATGCCTCCTGCCTTTCATGTCTCATTATACCTCATATTCTATATCTTCATTTTCAAAGTTCAAGCTTTCAATCTGAACCGCTCAACATAATATATATACTTGCAAACTAAATTTTATATTTTTGTAGAAACTTTTAACTTTTTTTTTTAACAGATACAAAACCACTGATCATCCACAAACAATGATTTTGTACCAATTAAAAAAAATAGTAAAAAGTTTCTGGAGGAAGAGGATCATATATATCACTACCTACGTATCATGTAGAAGAGATCTAAATCGTCTGTTTTATTGTGACACAAATCTTAAAGCACTAAGGTACATCATGTATCTAAGACATGCTCATGCAAAATTTGGCTTGGCTGAATAATCACATCCTGTGCGGTATCACAGCTAATAATGCATTCGAATATATAGATGTATGTCACAAAATAATTATTAATTAGTACTTGCCAAATTAATTGCAAGCTCTCATGTCGATCAGATGTCATATTTGATTTATATAATTTCTCTGTCCTATATATACATATATGAAACCAAGCCTCTAGTATACAAGTACAACTAATCCATTAACTAAGAGAATTTTATCCATGATGACTACTCTTCAAAAACTTGCCCAATTTTATAATCCTTCCATCACATTACTACTAGCAATAGCCATCATCTCCATCATTTGGCGCTTATGGCGTCGCCGCCGCCTACCCATCATGCTCCTTGATTACAGTTGTCACCTTCCTGATCCCAACCGTCGTTGCACCCTCGAAGGTTTTGAGTACGTATGCTTGAGATCCCGTCGTTTCAATCCTGAGAGTACCGCTTTCATGAGTTCCATCTTCCGTAAGTCAGGCCTCAGCAGAGAGACAACAACTCCGCCTTACCACTTTCAACCGCCGCATTGTCTTTCCTCGAAGCATCCCCTTGCTATTCAAGAAGCCGAGGAAGGCCTTTTCGCTGCCGTTTCCTCCCTCCTGTGCAAGACCGATGTGTCGCCTCAGAAAATATCTCATCTCATTGTGTCCTGTAGCATGTTTTCACCTTCCCCCTCGCTTACTTCTATGCTTGTCAAGCGATTCAGATTTCCTGAATCAGTCAAGACATACAACCTGTCTGGAATGGGCTGTAGTGGGGGCACAACATGCATAGATCTCGCTGCCCGTCTTCTATGCCAAAAACCAGGGTAAGGAAAGAACTAACATAGCTAGTAAATCAAATGGGCATTGTAACATAATAAACAATTTTATGTCAGTTAAAAATTAATCAATATTTGCAGATACGCCCTTGTGGCTGTGACTGAGAGCAACGGCATCAACTGGTACTCAGGCAATGATCGAAACATGCTCGTACCAAACTGCATTTTTCGTGTTGGCTCAGCATCTGTCCTTCTCACTAGTGACCCCGTGAAACGGGACTCAGCCAAGATGGAAATTCTTCAAACACTCCGGACCCACCATGGTACTGATGATTCTGCATATAAGGCCGGTTACCAGATGGAGGATGCCGATGGTAATCTCGGCGTTGCCCTCAGCAAAGACCTTGTTCGTGTTGCGGCTGTTGGGATCAAACGTCACGTCAGCAAACTTGCACCCAAAGTTCTTCCTATCTATGAAATCGTATGTTTTTTCTTTTGCCAATTCGTTGCTGATATTGACAAATTTCAAGAAGATCAGAATTTAGAAACAGTCAAAGTTACAAAATAAGATACACTTTGTTTGTAATAGACATGTAATGATTTCATTCGGATGATGTAAACTTGAAATAAATAAGAAGTAATTAAGTATTACAAATAGCTTTGATGTATTTTAATTATTCTGGCATGCATGATAACACTAGGCAAGGTACGGACTCAAAGCGGGATGGTTCTACATGACGGGCAACAAAAAGGCGATTGCATCGCATGTCCCGGACTTCATGAAGGCATTTGACCACATTTTAATCCACGCCGGTGGGAAGGCGGTGATTGACGCAATGGAAAAGAACCTGAAGTTGGAGCACAATGTGATGGAACCGGCACGAATGACGCTGCACCGGTTTGGGAACACCTCGAGCAGTCTGGTATTCTATGAGCTGGCCTACCTTGAAGGAAAGCGAGGTGTCAAGAAAGGGGACCGTGTCTGGATGCTGGCCTTTGGTACCGGGTTCAAGGCGTGTAGCGTCGTCTTGCGGGCCCTCAAAGATACTTCCATAGATTCTGACAACCCATGGAATGGCTGCATTCATAGGTATCCAGTTAAGTAATGTGTGTATCCTGTCTTGTTAGGTTTGATTTATCCTCTCTAGCTACATTTACATTTTTATGAGCTACTTCCGGGGGCAACTATATTGGTTTCAACTTGTATGATATATCAATTTAATTTCAGGTCAATTTGGGTTTTTTTGGATTTTGGGATTCATTTATGTGCAGTTAGATATGATTATGCTATAATTTTATGGTATAGTATCACCATTTGGTTTAAATAATTGACTGAAATGAATGAGTTTGGATGAACAATATTTGTCTTTTTATAATTCATTTTTATTCAACAATGAAATGAACTATTTTGTCTTTACTTCTCCGTTAAATAGGAAGGAGATCAATATTCAGTGAGCAAACATGTTAATTATTTCTTATTATGTTACAATCAATAACATAAAAAAAAAAAATAAATGTTATAAATTAATTGTTTTTATGATAAGAAGAAGTTGTAAGGAGAAATTCAGCATAGCGAGTGTTCAGAGAACTAAAATAGACTTCAACACGATAAATGTCAATACATTGCCACATAAAATCATAATTGCAAATTTTCTTTATCATAACCGTTTAAAATTCAGCGAATTAAATCACAACCGCTGGTGAATCAAGACATCTACATGCTTAATATAAGATGACAGATACATAGTTAGGGCTGCAAACGAACCGAACCGAATCGAACTTACCTCCAGTTTGAGTTTGGTTTGAATTAATTTCAAACTAAGTTTGGTTTGAATTAATTTCGAACGAACTCAATTTCGAATCGAACTTTTTACGAACTCAATATCGAACTTTTACGAACTTTGTTACGACTTACGAGTTATGACTTATGGCTGGGCCATAGTTTGAAATTACAACACTTCAATAAAACCTCAGGCATTATGAATTCTAATTACACAGTACACCAAAGTTTATATCAAAGTTCATTACAAATACCAAAATTTATATCAAACACCAAAGTTTAGTACAATCAATCAAAGTTCAGTGCAATTACAGTATCCAAAGTTTTCCAAATAGCCAACCGGAGCAACATCACCAAAGTTTTCAAATATCCAAAGTATTTAAAGTACAATTTAAGTTAGAACTGAGAGCAATTATGGACTGGACGGCCATATATTTTCATCAGCGAACATAAGTTATCAACGGAAATCAACGATTCACGTTTGAGTTAATTTCAAACTAAGTTTGGTTTGAATTAATTTCGAGCAAACTCAATTTTATATCGAATTTTTTACGAACTTTTTCGAATCAAACTCGAATCGAATTACGAACTACGAATTTTTTGTGCAGCCATATACATAGTACAACTAATGTAACCATATATAAAATTTTCTTTTACTATATATGATATTTTCTCACGATGCTTATTATGGTTGTCTAAGTTTAGATAGTAATATATATAACTTTTTAAATATCATCACTTTATCCTGCTAAGTCAATATCACTTGCCTGGTAGATCATTAGCGCGCGGTTTTATTAATTGTCAAATTTCACAAGGGACATTTAAAGGGAAATGGATATCGTAACTAAAGAGAAGCCTTATTTCAAGTTTTCAACAGATAAATTGATAAATAAAAAATAAGAATTAGAAGAAAATAGAACTCAAAATTACCAAAATATATATATTTTTTCAGGAACATTATTCTTCTAATTAGACATGATACCTAAATTATATTAATGATTGCGGTTCCATATATAGGTTGCAGATCGTACCTAAATTAATTAAGTCAAATAATTATCATCTCTGTGGAGCAATTAATAATTAACCAAATCAATGTTTTCAGTTGAGAGTTGGGACAATATATGGATATGCTTTAAATACACTAGCTAGGTCCTTTTAAGATTCTTGTTGATTAATTAATGTGGGTATCTGTATGTGGAATTGATAGGCAACAAGGATCCTATATATTGTTGACCAACAAAAAAATTATTTTACATTCATTTTTCTATTTTTTTATGAAAAAAAAAAAGATAGGCAAGGATGCTACTCTTGAATTATAGAATTATGAAAACTTCATAAACTGACAGAGCTGCTGTTCTCTGAATGAGTGAGGCTATGGTACTTCGGCTAGTGTACTATGGCTAGTGTACTACGGCTCAATATGGTACTTTTTAAAATCCTAACGGTCGATCCGAACCGTTTAATGTGATATCCATATGAATATGTATTTGCAAACTAAATTTTATATTTTTTCGAATTTTTTTACTATTTTTTTAGATAGGTAGAATTTTGATGGTCCAGAATTTGTATAAAACACTGAAAATTCTATCTAGCTATCTAAAAAAATAGTAAAAAAATTTGAAAAAATATAAAATTTAGTTTGCAAGTACATATTCATATGGATATCACATTGAACGGTTCGGATCGACCGTTAGGATTTTAAAAAGTATCATATTGAACCGTAGTACACTAGCCATAGTACACTAGCCGAAGTACCATAGCCTCACTCTCGGTGAATTTTCTTCCTGTATGTGTTCTTCTCAGTATCTGTACATATGTGGAATGAACATAAAGGGCCTGAGTGAGGTATTCTCTTTTTACTGTCTTGTGGAGCTTAAATTGATAACTACTGCTGGTGCAACTATTGGATGAATCATGTATATATGATCTATCAATTATAAGTATATTTAAAAAAAAAAAAAATAGAAGGAGATAATTATATAAAGTGTAAAATAATTTTAATATTCTATAAATTTTGAACTCAAAACATTTTTTTTTTGTAATGAACAAAACATGTGTATAATTATATAATGTAAGTAGAGGAGGGTTCAGATGCCTTCATTTTTTGTGCTCCATTGTGCCTCCATTTTTAAAAACTTTCATAACTCAAAATTTAAAACTTAAAAAATCAAAATAAAACCGTTAGATGTGATCGATGTTATTTTCTTTATGTGCTCATAAAAAATTATCACATTTCGATTTTGTTTTTATGTGAATCAATAAGTTGAAAAATCAACATCTAGAAATTATCCATATTAGTACGTTTTTTACAAGATCTTGATGACAAGTTGACAACCAAAACAAAATTGAAATGTGATAATTTTTTACAAGTGCATAGATAAAATAACATAGATCACATCTAACGGTTTTATTTTAACTTTTCAAGTTTTAAATTTTGATTTATTAAAGTTTTTAAAAATGAAGACATGGTGAAGGTACAAAAAATGAAGACATTTGAACCGTCCTCCTCGTATAAGTAAATCCGCAATATTTCATTCTGATGGAGAGAAACACTAAAGAGATTGATTCATTTAAAAAGCTAAATAGACATGACACATGGGCCATCAAATCAATAAAAATAAATTTATAGAAATAAATCTGACGAATGAAATAATAAATAATGTGACTTGTCTAAATTTTTCAATGTAGAATGAATTTATAAATAATAAATATACAACTTGACACAATGGCATGCACCTTCTTTATATCCTAATAAGCCTGATGGCCCAGCCCAAAAATAGAAAAGATATGAAAAGATAGGAAAAAATATCAAGTGAAAAAACGAGGCCCATGCGGCCCATTTCGGATCCTATTTGTGTAACCTGAGATTAGTGATTGGCAAACGGGTAAGGGCGGGCGGGCACGGGTAAAACCCGGGACGGGTCACAGGCAACGCGGGTCACGGATAACGCGGGTCACGGGCGACACGGGACGGGTTAGCACGGGTATTTTTTTGAAAAACCTTACCCGGCCCCTCTCAAACCCCCCGGGCAACACGGGTCACGGGCAACACGGGTCACGGGTAAGCGGGTTTAGGTCCGGGTAGAACGGGTCTGGTCCGGGCGGGTAATTTTTTTTTTTTTTTTTTTTTTTTTTTCTGCTGCCTTACTGCCTCTGCGGCTCTGCCTCACAGTGCCTCCGCTGATTTTTTTTTTTTCTGTTTTTTTTCTGTTTTCTTTTTAAACCAATAAAATACAAATCAAAATTCATTTAACATGATTGAATATTTGAACTCAATAATTATTGTGATACTAAAATCAAAATCAAAGTTACGAATTATTTTAAAACAATATTGCTTAAATCAATTACTTTAAATTATGAACAATAAAATATAAATTAAAAATTTCTTAAATCAATTACTTTAAAATAATTTTAAATCAATTACTTTCAAATAATTTTAAATCAATTACTTTAAAACAATAAAATATAAATCAAAAATTTCTTAAATCAGTTACTTTAAAAATAATAATGAATTATTTGAAAACAATAGATTAAAAAATAAAAGTTACCCTCCTCCTTTATTCCGGGCTTGGGACCGGCTATGTAAAATAACATAGGCGGAGTTCTAACTTTTTTTTTGTTAGTAGTTCTTCTTTAAAATGAATAATTTAAAAACTAATTGAAATGTTTAGAAATTAATGATTTAAAGAATAACCATAAAGATTAAAAGAGGTTAGAAATTTATACCGACACTACCTATCTAGAAGGTAGCATTCATATACCATTGGTCGCTCTCTTCCGCACCGTCTGAATTCGAATTAGCCTCGGCCCGCAGCTCGGTACCACTTTCTTCGGTGTCGACTCCGGATGATGATTGATAATCGCGATATTGCTTGCGATTTTCAGCATCAATACAATCTTTCAAGCACACAAGTCTCTCAAAAACATGTGGACCCAACTTACTGCGTTTGTCGGAGAGGATCCTGTTCGCCGAACTAAAACAACTTTCGGAAGGGACGGTTGACACGGGCACGGCAAATACGTCACGGGCCATCATCGCGAGGACTGGATATTGAGTTGCATTCCTCCTCCACCACGCCATGATGTCAACCTGTTCACTTTCGTTGCGCATCGAAGTATAACTCAATAACTCGTTTGTGGCTGTGTACGGGTCGCTCTCCAACTGAAAATCTGCTAACAATCCACCACTGCTGGTGCTCCTGGAAGTGGAACTATTAAACAATAAAAAAAATTAGTGGACAAATAATGTAGATATTATAAATAATAAAGATTAATAAATATTCATACCTAGCGGCAGCATGGGAGGAAGACGCTTGGTTTTGGTTGTCACCCATTCTTGAGTTGTATAAGTTAAACATCTCATCGAACTTGGAATTCACATATGTATCCACCCCGGTTTTGTCTAAATGTAGATTATCTTTGTACGCTTGAAGTATTTTGATCGTGAATTTCTTCTTGTATGCCGGGTTGAGGCAGCTTGCGATAATGGCTAGGAGGGGTACATCTTCCCAATATTTTAGGAATTTTAGTTTCATGGCATCTACGATCGGCGTGAGAGAGGGGTCATTGCTTTCAGCTACTTCCAAGTCATGATACACCTTGGAAATTTGGTATAGATTTTTGAGCAACTCAAATGCCGTCGGTGAGTACGAGCAGGATAGTTTGACGGTTGCTGTAAAAAAGGTTCCTAGAAAATTCTTAAGCCTTTCTAGTTGCAGCCATTCTTCGCGGGTGGGTTCCAATTCCATTCCCTCGGGGGTGGAGCTTCTCAAAAACTCCCCTATGGCAACTGAGTAAGGAAGGCATCGGTTCAACATCCTGTAAGTGGAGTTCCAACGGGTATCTATATCCCAAGGTACTCTCAACCTGCTCAATCCAAACTGGCTACACAAAACCGCAAACCGTTGTTTTCTTTCTTGATTTGAAACAATGTGGGTAAGAGCTCCCTTAAATTTAATTATCAATTATTTTACGGCTTCTGTTTTAAGGCCGTCCTTCACGACGAGGTTAAGTATGTGGCAAGCACACTTTTGGTGGAACATTTCACCATTCATGATTGGGTTCAGTGACCGTTTAAAAATCTCAATGGAAGCTACGTTGTTGCTAGCATTATCGAATGAAATAGAAAAAATCTTGTTCTCTGTGTCTCTTTTAAGGTTATACTCTTGTAAAACCTCAATAATGGATCGGTAAATTACACTAGAAGTGTGGGGGGAATCCAAAACTCGAAAACTTAATACCCTTTTTTGTAACACCCAAAGATCATCGATCCAATGCCCGGTAATACAAGAGTACCCAAGTCCATGTTTACCGGCAGTCCAGATATCAGAGGTAATTGAGACCTTATTGGGTTGATATGCAAATATAGCTCGTAGATCGTTTTTTGTACTGGTAAATTGGTTTTTTATTTCATTAACCATCTTTTTATGATGTAACCTCTTGTACATTGGTTGACCACACCCCCGAATGACCAACCGGGCAAAACTCATGCAACCACCCATACTTATTGGTTGTTCTTTGTGGGTAATGTACCGGGCCAATTCACTAAGCATTACCGATTCATCATATTTCTGGTGTGTTCTGGTACCATCCAGGTTAATAAGGGTTTGGATTTGTCTCGGGTCAGCATGTTTTTGTGGAAACTCACCCTTTCTTTGGTGACCCTCGGCATGTCTCTTAAAATTAGTCATACCACCGGATTTTTTATACTCGAAAACCCTACTCTTGCAACCTTTTACCTTACAAGTTAGATATTGCATAGTGCCATCCTCCGTCTTGGTCACGTCATAATAGGGCAACCAATCCGCATTATATTCAGGAGCTCTTTTACTCTTCTTTTCTGCCGGTTCTTGTGGGGGGGCACTTGTCGAACGAGGGACATCTTCGGCTTGAATTTCAGGGACACTTGTCGAAGGAGTACCTTCCATTGGGGAAGTGAATTGACTCGATGCTATGGAAGAAGTGCCTCCGTATGCATACGGTGCTGTCGGTTGATGTGTTTCTTGTGGAATGAATATGTTTGGATCGTTAGGATAATACGGTGCACTCGTTTCGGGGGCTTGTCGATAATTTTCTGGATAATTAGGTGGAAGCATTTGGGGTTGTTGTTGATAATTTGGTTGTAGCATTTGGTCTCTTCTTTGATAATTTTCTGGATAATTAGGTGGTGCCCTTTGGGCGGAGCTACTAGGATAAAAAGCTGACATATCGACGTCAAATAGTTCGTGGGACAATCTCGCGGCGTGGTCGTCGGACATTCTCGCGGCTAAAATATAACCTATTCAAAAATAAATGAAAATTACTTAGCATATTCAAAAAATAAATCTAACATGCTTATTTAAACTATTAAAAATAAATCCGAATTTGAAAATTAAAATCTAACCTATTCAAAAATAAATCTAATAACTTGGCATACTCAAAAACTAAATCTAACATACTTATTTAACCTATTAAAAATAAATCCGAATTTAAAAAATTAAATCTAACCTATTCAAAAATAAATGCAAATAACTTAACATATTCAAAAACTAAATCTAACATACTTATTTAACCTATTAAAAATAAATCCGAATTTGAAAAATAAAATCTAACCTATTCAAAAATAAATGCAAATAACTTAACATATTCAAAAACTAAATATAACATACTTATTTAGCCTATTAAAAATAAATCCGAATTTGAAAAATAAAATCTAACCTATTCAAAAATAAATCTAATTACTTGGCATACTCAAAAAATAAATCTAACATACTTATTTAACCTATTAAAAATAAATCCGAATTTGAAAAATAAAATCTAACCTATTCAAAAATAAATCTAATAACTTGGCATATTCAAAAACTAAATATAACATACTTATTTAACCTATTAAAAATAAATCCGAATTTGAAAAATAAAATCTAACCTATTCAAAAATAAATCTAATTACTTGGCATACTCAAAAAATAAATCTAACATACTTATTTAACCTATTAAAAATAAATCCGAATTTGAAAAATAAAATCTAACCTATTCAAAAATAAATGCAAATAACTTAACATATTCAAAAACTAAATATAACATACTTATTTAGCCTATTAAAAATAAATCCGAATTTGAAAAATAAAATCTAACCTATTCAAAAATAAATCTAATTACTTGGCATACTCAAAAAATAAATCTAACATACTTATTTAACCTATTAAAAATAAATCCGAATTTAAAAAATAAAATCTAACCTATTCAAAAATAAATCTAATTACTTGGCATATTCAAAAACTAAATCTAACATACTTATTTAACCTATTAAAAATAAATCCGAATTTAAAAAATAAAATCTAACCTATTCAAAAATAAATCTAATTACTTGGCATATTCAAAAAATAAATCTAACATACTTATTTAACCTATTAAAAATAAATCCGAATTTGAAAAATAAAATCTAACCTATTCAAAAATAAATCTAATTACTTGGCATACTCAAAAAATAAATCTAACATACTTATTTAACCTATTAAAAATAAATCCGAATTTGAAAAATAAAATCTAACCTATTCAAAAATAAATCTAATAACTTGGCATATTCAAAAACTAAATATAACATACTTATTTAACCTATTAAAAATAAATCCAAATTTGAAAAATAAAATCTAACCTATTCAAAAATAAATCTAATAGCTTAAATTTTAAATTACTCTAGGAAAAACAAATATAATTACTCTACAAAAAAAAAAATCTAACATTCAATTTTAATACTAATATTCTATACAAAATCTAACAAAAACTAATTTAAGTTAAACTAATTCAAACAAACTATAAATTTAACATTCTATATTTCAATTTAACAAAATTTAATCTAACATGAAATAAATCTAACCTTTAAATCTCGCGGGAAAATTTTGCGGGAGGTGACGAACTTCGTAATTCCAATACCTTCGTAATTCCGTTGCGTATTCGTAGAATGAATTAAATTTACAAATATATATTTTTTTTAACAACAAAATTAAAATTGAGAATAATGAAAATATTGAGATTGAGATTGAGAGAATGAGAGATGAAAATATTGAGATTGGGATGTGAAAATTTGTGAAGGATGGGGGTGTATTTAAAGAGTTTTGTTTGAGGGGGGGTATAATTTGAAATTTTAAAACAAAACTTTAAAAAAAAAAAAAAAAAAAAGAGAGGAAGGGGGGGCTGGAGGGGTCCGGGTGGGAGGGTGGGAGGGGGGGGGGGGGGCTGGAGGGGCAGGGGGGGGGGGCTGGGGTCTTGGGGGGAAAATTCGAATTTCAAAAAAAAAAAAAAAAAAAAAAAAAAAAAAAAAAAAAAAAAAAGAGTACTGCTTTTGTCTGCTGAGCTGACAGCTCTGGTTTGGGTTTCGGGTACGGGTAGGCGGGTACGGGTAGGAGGGCACGGGTCTACGGGTAGGCGGGCACGGGTATTCGGGTACGGGTAATACGGGTCCACGGGTCGGGACGGGCGGGTACGGGTTTGAAACGGGACGGGTATCACGGGTAAATTTTTAAAAAATCCGTACCCGGCCCTTCTCAACCCGTACCCGTTGAACCCGTGTACCCGTGCAAAACCCGTGCACGGGCACGGACAGGGCGGGCACGGGTCCCGGGCGGGCGGGCACGGGTCCGACCCGTGGGGGTATTTGCCAATCACTACCTGAGATCCAGTCCCATGGAGGAAACTTTTATCACAGATCCAATCCGTTCTTTTGCTTTCAGGTTCGTGCAGACCCATCTCAACTGTGAAGAACCGTTCGATCTGCTCTGGCACGAATATTAAAGGAGCGATGCATTCAACCATGGCCGGTTGGTCCGAATTTTCTGATCGGACGGTACTGATATAAACTCAAACATTGGCTTACTTTAGAGATCCATACCCAGTCTTGTTTCCCTAAAGTAACACAAGTTTTGATTTTAGATTTAAACCGTCCGATCAGAATTCGGACCAATTCAGTGCGACTTTGGAATGCACCGGACTCCTTTAATATTCGTGCCACAGTAGATCCAACGGTCTAGATCCAAACACAAAATTTGAGTTACTTTAGGGAATCCGTATTCATTCGGGACCCCTCTTTGACGCCTTCTCCGTTTCTCTCTCAATCAAACCAAGCAAAAGAATAAAATTAGGACGAACAGAGATTCGAAATTCGACATTTCTTCGTACGAATCAGGAGATCTTTCGATGGCGGACGTAAGATTCTTGAAACCTATTCCTTTTGATCGATTTATTCTCTATTTACCTTTCTTTTTATTTGATGGATACTCTAGGGTTCCCCGATCGTAGCAAATCGAGTCTTCCTTCAATTTTTTGTTCGATGTTTCTTCAATATTTGTAATATAGCAAGGTTGTATATTGTAAACTTTCTAGGACTGGTATAGAAATGTAATGTGACGCGGTTTATGTTATCGTTGAATTTGTTTTTTGTATTCTGATACGGTTTCTAATTAATACAAAAGTTCAAAATTTCTGTACTTATGTGCGTTGCAAGATGATGATTTTAATCGAAAAATATGATAAAAATGGATTTTAATTTATTTCTAACCTCAAATTTGAGTCTCATTATCATTATTCTTTTTATCAAATTTAATCATTATAGTTAGGGGTGTTCATCGGTTTGGTTCAGTCCAAACCGAATTAAAATTGGCTAACCAAAGTTTTATTTGGTTTTCAAAAATCAAACAGAACTGAAATAGAATAACAACCGAACTGAACAAACCGAAGTAAATTTCGGTTTGTTTGGTAGAACCGGAATAGGCTATTAATCATAAAATAATCATTTTTTTTTTGTTATTTTTTTATTTTTCAAAGATAGATTTAAAAGAATTGTTTGGTTCGGTTTAACCTGTTTTAAACCAAACCAAGCAATATACATTATAGTTTCACCAGGGATGAGTACATTCTCTATTTACCCAGTTCTTGATGGACACAGTTCGGTTAATTTATGGTTTTACCTCTATTTGTTCAAAAGGAAAAGACACAATTTCATTTTTACCAGTACAAAGCCATAGGAACATATACCCTAGTTAGGTATTTCTCGGCATCTCCCTATGAACAAAAGAAAATAGATATGTATATCCAGGTACTTTGGTGAAATGTACATAGGATGGATGCATGACGAATTATCAACTTAGTTTCTTTGTTATTAAAGAAAATCAAGACCATTTTTGGTGAATTTAGTAATTGAAGTGTTGTATTGAAATTTCAGATTGAGTTGAAGACTGCCCCAGCCGACTTCCGTTTTCCTACCACGAACCAAACACGCCACTGCTTCACTCGCTACGTCGAGTTCCACAAGTATGCTCTCTCTCTCTCTCTCTCTCTCTCTCTCTTGCCCATTACCTATTTTCTTTTATATGAAGTACAACAGCTTCTTGAACTATTGTACATAGTTAAAGCCATTTCTTTTTCAGTTAGTGGTGATGATGTGGCACCAAATTATCACCTGTTGTGATTGCCGTGTCAGCAAATCAGTGACATACCAAATCAGTGACTGGATTTTGAACCAACAAATGAATATAGTTATGGGGCAAATTTGAATAGTGAGGGACCTAATTGAATCAATTCCAGTTATTCAAGTGCCAAAAGTACCCTTGAGTTTTTTGTGGGCAAGGAAACTGTAAGTCTGGAATAACTCATAGGTAATATTTTCAGATTAAGAAAAGAGAAGAGCTTTTGTCTTTAGTGGTGGTGTAATAAATAGACTTATAAGTTAAAAATGCTAATCATTAGTGAACACACAAAGCAAATAAATGTAATTGATATTTAAGCCTTGAATTGTAGAATCAAGCTTATGGGTTGAACTCATATATATCTCAATAGTTGTATTTGGAGCTGTTCTATGAAAAATTGTGCCAAATTGGGGTGACTTTGAATTGTTGTATCAAATTCTAAGATAGAGAATTGCAGGTGTGTGAATGCAAAAGGAGAAGATTCTGATGATTGCATGAAATTCGCAAAGTACTATAGGGCTCTTTGCCCCGGCGAATGGGTTAGTGCAAAAGACTATCATACCATTCATTCTTTTTACCAGACTTCCAGCATTTGTTGCAATGTATAATTTTAACTGGTACAAGGATACAATATTTGATTATACATCCTGGAGTATTTGATGTTAACTGGTACCTGGTACAATTTTAGTGCTAGATTTTTTACTGAGAAGCACCTGGAGCACAAGGATACAATATTTGATGTTAACTGGTACATTACCTATATACAGTCTGCAACCAACACTGGTACAGTAAAAAAAAACTTTAAAAGTCATGGTAGAAAGTAACTCATAAAAAGATGCAGTCTGGTAAAATGTATCATAATCTATTTGTTTGATAGAAATTAGACCCCTGGTTTCTTCTTTCACGTATGCTTTATTGAATGCCACTGTTAATGTGTTATTTTTTTGTTTTCTTTTGTGATTGCATTATTTTCAGGTTGAAAGGTGGAATGAACAAAGGGATAATGGCACTTTTCCTGGCCCTCTCTGATTTCACTGTTTGGAATATTCTTAGATTTTTTGAATGTGTCATGATTTGAGCACAGACTCGTTTTATCTGCTGGTCTTTTTAACTTTTTCTGAAACCAAATGGATTGATGACACCATATCAGCTTTATTTCTTTCTTCTTTAATGATGTAATAATGAGATTAAACTGTTGGTTTGTTTTGTTTTGGGTTACTTGTTTATGAAATGGTTGGTGCAATTTTGTTAGTTCTCTTATAACCATATCTAAGTATTGCTTCCGAAAATAGTATTCATTCACAATTTTGGTCCTGACATATGTTTTTGACTGAAACAAAAACACTTAAAATGAGACCTGATATTTGCAAAAAGTTTAGCTCTGTTTAAAATAATATTATTTGCTAAAATCTGGTCCAGCATGATTTGAAAGGGATAAAGTGTGATATAATTAGGAAAAAACATATATTTTTGGCAATTAACTTTAAAAGCTAGCTGCCTCCACATTTCATTGTATTTTGAGAGTTTCTTGTTCTCTATTTGACCTTAGCATTAGACCTTTTATATATTGAGAAAGTATAGGAATCTAGTATCCTTAATTTAAGATATCATTTCAAATACACTCTAATAAAAAATTTATATAATTAACATTAGAAGTTGGGCTCCATACCGTAAGTATAATAAATAGTATTAAAACCATAAACAATGTAAAAAATATTACACAAGCACTATAGATTGCATATCATGAACTGGCAGTCCAGCATACACACGACTGAAGTGTGAGCTATAACTCATAAAAGTGTTAAGATAACATTCATTTTAACAATATATATAGCACATTATTTATAGGTATGCTATATGAGTTATCTATGTTTACCTTATATTGATATAACCAAGTTAGTTGCATTAATATTGATTTTATTGGCATGGTTAGCTGGAGCAGAAATTATATAACAATAAAATACTAGAGGAAATCAATAAAATAAATAACATCAATTTTAAAATAAAAAAAATATTTATAATTTTTATGTTTATGTTAAGATTAAAACATTTTTTTTGTAATTTCCATAATGTACATTTGAAACAAAAATTGCAACGGCTAATGTTGGAAATTTAAACAGTTACGTAATTAAAAAAAATACATGTTCATTTTTGTATACCTCCAATTTCATGATTTGGTATTAAGAAATCTATTTGGAATTCAAATATACAAGTTTTTTTTAAGTGAACAAATTTTTGATAGTTTAGTAATTAACATGTTTAACAATAAATATATATATAACAAATCAATGTAATAACGTAGTTTATTTTAAATTTTGTTAATGTAAAATATATGTAATGGTGTATTTAATTTATTATTAAAAATTTACTTATATTTGAGTTTTTAATTAATAATAGAATCTAAAATTTATCCCGAAATTATTAAAAATACTTGTTTTGAAACTTATTGATTAATTAAAGTGTTGATTTGTTTATAGAATCTGCTCATAAATAACCAACTAAATATTTAAAATAATTAAATAAAAATACATTTTCACTTTCGTCCAACATCGTAAATTGAGATCTTTACAAAACAATATTTGAGGCCTCATTAGCTTATTTTTCCTTACAATATAGATAGATGAATACAATTCTATTTGAAGGAGTCAGATTTTCTCATGTGTATAAAGATGCTTGTGTTTTCCTATTTTGGATGTTGATTTTTGTTAGTTTGAATATGTTTCGGTGACAGCGTTTAATATTTTTGTAATTTATGTAACAAACTGCAAGATTTATTTTACCAATCATTGCTTTCCTAAGTGTTTTTCCCAAATACTATTTTCACCAAACTTTATTTTATAAATTTTGCAAGAGTGAGGCTATGGTACATTGCAATGCACGAATCGGTTCGTGCATTGAATTCATATCTCCGTTTTCAAAGTCCAAATAATCAATCTGAACCGTTCAACATTATTATCATATGAAAATATAATTTAAGATCAAATTTTATATTTTTTTAAACTTTTTTATAATTTTTTTAGACAATTAAAAAATCACTTGATCAAAAAATTCTGGATCATCCAAGAGGAGTGATTTTCCACCTACCTAAAAATAGTAAAAAAAAATCCAAAAAATATAAAATTTGATCTCCAAGTATATTTTCATACGATAATAATATTGAACAGTTCGGATTGATTATTAATTTGGACTTTGAAAATGAAGATATGAATTCAATGCACGGATCGATCCGCGCATTGCAATGTACCATAGCCTCACTCATTTTACAATTAAAATACAAATAGCTTGTACATGTATGGTACTATTAATTACTCAACGATAAGTGCATTCATGATTAAATTATATTTTTTGATGCGATATATATATATATATATATAGAGATGGACTTAGCTAAGCCATGGAGTAAAACGCTTTGTACTCTACGCCATATTTTTATTTTGAAAATCCAAACTACCGATCCGAACCGCTCAAGTTGTTCTCCATATTGAAATGTGCTTGGAGACCAAATTTTACATTTTTTGGAATTTTTTTACTATTTATTAAGCCACTTTGAAATCGCTGATCCGGATGAACAATAGCAAAACAGTAAAAAATTCTGGATCAATGGATCAGCGATTTTCAAAGTGGCTTAATAAATAGTAAAAAAATTCCAAAAAATGTAAAATTTGGTCTCCAAGCACATTTCAATATGGAGATCATGTTGAGCAGTTCGGATCGGTAGTTTGGATTTTCAAAATGAAACTAATGAGGCGTGGAGCACCAAGTCGTTTTACTCCATGGCTTAGCTAAGCCCAGCTCTCTCTCTATATATATATATATATGTTTGCCGATGATGCAAAAAACTGTCTTGAAACGCAGCCTCGGAGCCTATTATTTAAAAGAATGACGAGATATAGTGTAATTTCTGTCTAGGGAACAAAATAAATCTATTATTGTGATTGCATATAACTCGTTTAAAAATGGGCTTTATGTTTTTGTACTATCTCCTAATTTATGAAAATTCTAAACAGGAATAGAAGGAATTTTTGTGGTCAAGGTGCATGGATTAGTAACATAAAATATATTTTAATAAATTGGAGATCTAGTTGTTTGCAATAAAGAATATGGACACTTAGGGATTTGGATTTTAAACATATACTTCAAGAATATGTTTCAAAGGAGAGGTAAAAAAATAACTATTACCGATGATAAGATTAGCAAAGTAGTTATTCGTAAAAATATGGTTATTACCGATGATAAACATATGCTTTATTTACTGCCACTATTTTTTATTTTTTTAAATCTATGGTAGTGGCCTGGTAGCCAAATCATGAAAAGTTTTGGACACGGTGGTGTTTGGTTGTGAACTAAAGTTAAGGTGGCCTAAGTTGTTATTCTAACTTAGGCCGGCTTAAATTATTCGTGTTTGGTTGAGGTCTAAAGTTAAATCATGACTTAAGGTATTTCTTGTTTGGTTAGAGTTGGTGGAGGACTAAAGTTTTGGAAGCCTAAGTTAGTTAATTATTAATAATAGGATACTAATTATATAATATTAATATATTAATAATAACTATAATGTATTATAATATTATTATAATAATTATTTACTATATTAACAATATAAGATATTAATTACATAATTATATATTAATAATAAGATACTAATTATATAATATTAATATATTAATAATAACTATAATATTATAATATTATTATAATAATTCTACCTTATATTAACAATATAAGATATTAATTATATAATTATATGTTAGTAATAATTATTAATAATAAGATACTAATTATATAAAAAATAATATATTAATTATAACTAAAATATATTATTATAATAATTATTAAATATATTAACAATATAAGAAATTAATTATATAATTATATATTAATAATAGTTATTAATAATAAGATACTAATTATATAATATTAATATATTAATAATAACTATAATATTATAATATTATTATAATAATTATTTAATATAATAAAAATATAAGATATTAATTACATAATTATATATTAATAATTATTATTAGTAATAAGATACTAATTATATAATATTAGTATATTAATAGTAACTATAATATATATAAGAGGAGGGATCCAATTACACCCTTTTTTTTGACACATCTTGACATTGTTTTTTTTATAGGCCAATTTTGCAACTTCAAAATCCAAACAGTCGATCCGAACCGTTCAACATGATCACCATATTAAAATGTGCTTGGAGATCAAATTTTACATTTTTTTGAATTTTTTTACCATTTATTAAGATGGTTACAAAATCGTTGTTTTTCAATGGCTTGAAAACAACGATTTTGAAACCATCTTAAAAAATAGTAAAAAAATTTAAAAAAATGTAAAATTTGATCTCCAAGCACATTTTAATATATCCATCATGTTGAATGGTTTGGATCGACTATTTGGACTTTGAAAATGGTAGGTGTCAAAGTGTGTCAAAAAAAAGGGTGTATCCGATCCCTCCTCTATATAATATTATTATAATTATTATTTAATATATTAACAATATAACATATTAATTATATAATTATATATTAATAATAATTATTGATAAAAAGATACTAATTATATAATATTATTATAATAATTATTAATATATTAACAATATAAGATATTAATTATATAATTATATACTAATAATAATTATTAATAATAATATACTAATTATATACTAATAATATATTATTATAATCATTCGAGTTAGGCCATGACGTGGAATAAAATTAAACCACCATGTGAGGTGGTTTAGTTTAGGCCGGCCTAAAGATCGGTTTATGCCATGTTAGGCCAGCTCAATTAAGTCACGTTTGGTGGAATAAAGAAGCCTAAACCCCTTATTCCACCCTTTAGGCCACAACCAAACATGGTGGTAGTTTCAATACCTGAAGACATAAAATCTTAATGATAGAAATTGATATTTGCGTGAAAATAAAATGAGAAATTTGAAATTTTGAGATATACTCACCTGTGGTGGATGCAATAATTTTTCGGTAATTAATTAATCTGGCAATACATGAAGTACTTGATTTACATTTAATGGATGTTGTTACAACTTATTTATATGGCTCACTTGATAATGATATTTATATAAAAATCCTTGAAGGATTTAACATGCCTGAAGCATGTAATTTAGGTTATGGAGAACATTATTCAATTAACTTGAATAAATCTTTATATGGACTAAAGAAATCTAGACGCATGTGGTATAATCGTCTCAGTGAATATATATTGCAATATGGATATAAAAAATTATACAACTTTTTCATGTATTTTTATGAAAAGATATGAAAATGAGTTTGTTATAATTGCAGTTTATGTTAACAATCTAAGTATCATTGGAACTCCTGAAGAGCTTCCAAAAGCAGTAAATTGTTTCAAGAAAAATTTTGAGATGAAAGATCTTGGAAAAATAAAATTTTGTCATTGATTGCAAATTGAACATTTGAAAAATGATATTTTTATGCATCAATAAAATTATATTGCAAGAGTGCTGAAACAATTTTATATGGATAACATCACATCCATTGAACACTCCGATGGTTGTAAGATCATTAGATGTGAATAAAGATATTTTTAGACCTCGAGAAAGTGATGAAGAACTTATTGGTCCTGAAGTACCATATCTTAGTGCAATAGGAGCATTTATGTATCTTGTTGGACATATAAGACCTGATATATCATTTGCTGTAAATTTATTAGCAAGATATAGTTCTTCTCCCACGCGAAGATATTGGAATAGAATTAAGCACATACTTCGCTACCTTTGAGCATTTTTAGCAATACACAAAGCAAGTTGAGAATGTATTTGGTTAAGATGTGTGATTCAACACATCCGTCAGACATGTGGCTTGTCTTCTGGAAAAATGATCCTGACGATCATATATGAAGATAATATTGCATGTATTGCTCAATTAAAGAAATGATATATTCAAGGAGATAGAAAAAAAAATATTCCACCAAAGTTCTTTTTTCACACATGATCTCCAAAATGGTAATGTTAATTATTAATATATTCAGCAAATCCGTTCATATGATAATCTAGATTTTTATCCCATAGGTTTTTTTCTAGTAAGGTTTTAATGAGGCATATTCTTATGTGATTGACATCCAAGGGGGGTGTTATGAATATATTATGGATGGTCCATTCATTTTTTAACTCCCAATATTAATTCTCAATTCATTTCTCCACTACTCCACTACTATTGAAATTCATTTTCTCATTTATTATTGTAATGACTTTTCATTTACAATTTGTGGCCCATAAATAGAGGCTTTGTAATATTGTATTGTACATATGAGAAGTATATGAATAAGAGAATATTTGGCATGCTTTCTATTTTGTCTCTATCTTGTTTATTTATCTTGATTTTATAACAGATGGAAACATTTCTCTTGTATTATTTATTATTATTAGATCTAACAATTCATACATTAATCATAACACACTGGAGATAATTTGTGTTACATAATACAAAAAACTCACTCTAAATTACAAAATAGTATCCAAATACTATTTAATTAGCTCACAACGACAAGCACTGAAGCCATTAAAAACTTATGTACATTAGTAACTGAAGACAGCCGATGGAAGCAAAGATACACAAGCTAGAGTAGTAACTACAAACTGATATCTAGTTATGATTATGTTCATTTAGCAGAGGTAAGCACTTGACCAGGTAGCATGAGTCGGACGTTCAACAACAGTTTTTGGCAGTGTTGGATGGATTGCATATGAGCAACCTCCATAACAATTATTTGCCGCCCGGTTACAGTCGACAACTTCTTCTTTCTGTGCAGAGCCTGGCTGTGATGCTCTAAATTTTCTTGGCTTGAGATCGCCAAGCAGGGCAAATGCTTCTTTTGCTACCTTGCCTAGGTTGGCTGTGTTCGATGCCATGTAAGAGAAGCTTTGATTAGAGATCGAAAGTTTGAAGAGAGATAGGAAGATTAAGATCTTTAGGGGTGCTTTAGAGCTTTGTTTGCAAAGGAATTGCCTATGGCTACCCTTCTTATATCTATAGAGAGGTTTACTGTGTCTATCTGTTGACGCCGTCAATGATCAACACGTACTGCGATTGAATCTACTTGTCTAAATTCAGTCCCGTATAGGTACGTAAATGATACGCACAACCGTAAATCAATACTTATCTCCTATTATTGTAAGGTGTCTGTTCAAGCAGCCTATTTTAAATTCAATGATCTGGATTATTTGGATAATGATACACGCAATCGAGTTGATACATGTACACTTCAAATGACGACCCTTCAAAGTTAGCATACACAACATTACCAATATAGAACTATATAGATTGAGATAGAGATTGATAAAAAGAATAAGATCCCACGGAAATTGGGGAATATATGGACTAATCATGACCCAGCACAATACCCTGTCTTAAAAAAGTGAGATGCTATTCTTCTTTGGTCCCATGTATTGGGACCTCTCAGGTGGAAAAGAAAAAAGAGGTTGCTCAATTATTTTGACCTACACCTTCCATGTGTTTTTATCCCTTTTGAGACAGTGTGCCTAGGTGCTGTAGTCAGTTGATTATTAGCCTGTTTTTACCTGTATCTAAGTAACCTAACAAGGAAGATATTGGAAAACTATATTGTGAAAGTAAAATCTTAAAACGAAAAATGATAATATTGTTCGCATAAATTAGTAAATGTTTATGGATATATTAGTTTCATACCATGATGCTAAATAAGAATCTCAGCTAGTACAATTATTTAAATTTATCTTCTATTTAAAAGATTGTAGGATTGAAATTCAATACTAACATTGAAAATTATTTTAAAATTTTGATCCTTACGTCATGGTAAAAACTAAAAAAACATGAGTTTTTCTTCTTACCTTAAGATAATGATAATATGTTTGCATAAAATATATAGATAAATATTAAGGAAAAATATTATTTCTTCTTACCTTCTCTTCTTCATGTGTCTGATCTCTTAACAATGACAAATTTGCAACAACAAAAAAAAAACAAAAAGAAAAGAGAATGGTCTGTTCTGTCATTTTAGTTTAAAACTCAAATATAAAGATAATATTAAGAACATACGTTTAAAACTTTAGAAACTTCAAAAACATGGTACTGAATTAATCATAAAACACAGAAAACTCAAACAATCAACACAAACAATCATAAAACAATGACAACTCAAACAATCATAAAACACGTACTGACTTAAATAAGTAAATTTATGATTATTTATAAGCCAAGACTATATATTTGAACCTTCTGTCTCATGCTCTAGGATGTTTACCAGTTATGTCTTGTAAATAGATCATATCATAAAAGTTGCAATATATTAAGTTTTACTGATTTGAATTGTATACCGTATCAATCTCCGTTTTATACAAATCCAATTTAATACTTGATCCTTATCGCTACAACACATGATGCCACTTGCCTTTTTTATTTTTATCCCTTTATACCACCAAACTAAAGCATATAACTGGAATATTTATGTGATTTTTATTTCTTTCTCACTGCAAGCAGTTGTGTGGAATATTCAAGCTTGCACGCTGTTTACTCGTGATACGCTTTTTTCTTATAACTTCTCTTTTCACAAACCTTATGCCTACTATCTAAGATGCTCCAGGTAGATGAGTTGGTGGTACCAAATTAGAAGAATTATCTCTAGTGAAGTTTACTGGTACTCACAGTTTGGATGACAGGAGGAAAATTTACGCACAACAAAGATGCATTCAAATAATTTTTTCAGTCAAAAAAGTCCAGTATTCATAATATTTTTTTGGCATATTATTTATTAATTAACTTTCATTTTTCACTTAATATCGGTTGTTCTTGATTTCATATATATTAATTAAAAATCTCTTATACAACCATTATCGTGTATACTGTATACTCAAAGGTATATTTGATCCTTATCAAAATTTACATGAATTAGAAAATATATTAATTACTTTGTCAAAATTTACAAAAAAGGATATTAAAATAAAGATTAAGAAATAAAGAATAATTGATGAATGATGCCATTAATTAAAATTGGTACTTTTATTAATTAAACAATTAAGGATTGAGGATCATAATAGATGTGCTCTATTATATGAATGATCAGAGATTACTTGATATTATATTAATAATATAAACTAAAGTTACTTATCAAAATTTACAGAAAAGAGGCCTTTGAACCTTCTTTCCTATAAAGCAAAGCACCTTTAAATCTTTTCTTAAAGCATCTCACCAATAATTGTTCAAACATATTCTCATGACTTTCTTTGATTCTATATTGCTATCATAGATTTCACTTTTACTGATCTCTATAACAACATATAATGAGAAAACTAATCCAAACAAATTAATATCTTAAGCAGAGCAGTAACTAGTATGAGAATATTTTACAAAGTTTTTTGTACATATATAGCTCAAATCATGTAAAGAAATATAAAAGATGCTCACACTTAACTGCTCTATCTCAACTAATTAAGTTCACATAAAACATGACACAAACATAGTACACTGCATGAATTACAAATTAAGCTCTCAAATTCAGAAACATACGTCAATTATTACAAGGGGCTAGAATTTGGGGAAGTTCTACTTCAACATGATATAGAAAGAGATAACCTAATTTTCATCAACCATGTACAATCCTCTGGCGATTGTCTTGTTTGGTAGTAGTAGTACTTGTTTGGTATCATTATAGTGCTGAGATGTTGCCTTCTTATTTGTTGAATATATCGATCGTATACGCAGCCCCGCCGTACATCCTGACCGCCTCGTTGCTGTCGATATCTTTAGGCATGGAATTGTATTGACAAGTGGTTCCGGAAGCCAGCCTCATGCTCAGGAAAGTGTATTAAGGGATTATGTGCTAAATCTGTAGATTTGTTTGTGTACTGGCTTTTGCTTGATGATAACTAACAATGGGTGGTGATTTATATATAGGAGGGCTAATGTTGAATGCATGATTGGCTTGGGTCAATGGTCTAAAATTCGGTCAAGTCTTAAATGGCATATGAAATTGGTTCTGTATGTCTGGTATTATCATCCTAATATTCTATTATATATTATTATAATAATAATAATTATTATTATTATTATTGAGATGGGCTATTGTGCTTTGCAAAGTAAAGCCATCGTTTTACTTCGACTTACTTTTTGGATTTTCAAAGTCCAAAACGTCGATCCGACCGTTCAAGTTGATCTACATATTGAAATGTGCTTGCAGACCAAATTTTACATTTTTTGGAATTTTTTTACTATTTATTAAGCCACTTTGAAAATTGCTGATCACATGGTCCAGAAATTTGTTGCACTGTTTTTTCTGGACCATGTGATCAGCAATTTTCAAAGTGGCTTAATAAATAGTAAAAAAATTCCAAAAATGTAAAATTTGGTCTGCAAGCACATTTCAATATGTAGATCAACTTGAACGGTCGGATCGACGTTTCGGACTTTGAAAATCCAAAAAATAAGCCGAAGTAAAACGATGGCTTTACTTTGCAAAGCACAATAGCCCATCTCATTATTATTATTATTATTATTATTATTATTATTATTATTAGTTACTACTACTATTATTTTGATTATTACTGTTATCATTCTACTGTGAAATTATTATTATTACTAATATTACAATTATTATTTTTATTGTAAATTTGTAATTGTTATTGTTAGAATTATTAGGATTATTAATGATATTTTCGCCCCAGTAAAAAGATAATATTTTTTCCTTTTTTACAAGTAGTATCGTACGCACTCTATCTTGATATCTATAAGTATGGCACTGAGGATGTTTGGTAGAAAGAATGTAGTAGATGTATATTTTTTAAGAAGGAATGTAGTAGATGTATATTTTTTAAGAAACTAGAAAGAATTTTTTTTTTTTCATTCCATAGAAAAAACATATGAGTTATATACAAACTTAGTTTTCCAATTTGACTAATGTCTGATATTTTTCACAATATCAAATAGATATACTTTTCAAATTAAGTATTTCATACTACGCAACTGCAGGATGTCTGATATTTTCAAACTCAGTGACTCAGTCACTGCACGCTTGGTCAGATTTGTGTTCAGGAGGGTGGTAGTCTGCTCTGCTGCCCGCTTCAGGCGCTGCTGCAGGCTAGCTATCAGCAATTATGCAATTTCAGAGCCTATCAGCATTCAGCAATGCAACTTTATTAGTCAAAGCATTGGAATGTGCGAAAGTGAAAAAAAAAAATATATATTCAGCTAGTTGTTATAGTTGCGCAACTATAATCTCCAAACCTGATAATTGTAAAGATGATACAAAAAAAAAAAAAAAAAAAAATCAGTCTGTTAGTAGTAAGTACAATGACACAAAAGTAACATCAAATAAGAAGATGCAAGATGAGAGCGATTAGATTCTTTCTTTTGTTAAGATCCCAGCTGGTCGGATTGTTATTAGCTTAATGACACATGAATTACTAGTAACAAAATTAAATGCATAGAATCAAATTTAGGATGGCTTCATTACAACATACAAGTACGAAGCCATTAAATTGCTCTTTACCAAAAAGGCAAACTAGGGATTGCAGATTTGTAGCTAGGGATTGCAGATTTGTAAGAACATGATTATTTTGTCTATCCTGATAATATAAGAAGTTTTATTATATTTGGGTGATTTTTTTAAATTAATCTATAAATTTATTTTTATAATATAATATGTATGTGAGAATTTTATTGTATAAAAACATGATTAATTTAAAATAGTACTCATAGTTCATAAATATAAGTTTTTAAAAAATCATCAATCGAACCGGTTGAACCAGTGAACCGTTGACCCGAAGCTTTACCGGTTCGACGTCCGGTCCGGTTCTGATAACATTGGATTTTATCAATATTAAATAAAAATTGAAAGGAAAAATTTATATTTACTTTTATCTCGAAACAATATAAGTGCATATCTCTAGAATTACACGAACTCTTTTGGTAAGAAAATAAAATATAACTCTGGGGACGCTTTCTCTCATTAAGCATGGGCTGATGGGCTGGTGGGTAGTTCATAAAATTTGCTAAAACTTTATTACCTTTCTCGTATTACATTACTTTTTACTCCACTATTGAATTTCAGTTGTAATAAGTAATTTCAATAGGGGAAATATTGAAAAGTTACAGTTGGGAATCACCGAATCAGTAAAGGCGCGAAGATGGTGTGAGATACTGACTTCATTCTGTAAGCAGAGGGGTTGGCCGTTGGCACACGATAGAGAAGGGAGGAGAGAAATCGAGAGCGATAAGAGTGAAACCCACGACAAAGAACAACAGGTTGCGTTCCCAAATCGGCGCAGGTTATGGTTTTGATTTTGTATATTCTGCGGTAGAGCTTCGTCGTCTTCAAATTAGGAAGAAAGTAAATGGAGAGGTGGAACGGAAGAGGAGGAAAGCAAATTGATCGGTTTCTTCTTTGATCGATTTCTTATCTTAAGCAGAGAAGAGTCGGTGAGGAGGAGACCCACGAGGTGACATAGAAAAGAGGAAAAGACGAGTTGGGAAGAAGCTACGACAGAGAGGAAAGGCGCAGGAATAGATAAAAGATAATAGGTTTTGTTTGGTTTAAATGTAGACTTCTATACAATGAGCAGGATGCATCAGATCAAATAGTGATTAATGGTTGAGATTTATTGAATGTAGGGCTGAGATCTCATTTGGACAGATAGGCTATTCATTTCTCCAAATTTCAAACGTGAGTAAAGATTTAGAAGCAAACAAGCCCTTTGATTTCATCCTTTCAAAAGATTTTGACCATGGCAGAAGAATTGGAAGAGGAGTAATGGATACCTCATGAAAGAATGGAGATTTCATTGATATATATAGAGAGTGTGGTCTGTTATATTTGAGAAAATTTGAAATTACATGGGAGGGAACATCTACCTTCGATGCTGGAGCAGATATCAAAGGAGGACATCCAGAAGCAAACAAGAGGTTTGATTTCATCCTTTCAAAAGATTTAGACCATGGCAGAAAGATTGGAAGAGGAGTAATGGATACCTCATACCTGTCCAAAAGAAACCTTCCTAGAGTCAAATACACAGATGACATATCTCAACTGGTAAAGAATTGTCATGTTCTACAGGAACAACAAATATTTGTATTGTCATTTAGCCAAAAAAAAATCAAGTCTCTCATCTTCTACTTTATTATATTTATCTGCCATTTAATTATAGCAGATATTTTTTAACTCCTATTTGGCAAAATTCACCTATCTTGATATCTATAAGTATGGCACTGAGGATGTTTGGTAGAAAGCAAAAATGTAATAAAACAGGATATTCTAATTCTTTATGCAAAAAAATATGTAGAATCTGCTATATATAATTCTGCTACGTACAGCCGCCATATCCATTCTCTCTCCTCTCCCAAATGTAATAAAACTTCTCAAATGTAAAGAAAATTGCATAATTTATATTAGGATCAGTTGTTGCTGAAAACCGATCCAGATAGTATTAGGATCGGTTTCTTAGCTTAGAACCGATCCAGATAATTATCTGAATCGGTTCTGTGCAAACCGATTCAGATAGTCTATATGGATTTTAGATTAATTCATTTTAAAAAAATTCTAAAAAACTATCTAGATCGGTTTATCAACTAGAAACCGATCCAGATAACTATCAGAATCGGTTCTGAGCTAGAAACCGATCCTGATAGTTATCTGGATCGGTTTCTAGTTAAAGAACCGATTCAGATAGGTTAGCAAAAATTTTGAGTAAATTATCCTGTATGTGTATGCTGGTTTATAATTTATTTTAATAAATTATCTTAAAAATTATTTTAGTATAGTAGCTTATAGTATATTTGTATAAATTATCTTGTAAGTAATTTTAGTATATTATCTTCTAAATTATTTTCGTATATTATCTTAATAACTTGAGAATTACTTAGAACATGAAATAAACAAAAAATGAACCTTAAAATTTTAAACCAAAAACTAATGAAAATAATAATCTGGATCAGTTGTAGATGAAAACCGATCCTGATGGTATCAGTATCGGTTCTCATCATAAACCGATCCAGATTTTTATGCATTAAGATCGGTTTTTTTTATTATGAACCGATCCAGAAACTATCAGGATCGGTTTTTAACAAAAACCGATCCTAATAGTGCATAATAAGTTTAATTAAAATCCGATTCTTGACAGAACCTTTCTTTCTTCCTCAGTCCTCGCCTCCATTAATTATCATAGCAGCCAGCTGCGCGCTATCTCGCCCTGCATTAATTCAGCTATCTAGCTCAGCTCCCTTTTCTGATCAGGTACATTAGTTAATTGGTCATCTCTTTTATCAAGTTTGCTTTTAATGGAGCTTATTGGATCCGATTTGGCTCAAAACCCTAAATCCTTTACATGCAAGAAGTGACTATGATCCCGGCTCAAAATCTAAATATAGGCCTTGATTCAGCTCTCTTATTGATTACACACGCTTTTAAATTTGAATACCTCTTCTAATTTCAAGTTTTTCTTTATATGTGGAGATTTACATATATATGCTATATATATATATATATGTTAAATATATGATGAATATGCAGATATTATATGCATATATGCTATATATGAGCTATATATATTATATGAGCTAATTTATGCTATAAATGAGCTATTATTGAGTTTCTTTTTTATTTCAAGTTTTAGAATAGCATGATATATATATACATCTCTTAATTAGGTTCCGATCGATGGTTTAATTTGTAGATCGGCTATTATTGAGAGATTTGGTGCATCGATCTTCATCTCACTCGATCCGACATCCAAAAAAAAGTTGTAAGTACAACCTAAAACTCATGTTTAATTAGTTTTGTGCATGAATGTGTTTTTTTTATAAGAGTATAGATAGCTAGAGTACGTAAATGTGTATTTGTATTATGTATGTGCCTAGAGTATTGTTTTATGAGCCACAACCGCATGGTTAATGCCTTTAGGTCATGATACCCGTTCAAAATTAATCCATTAGGGATTAATTTTGAATAGTCCCCGATTTGGGACTGCTCTTTGAATACTTTGTCTCAATTAGGAGGTGACCACGTGTTAGTCGTGTTTTAGTATCTAAGAAAATTTCGGCAGCATTTCCTTATTAGTTCCCCGACTATTCGGGGAACTAATAAGGAAATGCTGCCGAAATTTTCTTAGATACTAAAACACGACTAACACGTGGTCACCTCCTAATTGAGACAAAGTATTCAAAGAGTGGGATAGGATGGTAACCGGCCCAATGTAAGCCATATTGTGAACAGAATTTAGTACACCAACCTGGTTCTTAATTAATTGTGTTTTATTATAATTGCAGATGGACCGCAGTTGGATGTACGAAGCATCACGTCTGTCGGATGAATATACGACAGGTGTCGAGGAATTTATCAGAGTTGTTATGGAAGATATGGCGAATAAGGGGAGTGCACTGATGTCGTGTCCCTGTCGTGATTGTAACAATGGTCACAAATTTTCCAATTCGAACCAAGTGAGAAACCATTTAATCCGTCGTGGATTCAAGCAAGGGTATCAGTGTTGGATATGGCACGGTGAGAGTTTGCCAACCGACATAGGTACTGGTTCTGAGCATCAGGAATACCATACCGGTGGAGATGACGGGAATGATCTACGGGAATTGGAAACCCACGTAGGCACTCGTACTGAGCATCAGGAATACCATACCGAAGAAAATGATGATATGGTGGTAGATAAATGTGATAATTTTGATCAAATGTTACGTGATTTAGAAGAGGATTTTGATAATGATAAGCAGTACTGTTTATTTGAGAATTTGTACGAAAATTCTAATAAGAAATTGTATCCTGGTTGTTCTAAATTTTCAAAACTAAAAGGTGTATTAAAATTGTATAACCTTAAAGCATCTAACGGTTGGAGTGATAAAGTTATTATACAGTAAAGATGTTGATATCATTTTTTTCTTTCAGCTAAAGCATCATGGAAAGATGTTGGCATTATTCATGAGGATTGCCCAAAGCAGGCACCCAAATCAATGGACTGTGCTATGTTTGTACTGCGCTTTGTGTACAATCTGATCACTGAGATGCCTATGAACTTTACACATGTAATTTTATAATGTATATATTTTACTTTCAAATACCCGTAGGCTTCCATTTCACCAACAGTAACATTACATATTTTCTGATATTACATATTGTAAAAAGAGGGTAGTGTATACCCCTGATAACTGATCTTGTCAGTTCTGACTAATTGTGCTAACCTATGCGCCCTGTCATTTTTCTCTCTACTAATGTGCATAAATCTAAATCCCTTACAATTCTTTTTTGTTTTTGTAGGATGACATTTCTAAAGAACGTGTCGTTCTAGCAATGAAGCTCCTCATGCATCCAAATAATTCGCATCAGCGTTGTATGAAGTAACCATCCAAATATTGCAATGATTGAACAACTTTTTGTTTGTGTTTGTTTTATATTGATGTTAGATACAGTTGAAAATATTTGTAAATAGTGAAATGGTAAATGGTACAGTTGATGGTGAAATGAAATGGTTAAATGGTACAGTTTATTTTAATGAACTTTTTGTGGTGAAATGGTACAGTTTATGTTGTGGTGAAATGGTACAGTATATGAATTTTTTGTAATTGGTGACATTTTATAGTTTGTATATGATGTTTTAATAGTTTCATGTGTCAAATTTACAGTATTGAAATCTTGTAGTTAACATCTGTTAGATTTATAGTTTGCATCTACTAATTTTACAGTATTGAAATCTTATTTTACATGATATATATCATGTATAAATATTAATAATTGAAGAAAAAATGATGAATTTTAAAAAAAATTCAAATTTTGTATAATTTTAAGTGTAATTTGTAAATAACAACAAGTTTTAGAAGTGTGTTTTTCAAATCTTCTAGAAGCTTGAAGTATAGCCGTACAAGTTTTGGAAGTGGTTTGTGTTAAATCTTCTAGAAGCTGAAAGTACAGTTGGAAGTACAGTTACTTTTCTAGTTACTAACAGTTTTTAACTAACTTGGGTAAAAACTGGGTTGTTAGAATTTTGAACTATGTATTATGCATGATTTGTTGTTGAAGTTACAGTATTGATTATAGTATTTTACAGTATTCGCACAAGTCAAATGACAGTTTTTTTGGGTAAAAACTGGGTACAACTTTTTGGGTACAATTAGTCGGACCCTAATATTTATATAATTAATGTAACAAACTCTGAAGGTGTGTTTTACGAATCATTATATTATTAACAAACTTTATTTTCCTAATTTTACAAATAAAATACAAATTACTAGCTAATACATATATGGTATTATTACTCAACTATATATGAGTGAACTCATGATTGAATTACAAAGTTTTTCAAGAAGTGTTATATATAATTTTGGCGTACGCGCGTGATGTATGTGTGTATGTGTGTATGTATGTATGTATGTATGTGATGATGAAAAAAACTGCCTCCAAAAGAAGCCTCCTATTATTTTAAATTACATTCGATCTTTTTAATTTTTCTGTCTAGCGAGCAAAATAATTCAATTATTCTTTGCGCATATAACACATATATCACTCTTTATATATATTTATAAAATTTCTAAATGCTGCCTGAGAATAATCGACAGGAACAAAAGAAATATTCTGTTTATAGTCAGGGGTGACTTGAGTTAATAATAGATTACATACTGTAATAAATTGAAAATCAGTTTGTATGCAAAAAGTGGATTTGGATTTGATACATATGGATTTATCCTTGTGCTAAATGGTGGCGGAAATACAATTTTACTGATCACGAAAGCAATGAAAATTGATTATTCATATTAAATATGAAAGCAGATTTGTTTTTGGTAAATTTGCTCTTTTTCACTAACATGTGGGAGAGTATTTTGGTTTTCTCACATGAAAATATGCATGGTTTATGCCCAAAGCACTATGTGTGGCTTCTTGGGTATATTTTGAAACTGTAGAAATAAAGTTATTTTTTATGATAATTAATATACAACCTACATTTAATTATTTACTGATTAAATATTGTATTTAGGGTGTTTTTTGTTCTCTATTTGATAGCAGAAATTAGAAAATTTAAACCCATAAAAAAATGCCCTACTATGAGTATAATCAATAGTATTAAAACCATAAAATATTTAAACATAATACACAAACAGTCCAGAATGCAAATTATAAACTCACGACTAAACTGTGAACTAATGCATACTAAGAGTGTGATCGAGCTAACGCATAAAAGTGTAACCTAACATTCCTTTTAACGCTATATAGAGATGGACTATGGTGAGAAATGGAGTAAAACAAGTTTTTACTCTACGCCTCATTATTTTCATTTTGAAAATCCAAACAACCGATCCGAACCGTACAACATGATCTCCATATTGAAATGTGCTTGGAGACCAAATTTTACATTTTTTGGAATTTTTTTAATATTTATTAAGCCACTTTTAAAATCACTGATCCATTGGTCCAGAATTTTTTACTGTTTTGTTACTGTTCACCCAGATCAGCGATTTTCAAAGTGGCTTAATAAATAGTAAACAAATTTCAAAAAATGTAAAATTTGGTCTCCAAGCACATTTCAATATGGAGAACAACTTGAACGGTTCGGATTGGTTGTTTGGATTTTCAGGATGGAAATATGACGTGAAGTACAAACTCGTTTTACTCCATAGCTCCCATAGCCCATCCCTATATATATATATAGAGTGAGGCTATGGTACTTCGGCTAGTGTACTACGGCTCAATATGGTACTTTTTAAAATTCTAACGGTCGATCCGAATCGTTCAATGTGATATCCATATGAATTTGCACTTGCAAACTAAATTTTATATTTTTTCGAATGTTTTTACTATATTTTTAGATAGGTAGAATTTTGATGGTCCAAAATTTGTATAAAACACTGAAAATTCTACCTATCTAAAAAAATAATAAAAAATTTGAAAAAATATAAAATTTAGTTTGCAAGTACATATTCATATCGATATCACATTGAACGGTTCGGATCAACCGTTAGGATTTTAAAAAGTACCATATTGAGCCGTAGTACACTAGCCATAGTACACTAGCCGAAGTACCATAGCCTCACTCATATATATATAGCACATTAGTTTTAGATTAACATCCTCTATATATATAGAGAGAGAGAGAGAAAGAGATGGACTTAGCTAGGCCATGGAGTAAAACGCTTTGTACTCCACGCCATATTTCCATTTTGAAAATCCAAACTACCGATCCGAACCGCTCAAGTTGTTCTCCATATTGAAATGTGCTTGGAGACCAAATTTTACATTTTTTGGAATTTTTTCACTATTTATTAAGCCACTTTAAAAATCGCTGATCCGGATGAACAGTAGCAAAACAGTAAAAAATTCTGGACCAATGGATCAGCAATTTTCAAAGTGGCTTAATAAATAGTAAAAAATTCCAAAAAATGTAAAATTTGGTCTCCAAGCACATTTCAATATGGAGATCATGTTGAGCGGTTCGGATCGGTAGTTTGAATTTTTCAAAATGGAAATAATGAGGCGTGGAGCACCAAGTCGTTTTACTCCATGGCTTAGCTAAGCCCAGCTCTATATATATATGAGATGGACTTAGCTACTTCATGGAGTAAAACGACTTTGTACTTCACGCCATATCTTCATTTTCAAAGTTTAAATAGTCGATTCGAACCTTCCAACATGTTCTTCATATTGAAATGTACTTGGAGACCAAATTTTACATTTTTTGGAATTTTTTTACTATTTATTAAGCCACTTTGAAAATCTGAAAATCCGGATGAACAGTAAAAAACAGTAAAAATTTTCTGGACCGCCGGATCAGTGATTTTCAAAGTGGCTTAATAAATAGTAAATAAATTCCAAAAAAATGTAAAATTTGGTCTCCAAACACATATCAATATGGAGAACAACTTGAGCGGTTCGGATCGGTCGTTTGGATTTTCAAAATGGAAATAATGAGGCGTGGAGCACCAAGTCGTTTTATTCTATGAAGTAGCTAAGCCCAGCACTATATATATATATATATATATGAGTTTCTTTTTTTTACCGTACATTGATATAACCATGTTAGCTGCATTAATATTGATTTTATTTAACGATTTGATGGAACATAAAATAAAATAATATATAACAACAAGATATTAGAGGAAATCTATAGAGAGATGAAAATATTTTACTAAAAAAAAGTAATTTATAATTTCTAAATATATATTAAGATTAAAATAAATTTTTGTAAATTTCATAATTCATTTTTTTTAAATATGGATTATGGAAATAATTGACAAGACAAATAAACTATCTCATAATTCATAATATGGATTATGTTAGTATTGATGAGGTTCAAATTAAGAGTTATTGTTGGGAAGGAGTTTGAAGGAAATAAGAGTTTTATTTTGATTTGGACCAACAACCCAAGCAAATTATTACAAATGAACTTTCTGTTTCTCAATTAAGCGAATGAGAGATGGAAACATGAGTAGAGGTAATAACCAATGAGATCCAATAGTCTCTTCTAACACGCTTTTTTATTACAAATGAACTTTTTTTCAATTACATATCTTGATGGTAGACTCTTCTAACACGCTTCAATAGTCTCTCAGACTCTGAGGCAATCGATCAAATCCCTCCACGGCCAGTAGTCGACCGAATGTTGTCAATGACAAAGGGCAGAGGAATGATATATCAAACTATGGAGACATACGCCATATATACATTGTAGCATTATCTGAAAACTTTAAGTCACAAACAATCTTAATGAACTTCATGCATGACAATAAAATAAGGTTATTGAAATGTCCATAATTGAACAATTTTCCTAATAGTGCTGTTCAACACGAACCTTCATTTGAAAAATAAAGCATAGATCATCTCATGACAGGTTCTCTTACATGCAATATGCAAAGTATAAAATTACAAGACTGGAAAAATAGCAAAAATCCATGTTCAAATAAAATGGTAAAATAAAAAATAGCAAAAAAGATCTGCCTCAAAGGGAGAGAAAGAAGTACCCGACCAAATACAACCTGATTTAAGTCACTCATGGATGGAGTTTTCTCTATTAACCGAGCCTACACAAAAAGGGCTACAGTAATTTGAGAGAGAATTGCAATGACAAATTTAAGATGATCATGCCATACTGTCATTAATTAACACCTAAAAAACAACATACCTCCAAATTTATGGCAGGTTTGTTTATTTCTCCTGTTGTAACACTATGCAAATTACAAATTTGAAATTAACAACTGGAAGCAATATACGAAACATCTAATTTTATTTTTCAATATTTTCAGAGGTAAAATTTAAAGTGAAGTATCATTTTACAGAACAAATTAACAAGATAAGTATTTCAAAGGGAATAACTACGATATAATCTAAATATCAAATTGATTGATATAAAGTGTATGTTACTAAATTGAAATTTCTAAAATATTTAGAAATTAGTGTTCAAACGTTTGGGATAGAAATCATATGGATACAAAATTTATAATTGAAACCTTGCAATATTATTACTGCTCTTTTAGTTGTTTTTGGACCTATTGACAAAATTGGAAACTTAAGGGTTTAAGTAGTAAAATGGAATTAATTTAATAAGGCATGTGGGACCCGCACCCATCCTTAATTTAATAAGGCATGTAGAAGGTTGAATTGGGAAATTTTCCATGAATTGAAATTAATACCTGTTAGAGGGGCCTTAGTGCAAAGTTACATATATAATAAGTTGTTGGCCGAAGATTTTATAAATAAGAATTGTAAACTGGTTTTAAGTTGGCTAAGTAATTATTTAAATTAGAAAAATAGAACCAAGATCTTGGATTCAGAACTGAAAATTCGAATTAACCTTGGACTTTACTCATAGACTTTGAAAAAAGAAAGAATTAAATGAAATTGAGCTTGCCTTGTGCTGGACCGAAGATAGATAAATTATAAAGATTGAATTTGGACCTTAATTATTGGACTACTAAGTTATTAGGCATTTGGATACTTATATTGTTGAACTGTTAGGCTTGAACTTGGTTAATTGGACTGGATTCAAATCTAGATATTAAACTGAAATTGATATAAATAAAAAAGAGTTAAGGAAATAAGGGAATAATTAATATACAACTCTACTATATGAAAATGTTACAAATATTGATTACAATATATATTGTTTTAAAGTAGGCATAATTACGAAAGAGATTGATGAGATGGAATGCTCAGGAAGAACAGATCGCTAGTGACCTTACCTATTGCCCTACGATATCAGGTGCGGGGTTATTGGATTAGTCTGAGATTCATGACTAGGAATTAAATCGTAACTCGCTGTGCATTTTGAATATTTGATTGACTACATTGATTGAACTGTTGCATCATATGCATAGCCCAATACAATTGAAACTGAATTACAGGTAAGACTGCTGACTGTCATGTTGATATTGTTAATCGATTGATTGATTCTTATTGCAAATGATTGATTGAGACCATATTGACTGAATTGATTGAATATTGAATATTGTAATCCTTGAACCTCCATACAGTGGAGAAAAATGATTAATATATCGTAAAGTCTAGCTAGCTACTAGACTTTACTCCAGGACCCTTATGCGCATATGGTGAATGACCCCAACTGAATCCAGTACCGGTTGGATAGGGAATACTGAATAAATGTGAATTGTGACTGTAAGACTAATGAACTGTGGTAACTGTCTTATCAATGATTTTCTTTCCGATAATGACAGTATTGTGATATTGATTTCGTATTGTTTCTATTAACCAATTGTCAGGATAATAATGGCATTGTGATATTCATTATGTATTGTTTCCGTTAACAAATTGTTAGGACAGTTAGAACAATATAAGCCCTAACACGACAGATACATGTTCTGGTATCTGTCAGTGTTACCAGACTAGAAATTGTAAAGTTAAGAAACTAAACGTTACCAGATTTTATGGTTTAGAAGATTTTGAGCTAAACCATTTATTCTGATAAGATTCTTAGAGTTCTGATTGTCGTTCAATTGTTATTGAGCATTTGCATTCGTCATTATGAAATGAACTGTTAGTTTCTCGTGCGGAGATTTCATTCTGAATATGGATTTCCTTCGAATCAAATAACCTAAGTGGCAAATAGCATTGAGGAATAATTTATTATTTTTCACCCGTTTCCCTTGTGGGATTCACAGGTTTATTAGACGAAGACTGAGAAACATTTTTGGGTTATAACTGACAGCATGGCCACCTAAAGGTGTGGGATTTTGATTTATTATATCTGACAAGGTGCAGAGAATATATCTCTAGTATCATCCACTGTAAAATGTCAGATAATTATTGTAATTAAATTGGGATGTGGGAAAAATAATGGATGCTATTGGCAATGCATAAAAAGATCCATGCCTTATGTTATGTATATTGAATGGTAAATAGACGCGGTAGAAATTATTGCATCTCCGGATCGGGGGCGTGACACCTGTGGTTATAATAATACCTAAAAAAACAAAAAGAAAATAGAAAGAAACAACATACCTACTACAACTGCCCACAAGATTAGAGCTAACTTTTTTCTAAGCAGCCATGGGAGATTTGTCTCAAGTGTGAAGTGTTGTTGATACCCACTTGCATGTTCTCTAGTTCCCGCAACTTCCTTTGCTTGCATCAAAGACAACAATAAACTTACTTCATTAACTGAATTACCATCCACATCTCTCAATTCGATTTTAGCTCTCGGGGGAGAGGCATACCAATTTATTTCTATTGCTCCAAAATTAGGTCTGTCTGTCAAAAAAAGACATAAATTTTCATTAATTATGATTTCATACAACTACAATTAAACTCGATATCAGATTCATAACTCCACATAAACACAAGAGAGACTCAAATAAAAAAGCCAAAAAGTCCACACAAAAAAACTGTCGTGGTACCAGAATCCAGTACCACAGTAGTTAATAGCTAAGACCTATGACTTAACAAATTATAAAATATATTTTCTTGAATTAAGGGGAGAAGGATATGCACATACTCCATTTTTTCTCAAATAGTTAGTACCATGTATGCATGATTTGTAGCGGCTATTTGGAGAAAAAACTCTCATGGTACTGGCACCAACCAAAAAACAGTCCTGATAAGAAAAGCTTTTAGTGGGCCCCCTCCTCCCCAAGAGATATTGTTAAGCCACTTGAGGTTATGTCATAAAGAGGATATTGAGCTCTACAATCGTATCGTGCAATCTCTCCAAAGTGAACATTCTCACTTATGAAATTACCCCACATGAGTATTAAAATTATAAGAAGCAAAACTTTCAAGATTGAAATTTGAAAATAGCAAACAAAGACTCAGTAAACCAATCCTCATTATGTGAAATTTTTGCTTCAGATCAACCTATTTTTGCTTTAATGAACCCATGGTTTTGCCTTCATTTAACATAATGTAAGCTAGAGAAGGAAATTTGTCACGGCGTGATCAGTCACGTCACGTAACGTCACGTTCACGTCACGTCACGTGTGTCGATTACGTGACGTGACTCACGTGTTGCGTGACGTGACTATTCGCGTGACGTGACTGTATTTAACAAAAATTATACGTCACGTCACATCACGTCACGTCACGTAAACTAATCACGTCACGTCACGTCACATGATCACGTCACGTCACGTCACGTGATCACGTACTGTCACGTGTTTTGAGGACAAACTCTAGTAGTCCATATTCCTATTAGCACTATTAGGCTATGTTTATGTAGTATATTCATAGTATATTCAGACTTTTCTTTTGTGGCTGTTTGTAAAAACTATGTTTCTTAATGAAACGGGCTTAAATATCTTCAATCCAAAAAATTTGGTAATTTTTAGAATATTATTTACTAGTTAATTTTTGCAACATTATTTACTTATTTTACAAATTTTATAATTTTCATATTTTTTGATATATTTTTTCTGAATTTTCAACAATTTAAATTAAAATATAAAAAAAATTCAATGTGACTAATTTATGTCACGTCATATCACGTCACGTTATATCACGTCACGTGTAGTCACGGCGTGACTACACGTGACGTGACCATTCGCGTGACGTGATCGTCTCCCCCTATTTTGATCACGTCACGTCACGTCACGTGAAAAAAAAATATTAATCACGTCACGTCACGTCACGTGACCAAATCACGGCGTGTTTGTCACGTCACGTCACGGCGTGTCACGTATTTCCTTCTCTAATGTAAGCCTATTTAATCACTGCCATGCAAAGCCTGAGCTAGATGTATACCAGTACTGGAAATCTAGTTCACCATACTCTTTCTTGGCACATACCAAATTCCTCATCATTTCACTTGGTTCAACAACACTAATTCTCCAATTCCTCATCATTTCTTACCAAATATTGAAAAGAAATAAGCAACAGTATCACCAAAAGAGCCGATATTTTTATTAATAACCTAAAACAAAAGAAAAATATCAAATATAACCCCGATTTCATTTTTTTTCATAAATGACCTAACCGCCCAGGGGTGGGGCGGTCCACTTATACCAGCTAACCGCCCACTAGGCGGGCGGTCCACTACCCCCATCTAACCGCCCCCTAGACGGGCGGTTGGCCTAAATTTTTTTTTTTTTTTAAAACACCCGGCCCCCCTCCCCCAGCCCCTAACCTAAACCGCCCAGCCCTAGCCCCCCAGCCCCCTTGCTGCGACCCCCCCACCCTCTCTCTCTCTCTCTACCCGAACACCCCCCCTCTCTCTCTCTCTCTCTCTCGGCCACCATCTCTGTCTCTCTCGGTCGATTGTTTACGGGTAAGTTCCTTCCTAATTTTTTTTTTTGTAGAATTGAATTGTTAATTACCGTTTGTGGGTTGTTGATTTTCCCGATGCGATTAAATTTATTAAAACGATGGTTTAAGGTTTAGTTTGGAAATTGAATTGTAAATGTGTGCGGGTTGTTGATTTTCCCGACGCGATTGAATTGATCAAAATTAGGGTTTACGGTTTATAAATTACGGTTTAGGGTTTAGGGTTTAGTTTGGAAATTGAATTGTAAATGTGTGCGGGTTGTTGATTTTCCCGACGCGATTGAATTGATCAAAATTAGAGTTTACAGTTTATAAATTACGGTTGACGGTTTAGGGTTTAGAGTTTAGTTTGGAAATTGAATTGTAAATGTGTGCAGGTTGTTGATTTTCTCGACGCGATTGAATTGATCAAAATTAGGGTTTACGGTTTATAAATTACGGTTGACGGTTTAAGGTTATAAATTAGGGGTAAGGAGTTATAAATTAGGGTTTATGGTCCAAAATTAGCATTTCGGTCCAAAATCCCTACATTATACTATTTTATATCCAAAATTGTGAAATTTAAGTTATTTGAAAATTGTGCAGTGCAGATACTATGGAGATGGGGGATAGTTCGTCCAGCACAGAGGCTCCCAGTGCATCCGGTGTAGAGGCATCTGGAGCAGAGGCTCTCGGTGCAGAGCACCACACACATGCAGCTGATACATTCAGCCCTCTTCTGTGGATTCCACACGTTCAGCACCGGGTCGCGCTCGCATCTACGGAGGTACGTTGGTTTTTAAGCAATTTAGTTCAAATTACAGATTTTTAATATGGCATATAGTAAGTCGCTTAGACTGGACTCATTGTTAAATGCAGGACGAGAGGATGTTGACCGTGAGACATCGCACTCCCGGGATACCGTACGTCGGTCATCCTTTGATGGAGTCCTGCATTAGAAAAAACAAAATTAGCAAACCAACATGATTAGTTTGGTTTTTATAAAAATCATAAGAACCGAATTGGCAATTCGGTTCTCACTTTTTTTTCCCGGAATCGAAATGCCAATTTGGTTCCCCCCTTTTCACAGTTTTTCCGTAGCGCAGAAATGGTGTAGCTTTTGGTGTAATGCCTTGGGACCCGAATTGGGATTTCGGTTCCCATTAGCTTTTTTTTTTAGAGACAAATAAATAAAATGATGAAATATAATACTAAAAAATCGAATTTTTTTTTTCCTTTGTCAAATTACTTTTTTGATAGCATATTTATACTAAAATACTATAAATTACTTGAAATTATATTAATTTATGCTGAATTACAGTAAATTACGCTAAATTACAATAATTATGTAGAATTATGCTAAAATACACTAAATTACGCTAAATTACGTATGAATATGACATATTTTCTGCCATCTTTCATAAATCATAAAAATAGTAAAATAATTCCAAAAATAATAAAAATTGATATTCTACAAGTTCATTACATAACTAATTTACTGAGCTACGTAGATTGAACAATAGAAATGAAAATATTAATCGGAAACTTCAACTGAAGTTTTGAGACTCTTCCCTTTGTTTTTTGGCGATTCTGAATTTGAAAATCTAGCATCATGGGTTCTAACTCATGCGTATTTTCACAAGCTTTCCGAAAAGTGGTCATTTGCTGAAATCGAACACTCGAGCGCCGTTTTACTGCCGTTTGAAGTTTCGTCGTCGTTTTTCGCCTTCTCAGAGAAAATATGCCCTATTCATACGTAATTTAGCGTAATTTAGTGTATTCTAGCATAATTCTACATAATTATTGTAATTTAGCGTAATTTACTGTAATTCAGCATAAATTAATATAATTTCAAGTAATTTATAGTATTTTAGTATAAATATGCTATCAAAAAAGTAATTTGACAAAGGAAAAAAAAATTCGATTTTTTAGTATTATATTTCATCATTTTATTTATTTGTCTCTAAAAAAAAAAAAAAGTAATGGGAACCGAAATCCCAATTCGGGTCCCAAGGCATTACACCAAAAGCTACACCGTTTCTGCGCTGTGGAAAAACTATAAAAAGGGGGGGAACCGAATTAGCATTTCGGTTCCAGAGGAAAAAAAAAGTGGGAACCGAATTGCCAATTCGATTCTTATAATTTTTATAAAAACTAAACTAATCATGTTGGTTTGCTAATTTTATTTTTTCTAATTATGGTTTTTAAAAAATTCTCAATTAACCCCATTCTTATAAGCTCCATCCGCCCCTGCTTCTCACCATATTCCAAAACGCACACATATCAGAACAAAGAAAAAAAAAAAAACGTTTTTATAATTTAGCAAACTTCATTCCAACTCCAATTTTTATAAAACTGGACTTCAAAAAGTTTACATGATAATAGTTTTTCACGGGCTTAATCTTGCGGCAATTTTCTGAACAAACATATGTAGACTCGTTTGACTTGTGAGAGCACAATGGCAATGGTGAATACCCGAATGAAGGGCTTGGTTATATATAAGCAGTGTTTTAAAATGCGGTCCCATATGTCTATGCAGTCGACAGCCGTGCTCAGAACGTTATTCAGTTCCTCTCATGCGATTTTGAATATGAAGCCGCATATGTGGACTGCATATGCTGATATATGAGTGCAAAATTAAATATGCGGCGCATGGAACCAAAATTTAATATGCATTATACCGATCCAACCCAAAATCTAAAATTTAATATGCGTTATGCGGCTTTATAATTGTTGCATATAGAATTTGTTGTTTATGTAGAAAGCAGATTTGATTATTATGCAAAAAATTTATTGTATTTTTTACATACAATAAGACATTTCATGCTGTTTATGTGGAAATAATTTTAAATACACGCATATGCATATTCATATATAAATTCTCATTTTAAAATCCGCATATATAAATCCACATTAAAATCTGCATATGCGGTATGGAGTGGCTTTCCGCATGCATGAACAAAACCGCATTTTAAAACATTGGTTATAAAAGACGCACCATATGTATGCTGTACAACTCCCATGATAACTTCTTTTTCTGTAATAAATTAAAAGAACTTTTTCTGCACTATACCCTTTTGCGACCAATTTGGTCGCAGATACTTCAGCCATTGTTAATTGAGTTATGACGTTATTGATTGCTGAATGACGTCATTCCAGTTATTGTTGACTTTTAAGAAACCGATTTTATTTTGTCACTGATGTTTTTTACTGACATCAGACAGGGACCTTCAGCGTCCAAATATCGGTTGCTACTGGTTTTATTCTTCTTAAATTTGATTCATTTCAATGAGTTCGACTCTGCTGCTTTTCTGAGAGAAAAGTAGGAACCTATTTTTCCGGGTCCAACCATTCAAATTCGTCGAAATTTGTGCATGAAAAAGTTTCTTTATCGAGATACGCGAATAAAAAAATTTGAATTGTTGGATCCGGAAAAGCAGATTTCTACTTTTCTTTCGGAAAAGTAGCAGAGTTCATTTCCATTTCAATTAGCTAGCGTCCATAACACACCTCATAAATGAAAACCATATAATGCTTTATATATACAAAACACATACAAAAACCATTAAAACAATACGGCTCATAAATCTTGCTCATTACTAATAATAACAATATTTATAACACAAAAGGTACACATTGGTTTTTTTAGTGGTCAAGTCTTTAATTTTTTTTTTCCAACAAAACTTTAAAAACATGCTGTCGAAATCTTTTTCTCATTGTAACTAATAATTATCATATCTAGATGAATGCAACTGAATACTTAAAGCATCTTCAAACAACTACTATTTACAATTTCAAAACCTACAATGCAAAATTCAGAAACATGTCAATAAAAAAGAACCAAACATAAGCAAGAAAAACTTTACAAGTAATGCAATAACCATGATGAAGCACTGCAATAAAAAGGTCTTTTTTTTTTAGGAAAAGACATCCAACGACTGGCGACAACACCGATCTTTGATATCGGTCGTTGATGCTCCAATTTGCTGTAGTTAGTGTGACAAGTAGTTTGCGATAAATCCTTGTTTTTATAACCTAAAAATAATCAATTATACCAATTTTAATTAACACTAATTGATTAGAAATACTTAATTTTAAAACTTTATAAACCTTGAAAATAAAATTTTAATTTATACTCTAAAGTTAAAATTATCACCATCATAATTCAGTGCTCCTCTAGTATCTTATTTCTTTAAACAAAAAACATTTAAGTGCTTGGTTGCACTTATTTTTTTGAACACACATACGTTTTATCAAGGTTCTAAATAGCGTTTATAGCGTCGTAGCGGGAAGGCTAAAAAAAAAGCTATAGCGAATAGCGTCGCTATAGCGGAAGCTATTCCAAATAGCGTTTTTTTTTTTTACATTTCGTATATTCAATATTTGTACTAAATATCAACATTATCTAAGGTCTCATAGAACAATAAATAACTCCAAAGTAATTAAGAAATTATAATATTCATATTGAACCCGTACAAAGTCCAAATTGCGGTTCAAAATATCCATAGTAATATCATAAACTATCGATTTTTTCTATTAAAAATATCTTAAGTACCATGATTCTTGACATAATCTATTTTTTTTCCTATTCAAATTTTAATTCCGGTTTGGACTTTTTTTCTATTCAAATTTCAATTTCTATTCCCAATTTCAAATTGATTTATTTGTAGCAAGTAGCAACAAATTCAATTTCGGTTTGAGATTTTTTTTATCTTAATTTAAAACCCATATAAATTGCTTAAAAAAAAAAAAAAAAAAAACTCATATTGTATAGCGCAAATAGCGCTGTAGCGGACCGCTATAGTGTTGTAGCGGCCGCTATAGCAGCCGTAGCGCAAATAGCGCATTTTGATGTCGTAGCGTAGCGTTTGGGGTCCAAAAACGCTATAGCGGCGCTATAGCGCGCTATTTAGAACACTGCGTTTTATAAATATAATACATTTTTTTTTTATCTCAACATAAATCAGAAAAAAAATACATGCAAGCTTGATGACTGTATTTGGTTCTTTTGCACATTTTTTATACTTCACATATATATAGTACAGAATGCGGATAACTAATAGACACACACTGCACGTAACATTTCCTGCTTTACAAAATATACTAAAATTTTGAGATTGTTAGGCCTTCCACATATGCAAAGAGTAACAAGACTATAACAAGGGGTGGAGGCAGAAATCAGATTTAAATACTTATTTGGTTCAACCAATAACTAATTGGATTTAAATTTATTAACTAATTGAATATTAGATAAAAAAAACAAAACTAATTTTTTACATTATAAAAGTAACAAAAATAATCTTTTACATAATAAAAAGCAACAAAATAGTATTATTTTACATATTAAAAACAACAAAACCACAGGAGGCAAAATTAATTTTTAGAGAGGTAACAAATTAATTCAGGCTAGAGGTGCAAATGGATCGGATACGGATACGGATCGGATAGTGGTAAAACCATATTTGTATCTACTTTTATTTTTTGAATACTGATACAGATCGGATATTAGATTGATACGTATCGAATATTAAACTGATAAGGATACGGATATCCGGTTTTATAATGGTGATTAACATAATTTTTTTTAATAATATATATTAAACTATATAATATATATTTACTATTCGGATACAGATAATTAAAATTTAAAACCATACTCGTATTCGTATCTACATGAATATTCAGATATCAGATATTCATATCTAATATCGAATATGAATCCAGATACAAACGAATATTATCCTATCCGTTTGCACCCTTAATACAAACCTATTAAATCAAAACTACTTTTCAAAATTCAAGAGGGCATTTGCCCCCTTGGTACAAACTGAATCCACTCTTGTAAGAGCACGTCGGGTATTGTGGGCCCAATAGTAAAATGGCATTTTCAATATATAACAAATTTTTTTTGATAAAATAGTTACCAAACTCTTGTAACAAAATATCATCAACCAAATGAGAAGCATGACCCACATTTCTTTCTCAATTTTATTTTATTTTTGATAAAAAAAGAGAAGCATGACCCACATTACTTTCTCAATATGAGATAGGAGTAGGTCCGATGGGCATCGGACCTACATTTAGGTTCAATTAGCTCTAGAACCGTACGATTAGCATCAAGATTTATGTGCACGGAAATTGATACAGACTTGCATGGATTTTGATACAGAGCACACGCATCTTGATGCAGATCAAATGGTCATCACACCCATCGAACCAAGGTAGATCCGATGGGCATCGGACCTACTCTGATTCCTCTCAATATATGTTATTTGATTGACAATTTTTCTTAGAAACACAATTAAAGCACATATATATATGTCTCCTCCTTGTCTCCGAACCTAGATGTTAGCAAAATAGTATTTTGTTTATATTAAATGAAAAAAAGGAAAATATGTAATAATTTGAAATTTAGATGGCGAAATAAAATATATTGAACTTTTAGTGGGGACACTGAAAAAAAAAAAATAATGTTTATAGGAGCAATTCACTCTTATTTTAATGGAGAAATAAGATATTTTGAAATTTTTATGGAAAAATTAAAAATAAGAAAAGTTTTAATGTTTATTGGGAGCAATTGACCAATTTTGAGTATACTTGTGCTTTAGTTTGTTTCAAATTTTACCTGCCATAAAATATCCTAAAATTCCTTATATAGATGAATACTTTTCAAAATGAAAGGAACAACTTTGTTTCAAATTTTACCTGCCATAAAATATCCTAAAATTCCTTATATAGATGAATATCCTAAAAAAGGCTAACTTTGTTCTCATGTCCTGTAGTTTTGTAAAATTAAAATAAATAAAAATAGTCTTATTTAGGCTAGCAGTGATGATAATGGAAATTTTTTTTTTTTTTTTTTTAAATCCAGGTAGCGACTACCAGGTGTTACGGAAGGGCATTGGTTTAAAAAAAATGAATACTGAATTAACGAGTTCTTACTTCAGAAAAAAAATGTAAGTAAAATTGGAACGAGTCATTTATAAAATTGTAAAAAGGAGCTAAAATTTTAAGCAATTTCGTGTATATCCCTCAAAACATTAAAATTACGTATGTCCTCCTCTAAAGTCAGTAATATCATATTTATCCTTCTAAATTTCAAAAACTCACAAAATTTATCTTTTTTTCCTTTTCTATTTAAACTCATTTGAAATTTATAAAATACTCATTTTAACCTTTATTAAAAAATAAAAAATATGTAGCATCTTTAAGAAAAATGTTTGTCCTTTAATTGGTCGTTTTCGAGGCAGATTGTTTATTTCTCTACTTGGGACATAGACACACTAATATTTATGTAATTGCTTGTGTAAATGGCAGAAGTAGATAAATGAATTATTTTCCCTCGGTAACCGACAAATTAGAAAAATGACATTTTTTCTTACACTTGATATATGTCACACCCCAAACCGGGAATTCCAGATTAAGGCATGATCATTCCTCGCCTCGTGTTCATTAACTCAATAAACAAGCAATGCTAAACAAATACAAATAATACACAAGTGCGAAAGCGTGAATAATCATAACAAAAGCACAAGCCATAATATCAGTAAAATAAACATATACATATAGTGTCCATACAACTCACATCATAATAAAGTAAAACATAATCTAAGGAAGGGGATACATGATCTAACGAGTATGATGTACGAAACAAAAGCATCAGACTTCGTATATTCTAACCAAAAGCCCAATAAAGAGTAAATCAAACTACGTGGTCATAGTATATTCTTGCTGCTGATCACCAGTCTCTGTACCTAATTAGTTAAAGAGTAAATCGAAGTCGCTTGGTCTTTCATCTCAACGCTCACCAATGCATACATGCAACTACATAATAATATATTATCTCCTACGAGAAGAAGACAAACTTAGAACCTAATATAATATAATATTTATTTATACTATATCTTTTAAGTTACCCTACTTCTAAAATACAGTAAATTATAGTTTTTCAGGGGTTATGCAAGTCCTATCTACAGTGCAGAAAGGATAAATATGCTCTACAGTTTCTAATGCAACTATTTAATTTAATTAAACATGATAGGTCAAGTGGGTCGACTCGTAAGAGTACGCCACGAAAACAATAATTCAGATATCACACACCTGAATATAAAGTGGGAGTCGTGTGCAAGCGCTAGACATCGGCATAGTCTGCAGGATCCTCACCTGCTCCGATACAGTCGTCCACGAGATCAGACCACGGATTAGAATCAAGGTAGCTAGGTCTGATGACCTGAAATTTCATAACGTAACTAAATTAAAACTCTAAACTAGATCCCCGTAATACTCTCCCCCATTTTATATTATTAATGTGTTCTCATTTATTTCGTTTAGCTACGGGTTATAATGTTTAATCGATTCAGTCAGTCTGACTGTGTTCAGTTCAGTCAGTCTGATGCATTTGTATTAGTCATAATTAATTTATATTAATTTAATTTAATTTGTTGTAACTTATAATTGTTAGTTTAATTAGTTAATTAAAATTTCCAGGCTATAACAATATATATTTTATATTTTTAAGAAGGGTAAAATATGTACTTTCTAAATTCAAAATTAGGTATAATAGAAAAGTCATTAAAGTGGGTAATTTGTGAGTTTTTGAAATGTAGAAGGTAAATATGATAGTATAAAGTTTAGAGGAGGAAATACATAATTTTGATGTTCTAATTTTTTCTAAATAAAGAAAACATGACAATTTTTTTTTTTTTTTTTTAAATCAGGAATAGACAAGTGTCTCTTTTGAATCAATGTGGTTGCCGTTGGCCACAATTTGTGGATTTGAATACTGAATGTAGAAAGTGGCTTCAAGTTGTTGTTCTTTTTCCTTTTTCACAACTTTTTCCTAAAGATGTTACAGAAAGGATCATATAACGGTTGATTTGTTAAGTCATCTGGTAGAATAAATGATCTGCCTTTTTCTCATTGTCGGGGTCAATTTTACAAAAAATAAGTACCAAAATGAACTTTTGCCTTCATTGTTTAAGTTTGTTCAAACCAGTGTCGTAAAAAACGGCCGTTTAGGCCGATTAATCGGCCGATTAGTCGTCGGCGGTGACCAAACTATTACGGATTTTCCTGACTAATCGGCCGATTATTTTCGATTATGGTCGATTATTTCTGATTATTTCTGATTAATCGCTTGACAGTTTCATGTTCGTCCGACGAGCGCATACCGTTATTTACAACACTGGTTCAAACATGTCACATGTAGATTTTTTTTTTTTAAGAGAAAATAGTATGCAAGGTGTCTATTACAGGAAATATACATATATATACTGTTGACAAAGTCTCCCAATACTTTGATCAATTTAATTAATTATTTTAATAACTATATTTTTCTTTTGTCATATATATTATATATTACAACAAGAATGTGTGAATATTCACAAAGATAATAATGTTTAACAATATTAAAATTCTCATTGATATGTCAGTAATAATAATACTTTTAAATAACAATTGTTGTAGTCTAATTTTATTGATCATTTAACGGATATAAAACTACTAGCAATATATTTCTTCATGTTACTGTATAATAAAAAATGGGTGCAAACATTAATTTTTCCTCTAATATTTCAGCAACAACGAAATAAATAAATTACATGGTCATCTATTGAATTTGTATCCTCTCTATTACTACATAGACACTCTGTTCTGTAGTGCAAAATGATTTAGACTGTTTTTTTAACTTTGCACAAATCTCAAAGCACAAATTATATTGACTAATATTGACTCCTTGCGCTATTCGGAATAGGCCCTGTTTTTAAATTAACCTGAAGCTGTAAAGTATTGAATCCCACCATGCGGTACTGCAGAGGATATCTGTCTGTTACCTATTGCATTGGATCTAATTTCACAGGCCGACCATGAACATGCGGAGTGCGTGTCCTCTGAGATATCTCATATTTTGCGTGACTGACGTGTCCGGTGCCTATTCGGAGAAAGCGTAGGGGCCAGTATTATTTGAGTTTGAGATTCATGCATAATGTATTTGAACGGTTGAGATATTGCAAAAAATCACGCAAAATATGAGATATCTCAGAGGATGCGAATTCGCACATGCGGAAAGTAGGCCAACCTTTTTCGGATTTATCGTGGTGCCGTTTCCGTGTTGAACTACAAAAAATTATATTTTTAATTCAGCGTGCCTCATAGTAACAATATACGTGATTAATTTGCAAATAATTTGCGTTTTATTATTTTTTTTACGTTTCGAACCGAACTCCGAATAAGACACAAAAAATAGTATAATACGTTTTATTCGCGAATAAATACGAATAAAACACGAATCACAAATTATTCGCCATAACAACGTGAAAAAAACGCAAACCTTTTATTAAAATTTTTTTTTTTTGCTTCCTTGTTATACCGAATCATTTCCGAATTATATCCGAATCATGAATTTTTAACTCTGCTGAACCGAACCGAACTATTCGGTTGTCACTATGGCGTGCCTTTGTATTCGACCCGTTACAACGAATAGTAGAGAGCATTGGACGGCGTTCGTACACAATACATCCACAAAGTGACTGTTCCCTAGTTCCCTCATCGGCCAATACGGCTTAAGTTTGAATGCAAGGAGCATCTTTAAAATTCGTGCCGCACGGATCGGACGGTCCGGATTTATTCTGCAATAACTCAAAGAGAGTCCGGATTAGGATCTGGGCCAATACGGCTTAAGGTGGAATGCACCTGGCTTCTTTAAAATTTGTGCCAACACGGATCGGACGGTCCGGCTTTATTCTGCAATAACTCAAAGTGAGTCCGGATTAGGATCTGGGCCAATATGGCTTAAGTTGGAATGCACTAGGTCTCTTTAAAATTCGTACCAACACGGATCGGACGGTCCGGATTTATTCTGCAATAACTCAAAGTTTGAGTTAATGCAGAGGATACGAATTCCTCCCTGGCGCCGTGAAGCCTCAAGGAATATTGACCATAAATAACAAAAAAATCCATTAAAAAAAGGAAACAAATATCCAGAAAAAAAATTTAAAAAAAAAATAATTCTAAGTGAGAGATGGCTTCTTCTCTCTCATGTTATTCTCCCTGCATGCTCAGGTATCCTTCTATTTCTCCATTTCTGATGAATTATTTGGTTTTTCACAGAGCACAATTCAGTTCCTTTTGCCTTTAGTTCAGGCGAATTGGCTTAGAAGAATTATGGGTTTTTTGTTTGGTTCAAAGATTATTTATTTTTCTTCTCTTTTTAGTTCGTTTTTCTTGCCTCTTTTGCTATCCCCTTTGCACACCTGTTCTTAAGTGGTCCCTACCTTATCTAGATGGTACCACTTGTCAGTGGCACAGTAGTTCAGGTCAATTTAAGCTTACTCTCTGCCTATAAGCTTCATGATCCTCTTACCTATGATACTGGTAAACTGGTACATGAAAGCTTCTTCAGGTCATGGTTTCAGTTTGCTCAGTTACCATTTTGCCCTTGTACCTAATTTGATTAATATGCTTGCTTTATATATTTAACTCATAGGTAATCAATTTTTAAATTTAGTGTTAAACATTAGTAACTCAGAGGGTTCTAAACACATATTCTACATTAATACTGGTACCATGGACTTGGTACTGTTTAAGTCAGGTTCTGTACCAGTTTGTTTATTGCTCTGTCTGGTATTCCTTTTTTTGGAAATAAGTTAAACACAATTTTTGCAAATTAACAGGAACTATCTCCTCAATTTTGTTACAATTTCTCGCACTCTGAGGCACTTGTGAATCCCCAATAAGTACCAGTACCAGTTCTCAGCACAAAATTCTGTGCAAAAATCTTACAAGAATTCACATAATTTTAATTATTGGTAATAAATTCTGTTTTGATTCTTATTTTGACAGCTCACAATTGCAAAATGAGCGGCTGACGAATTCGATCTTTAGGAAAAACAAGAAAAGAATAGTTCTAGCTCTTGCAACCACAACAAATGTAAGTTTCCAATTTTGGCCTGATGGTAATAACATTTTGTACCAAATTGTGAAATTGAAGTTACGAATTTACCCTTTTGGTGCTTGCGAGTTGAAAAGAACCAGGATCAAGTATGTAATATGTAGTGAATTTTTAGCAGTTTCATACCACTAATTTCGGAAATTATAATACAAATGAGTTAGGTATCACCCGGAAAGAGAAGCTCTGGTGATGACATCATAATGGTGGACCCACTCGAGGCAAAACGGTTGGCCGAGAAACAGATGTCAGAAATTAAGGCCAAAGAAAAATTAATGGTATGTTCTCAGTACTCCCTTTTTGTTAAATAGAAGAATTTCATGTGTGCCTTTGAATGAAGAATGTGACATCATTTATTTCAGCTTGTTATACAAAACGGAAAAAACACATAACACCCATTCCTTATTCGTTTCTCTGGTCTTTTGCACTGAATTAAGGGCACATAATCATATGAAAAAGATTATAAGAAATTTCTTACTTCTTGGTGCCGTGTAAATACTCCAAATATCCAATTTATGAGTTAAATACCTTTAAACCGGCCCAAAAATAATAGGTTTAGTACATAAACTATATTTTACAGCTTACCTCAGATATTTTCTCGGGCTTCACAGCATTTTGGTTTTTATTTGGTAATTTATTAAATTTGTTTTTTGGTTGAGTTTGTGCTATTTTTCGGTAAAAATACCCTACAATGCCAAATAAAATCCCAATGTTGCGGAACCCAACAAAAATTTCCGAAGAAGTTGAATATAGTTTATGCGGCAACTATGATATTTAGGCCGGTTTTATGGTATTTTACTCATAAATTGGAATTTAAATTGAATTTGTGCATATTTAATGGTAAAATTACTCGAAATGAGATATAAATTTCACGGAGTAAATTAAATTCATGTTTTGATTTCAGAGGAGACGACAAGGGGAGGCAATTAATGGCACCTTAGCCATGATTGGCCTAACGGCTGGATTGGTGATCGAAGGCCAAACTGGGAAGGGTATTTTAGGGCAGGTAAAATTTCTCACAACTGCTTTTAATTTTTTTTCTTGTACAGTTTCTATGTAAAATTTTGTTCTATGTCACACTATTTGAATTATCGTACTGTTCAGGCAGGTTTGGTGCCAGAATGAACCAGTTGTTACAGTATTTGTACTGGCTTGTTTGGTCTTTGGGACCAGAAATGTGAGAAAATTGAGGCTAATTTCAGCTAAACTGGTGTAATCTGAGCTGAATAAAATTGATTTAACTAGGGATTAGTAAATTAATGGGGGGGGTATTAACCTTAACTTGTTCAAATTGGAAAAATCGATAGATATGCAATTTTCCCAAGTTTTGGAAGCCTAATCACATAGATGAAATACAATGAACATAGTAACCCGGCATTGTATGATAAAAAATTCACATTATTTTCGTTAAAATTTCAGATTGCTGGATATTTGGCTGCTTTCGCGGGTATATTCATGCACTAATCGGTGGAGACTACATTGAGATTTCATAATTTGAATAGAGAAATACAACTAATTCTTTATTTTTTCCTTTTATTGCCATTAGACATCTGATCTTGAAAGGTTATGTAATATTTGTACTTGTTACTGTTATGAAAGGATTTTGCTTTGCTCCTGTTCTTCATAAATTTTCTTTTTCTCTATTTGGTATGTACCTAAAAAAGAGTTGCTCCTAGGGAAGTTGCCAGTGGCGGAAGTAGAAAGTCGTAGAAAAAAAAATGTACAAGCTTGAAGAAAATAAATACTAAATCTATTGGATTATGATAGATACATTCCTAAACACACTTAAATTAATATATTATATTTGCCAAATAAATAATCAAAAGTTAAAAGACTAAAATTTAAGCCTGAAATTGTATTAATACATGAGGTAAATTTAGTTTTTCAAGCAGGAGCGGATTCACAATTTTCGTCAAGCGGGCAAAAAAATAGTGAATAGGATTTAAATATCTAATCGGATTCAAATTCATTAGTTATTTAGATACTAAATAAAAAAACAATACTCTAACTTTTAATTCTAATTACAAGTTAAATTAAAAAAACTTCGGTCATAATTAGTTGCTGACAACATGATAATACAATGCTCACTTTCCGTTACTAAAATTTCTCAACGGGATCTTGGTTTGGTTCGGTCCGGTTCAGGGTAAGCCGGTCTAACCAACCAGCCGAACATCGGAAATGGGTCAAAATCATTAACTTTTATCTTAACCCCAAAATGAAGTTCTTTATGTAACGGGTCATTTCTCCAAATATGTTCCCTTATACCAACATGGGCCCCACAGTTGAGATATGAAGGATTAAAACAGTTGATCCAGACTGGATTACAGGAGTCTATTTCCCTCTGAGGTAACATCATATCTGGCTTTATATAAGAACCGTCTGATCAGAATCCGTACCAAGATCTAAACAGATTGAACGGTCAAGATCTAAAATGAAAATTTGTGTTACCTCAGGTAATATGAATTCGGATAGAGCGACGCGTGTGGTCCAATAACAGTTGGACCCGTAAAGGCTAAAACCCTAGACTCTCTCTCTCTCTCTCTCCTCACCTCACTTCTCACCTCACCTCTTCTCTCTCTCTCTCTCCGTCTATATCGCCCCTGAAGTTTCTTGAACTCTTTTCAAATATCAGAAAAGAAAATTAATTTATCCTCTCCATTTCATCAGGTACTCATCTCTTGCTCTCTCTCTCTCTCTCTCGCGCGCTAATTCGTGGATGTAAATCTAGGTAATGCAGTGATCTACCACATGGATCGCCACACCGTAAGTGTGAGTGATGTGGCTTCAGTGGCCTTGGGTTCTCACTACTGTGCAATTCTACATTCATAAAGAAGTATACAATTCAGCAAATTTATGTTCTTTTTTGTATATAATATTTTGATTTATCTTTTGGGTTATCAAGAAAATTCAGACTGATGGTGCCACTAGGGCTGTCTCAAATTAACCTTATAAGGGTTAAATTTCGTTCATATAAGCAAAATAAAGAATGGGTTTGCAAGGAAATGGGGCAAATTCAAAGTTAAAGTTAGGTGGATCAGTTAAAGTTACTTGCTTTTCCCCAGCTATTGATAAAATTTGTAGTTTTGTTGGTGCTGATAGCATTGATTGTAGCCATTTAATCTGAAATTAAAGGTACTTAGTACTATTTTAATTAAGAGAGATGATTTTGCAAATGGAACACGCGCAAAATTAATATTCGAATATAAGTTAAACACATAATATAATATCAATTATACAAAGGGCTAAATTGGTGTTCTTGAAAATCAGATGTTCCTTTTGCATTTTGCTATTCCATTTCTTGTATCTTTATTAGATGGAATTTATTAATAATTATAATTAATCGGGTTTGGGTTGGCAGGTCAGCGGACCCGCATCCGCATGGCGCGTGTTTATGTTGGAAATCTAGACGATCGGGTGAGTGCAAGGGATCTGGAAGATGAGTTTCGGGTCTTTGGTGTCTTAAGGAGGTAAATGCTATTAACTCGATTTTGTTCAAGATCCGGTAAAAAAAAAAAAAATCTAACCCAACTATGACATCCTGTTATTGTATTATATAGATATGTTAAAATCTAAACAATTACTAATTATAATGAGTACCTGAATATTGGATTTTCTTTTAGGATGTTTGGATAGTCTCTGTTGAATTTAATGGAATTTTTCTTCTTTGTAGTGTTTGGGTCGCGAGAAAGCCCCCGGGATTTGCTTTTATTGAATTTGATGATAGGAGAGATGCCATGGATGCTATTCGTGACTTGGATGGTATGTCTTGCAAGCAAATATGAAAGCTCTCATATTTTTTATGCAATGAACTCCTTGGATAATTCTTATGCTTACTTTTACACCTTTTATCATGGATTACTGTACCATCAGTATTGGTTATGTAAAGACCAATTTTTGCGGGTACAATATTATTTTAACATTTGAGGGTTCTTTCTACAAAATCTGAACATTAGGCTTCAAACTCTTTTTTTTTTTTTGATATTAACCGGGCAGTGGCTGCCAGGGTTCATTAGGCTTCAAACTCAAGGAAAACAAAGCACATTCAAGTTCTGACTGGTAAGGCATTGAAAATAGAGCAGGTACAAATGCCTCATGCCTTTCATGCCTTAATTGTGCCTCACATCCTTATCCCATATTAAAATGTCAATCCGAACCGAACTGAACCGCTCAACATAATCTCACATTAAAATGTGCTTGGAGACCAAATTTTATATTTTTTGGAATTTTTTTTAGATAGGGACAAAATCATTTATTTTGGATGGTATAGAATCTTCTGAAAAGCAGTAATTTTGTACCTACCTAAAAAAATAGTAAAGATTTCCAAAAAAATATAAAATTTTGTCTCCAAGCAAATTTTATTATGGAGATCATGTTGAGCGGCTCGGATTGATTGTTTGGAATTTTGGAAACGGAGATAAGAATGTGAGGCATGATTGAGGCATTTGAACCTTGCTCTTCAAATTATTATGTAACCCCCCGCACCACACACACACACACAAAGAAAAAATTAGTTAAGGCATCAAAAGTACTATGCAAGCCATTTCTTTAAGCTGCTAACTAATTGGTGATATATGTTTGATTTATTTTTTACAGGTAAGCATGGATGGAGAGTGGAATTATCAAAACAAAACCCAGGTGCGGGGGGTGGTGGTGGCGGCGGCGGCCGGCACCGTGACCGGTACAGTGACTCAGTATCAGCAGCAAAATGTTACGAGTGTGGCGAACCAGGACACTTTGCTCGTGATTGTCACCGCAGCATGAGGGGTGGTGGTGGTGGGTCCGGCAGGTACAGGAGCCCTAGCCCTCGGTACCGCCGCAGCCCTAGTTATGGCAAAAGGTAATTTATCAGATGAGCTATAGTTGATTGTGTAGTTTGACACTGGTATAGTATAGTTCAGTGTTGTATAATTGACTGCGTAGTTCGGTATTGTATTATTCGGTACGAGTGAGGTTATGGTACTATGCATAGCGCAGATTGGTCCATACTATGGATCGATATTTTCATTTTCAAGATCAAAATAGTCGATCTGGACCACCGATCAATGTGATCTCCATATGAAAATGTACTTGCTGACTAAATTTTACATTTTTTTGAATTTTTTTATTATTTTTTTTAGATAGGTACAAAATCACTATCTTTGAATGGTCTAGAAATTTTAGATCAAGTGATTTTCTACCTATCTAAAAAAATAGTAAAAAAAATCTAAAAAATGTAAAATTTGATCTATAAGTACATTTTTATATGGAGATCAGGTTGAACAATTTAGATCGATTGTTTGAACTTTGAAAATGAAGATATTGATCCATAGTACGGACCACTCTGCGCTATGCATAGTACCATAGCCTCACTCATTCGGTATTGTGCAGCAGGCGCAGTAGCTCAAGCCCTATCTGTAGCAGAAGGTAATTTACCCCAGTATTTCTCTCGTGGAGCAAGTCTGAATTATGTGCTATATTTGAATGTGTGCTTCCATATTTTAAATTTGGAACTGGTATATTTGGCAGCTTTACCCATTTTCAACAAATCAGAGATAGGTTATTGGGTTATGACCCAATCTGACCTGTTTATATTGGAATTGAGGTAGAAAAATAAATAAAAGTTGTTTGCTGAGGTAGATTTTAGTATACATGCAACGCCCTTTGGAACTGGAGCAAGTACCTTAATCCAACTATTTCACCTTAAAGCTGTGGTTAATTGAAACATGGAGTAAATTTCTTGAATGGGTTTTTAGAAGTGTTACCCTAATACCATGTCGATCATCAACGTTTCAAAGTTCCGAATTTACTGCTTAAATTTGGTCACGTCTCCCATTAGCCTTTTGTCCTTGTCATTGTTTACATGCGAGTTCCCTTCAAAATTCGTGATGCGACATCATCATGTCGACCACTTGACATCATGCTTACATGGCTACCAAAATGAATTACATTCATTTTTCCTAGGGAAGTTAATGTTAGCACTAGTTTGGTGAGTTGTAAACTTTAAGGAGCAAATTGGGAACTTTGAAACCTTAAGGACCAATATGGAAAATGAAGATACTTCAAGGACCATTCATGTAAATTACTAAAACCTTCTATATTAAATAAAAATGCTGCTAGCTTGTACAGAGCAGGTCAGATAGACCTGTGATCTGTCAGGGCTGCATGAAATATTGAATTTTTGCTAGGGAATATGCACATTTCCTTAAAATTGATTTTCTTGTAAAATACCCTGATTTTTATTTACATAGAAAAATCATTTGTCAGGTTGACTCCTATTATAGTACTTGATTGGAATACATAATAGTTTTGAGGAAGACCATTAAACTCTTTTTTTTTAGTATTGTTCTCACATCGTTTTTTTTTGTTCTTCAAAACAGGAGTTACAGTCCGCGGTACCAGTCTCCTCCTAGGCGCCGGTACAGCATTTCTCCTCGTGGCCGATCGCCACCTTATGGAGGTCGTGGTCGAAGCATATCTCCTTACCCTTAATTTGGTAAGATATTGACCTAATTGTACTTCTACCCCTATGGAATTTTTGCAATGATTTACTTGTATTGCATATTTGTTTCCTTTGTAAATGCTGAAAGGGTTCTAGTAATGTAGGAAAAGTATACCGTAAGATTACAGGCACATACCTTACTGGTACCCTGCTCAGGCTAAAATCCACTATTTTGTGCTGGAAAATCATTTATTGATTTATTTTTGTTACGGTTTAAAAAGTATCTGACTAATGTTTGGTACATTTAAGTTTGAATGGAAGCTCTGTGCATTGTAGGTTTTGCTGTTGGATAGCGGTGGAGGTAATTATATAGTGGCGCTTGATGGATTTGAGAAATTAGCTTATATTTATAAGGTTTAGGTTACATGCTAGCGCCATTCTGTGTTGTTCATTTGTGGTTGTTGTAGAATTAAATGAGTTGAATAATTATTGCTTGGTGATGCAGTGAGAGAGATACTTAGATTTGAATTTTGTCTGAAAAAAGCTCTCTCACTCTCTCTCAACTTCAGAAATGAAAAAAATTGATATCAATACAAACTTGAATCAAGAGCACCTATAAAAGCTGCAAAATGGTCATGGCCTATTTGTCAAATCAAAGTTTGGAACTGAAATTCTCAGGGCTGAATCTGCACAAATTAACTGAATTCCAGATCTTCAGTTAGAAATGGTAAACTGAGGTGATTAGAGTCACAATTTCTCATGGCTATAGTTGAATTCTGATTGATTTGAAGTGAAATTTTGATTGAAATGTTGAAGTCTATACTCATGTGGTACTTGAAATTTTTATTTTTATTTATCATGCTTTTATACGTCATGGGTTTTCTCAAGTTGAGTTCAAGTTTGCTACATGCAATTGATTCATTCCAAAAAGAAAGGGTAGTCAAAAGCTCTACAACATAAGCGGGGGCCATATAATTGCTAAATTAACTTTACAAGTAAAAATGAATTCGCATAAAATATACATTGAAGAAATTATTTTCTAATAAAAACATAATAAAATAATCAATTTTGTATGTTGAAGTATTAACAAGTAGCGGATGTTGATTTTTCGAGTCCTTGAGTTTTGTAAAAACGAAATCGAAATGCTATAATATTTTTATGATGTGTGTAGAGGGAGTAATATAGTTTATATATGATAGATTAGTTTTTGTTATTTAAAATTTTTGTTTTCAAGAATTTTAAAAAGGCATTTGCTTCGGTGGACATAAGGGCCTATTTGTAAAATGAACATATTTTCATTTTCAAATTTCAAACAGTCGATCCAACCGTTCAACATTATCTCCATATTAAAATGTACTTGGAGGTCAAATTTTACATTTTTTTGAATTTTTTTACTATTTATTAAGTAATTTACAAAACTAGTCAAATTCAGACTATTGAATTTGTAAAATACTTAATAAATAGTAAAAAAATTCAAAAAAATATAAAATTTGACCTCCAAGTACATTTAATATGGACATAATGTTGAACGGTCGGATCGACTGTTTGAACTTTGAAAATAAAAATATGTTCATTTTACAAATAGGTCCTTATGTCCACCGAAGCATCCCTCTTTAAAAAATATCATAAAAGTTGGTGCATTTAAATTACGGTCCATATTACCGAACCAACTAAAAAGTGAAGTACCAAATAATTACAATCTTTTGGGGCAAATGCAAAGATTGTTGAGAGAAAAAGTAGAGTGGAAAACATGGCACGACGGAGTTGGTTCTGGCATGGTTACGGTACGGAACGGCATGACATGCATGTTACGTGTCGTGACTCATGTGTCCTGTGAAGTGACCATTCGCGTACCATGACTATCTTTTGAAAATTTAGCATGGCACGTCACGCAAAAGATCTAGTCACAGCACGACACGTGGTCACGCAAGTCATGTGTAATTAGAACCGTTAGATCTTAATCAAATGATGAATCTTGAATAAACTAACATAAATTATGAAAAATAAATAGTTAAACGTGACCAAAAGTGACCAGTCGCGTTTGGATACGGCGTGAAACACGTGGCGTGACCACCTCTTGACATTTTGATCACGACACGGTATGGAACCAAAGTCACGGTACGACACGGCACGTCTACTCAGCCAAAAGTAGAGGTGTAAATGGATCATATATTATCCAATTTCGTCCGGATCTGAATCCAAAAAATTACTTAAATTATCTGACCCGTATTCGTATCCGAGACTATCCGTATCTGTATTCGAAAAATTATAACGGATAAGTATACAGTAAGATTTTTAACTATTCGTAACTATCTGTATCCGACCGTTTACATCCCTAAACCGCAACAAATGTACTCTATATTCTTAAATTGATTTATTAAATTGCGTATACTTACCAATGATTTATTAAACTGTATATACATATATATTCTAGAGATAGGAGTAGGTCCGATGGGCATCGGACCTAGAGTTAGGTTCAGTTAGCTCTATCACCGTACGATTAGCATCAAGATCTATGCGCACGGAAATTGATTCAGTATTGCACGGCTTTTGATGCACAACACACAAAATTGATGCAGATCGGATGGTCATCACACCCATCGAACCAAGGTAGATCCGATGGGCATCGGACCTACTCTCATTCCTATATTCTAATGAACAATATAACACTATGACATGATTAGTGACAAATGCTTTAATAATATGATATATATTTTGTAATCAACAAACTTATTATGAAAAATATTATATATAATTTATGAATGAAAAAAAATATATTTAGATGTTATTCTTTACTAGAATGTACATTAGTAATTTATTTAATTATTCGAATTATATTCATATCCGTATTCATATCCGTCCGATATCTGATCTGTATCCATATCCGTTTAATATCCGATCTGTATCCGTATTCGAGACTATCCATATTCGTATCTGTATCTGTGTCTTGTATCTGTATCTGTATTCAAAAAATTATAATGAATAAGGATACGGTTTGACCACTATCCAATCCGTATCCTACACCTTGGCCAAAAGCTAGAAGGTGAACAATGATAAGATGGTTCCTAAATAGTGAAAATACCGAGGTGCAAAGAGTAAAATTCTCCGATTGGAAAGGAAATAAAAAATATCAATTAGGCAAGTCCAACTTTCCTTCAAAACCCATATTTTATTTCATTGTTTTTCGTCAAAATACTCCAAATATAAATAGAAGAATAAACAAATTTTCCAAAGGAAATAAAAGAAGAAGACTAGAAGAGCATCTCTGTCAAGGTCTTTTTCTTCTTTCTCTTCGTCGCGACAGAGGTGAGTTCAATGGATTCTTCATTTCATTGGTTTTTAATTTCTTTTCGTTTTGATTCTACATTCCAAAGATCCGATCTTTACGCTTTGCTATTATTAGGACCTTACAATTGAGCAAAACTAAAATCTATTTTTTCCGAGTTGAATTCACAATTCTTGATCTAACCCTTAAAACGAAGTCGTTCATTTTAGAAACAATTTCGTTTATTCTGGTACTTTTCTTCTCTTTTTTCTCTCTTTCATGGGTTTGTAGCTGGTCAATTGTCAACCCAATTTTGAAAAATTAATTGGGTTTTCACCGATCAAATTAATAATGTTTCCTGTAATTTGTTGACTAAGAAATAAATTGTGGGTCCCACTGTTATATTTACTGGCCTTGTAAGTAGAGTTAGACAGAAAACAGTTCAGAATACTGAACTTTTAATATCTGATTTTAAGTGCATATTGATGTTTTTATCCCAATTGCAGAGAGGGAATTATTATAAATAGTAAGCAATGGCACTGGCACGGTTGCTCAGAGGGAATTTTACCGCAAGTCACGCCTTCGCCCCGTTAACACAATCTCTTTTTTCGACCTCAGCCACACCTATTACAGCAACTTTCTTTCCTGGTGACGGTATTGGGCCTGAGATTGCTGAGTCAGTAAAACAGGTACAGTAGAATGATGCATTATGGTACTGGTAATGTACCTTTCTTTGAACAGTCTTTTTTCTGTGACTGGTAATGGATTTCTTAGGTTATTTGAGTTCAGACTAAACTGGTAATTCACAACCTGACTCGAAACAGTCTAAATGTTGACCCATACCAACCCTTTTACCCCTATAATCCTCACCCGTAGAGACAAAAAACCTTGATAGTGATACCCATAGATACAAAATCACTTGATCTAAAGATTCTAGACCATTTGAAAGTAGTGATTTTCTACCTATCTAAAAAATAGTAAAACAAATTCTAAAAAATGTAAAAATTGGTCTGCAAGTACATTTTCATATGGAGATCATGATGAACGGTTCGGATCAACTATTTAGACTTTGAAAATGAAGATAAGGATCCGTAGTACGGACTAAAGTGCGCTATGCATAGTACAGTGGCCTCACTCCTTCAATTATGTTCTCCACATGATCTGGTACTGCTTGCTGGTTCCCACTTCCCAACTGTCATTGAGACAGAAGTAGAGAAAGGATATGAGCTCCTAAACTCTTTGACCTTCCTTTTTGAAAACTAATCCAATTTTTTTCTGACCAAAGGACCCAACTTGGTAGTATATCCTGAAATTATACAAATCAGGTGCCAAATGACTACCAATTTTTTTTTTCCTACTTTATAGAAACATTCATATGTTTTTAATTTTAGATTTTTAATGCTGCCGAAGTACCAATTGAATGGGAGGATCACTATGTCGGTACAGAAGTGGACCCAAAAACCCAGAGCTTTCTGACATCGGAGAGCCTTGAGTCGGTACGAAGAAACAAGGTGGGCCTAAAGGGGCCCATGGCTACCCCTATTGGAAAGGGGCACAGGTCCTTGAACTTAACACTGAGAAAAGAATTGGGTCTCTTTGCAAATGTGCGGCCCTGCATCAGCTTGCCGGGTTATAAGACCCGGTACGATGATGTGAATCTTGTTACTATTAGGGAGAACACAGAAGGCGAGTACAGTGGTCTTGAGCACCAGGTAAAACATTTAATTGTTACTTTCTGAACATTATTACTGATACTTTAAAGTACCATTATAATATAAAAAATACTGTTTATTACCTAATTAGAAGTCAAATTTTATAAGGGTGTCTTGTGAATTAAACACCTCTATTTCCTATATGAACAATAAGTCCCATTCATGGCTGGGTACATTTACTTGGAGAAAAGCAGCCATGCTTTAGTACTTGTCTGTTAACAGTTAACACTGTTACTATTTCATATGGAATAATGGAAGGGCATTTTCTTTAGAGTGAGGCTATGGTACTATGCATAACGCAGTTTGGTCTGTACTATGGTTGCACACCTCTATTTTCAATGTCCAAAGAGTCGATCTGTTCCGCTCAACGTGATCTCCATATGAAAATGTGCTTGGATGCCAAATTTTACATTTTAAAATTTTTTTTTACTATTTTTTTAAATAGGTACAAAATCACTTGATCTAAAGATTCCAGACAATTGGAAAGTAGTGATTTTCTACCTATCTAAAAAAATTGTAAAAAAGTTTGAAAAAAATGTAAAATTTGGTCTCCAAATACATTTTCATATGGATTTCATGATGAACAGTTTGGATCAACTATTTAGACTTTGAAAATGAAAATATGAATCAAGTACAGGTCAAACTGCGCTATGCATAGAATCATAGCCTCACTCTTTTCTTTAATTCAATAGGATTCTTAGTGCAAAATGGTACCATCAATCATCAATGCTATTATGATTATTGATAATTTGAGATGAATGAAAACGTTTTTTTTGTAGGTGGTGAGAGGAGTTGTGGAGAGCTTGAAAATCATTACACGGCAAGCAAGTATGAGAGTGGCAGAATATGCCTTTCACTATGCCAAGGCGAACGGCCGTCAGAGAGTCTCTGCAATTCACAAGGCCAACATCATGCGCAAGACTGACGGCCTTTTCCTCAAGGTATCACTCATTTTCTCTGCATATGCTGGTTGAATTCCTGAAGGATAACTGAAAAGCAGCATGCTTTTTTAGTTACGTGTAGAGGTGTTAAGCGGGCAGGATTTGTTTAGTACAGATTTGGGTCATACTGGCCTTAAAAGTCATTTCGTTTTCAGGTTGCTTAAGTTTGGGTTTGAAAAGTTTTGGTTAATTGGCTTTTAAAATTTCTCAGGTTGCTTAAATTTCAGGCTGGTTGGGTTTCATTTTTTTTTTTTCTCTCTTTTTCTGATTTGAGTTTTTGAAGATGAGTCAGGTTCCTTTTCGTAGATCTTTCAGGGCTGCTCAAGTTTTGTAAATTTAAACTCTAGGCACTGGACCCGTGCCAGATTCCAATATCGTATAAATCAGATACAAGTTGTTAATTAACTTTATATTGTATAGTGTTGCAGAGAGGTGGCTGAGAAATACCCAGAGATAGAATATGAAGAGGTCATCATTGACAACTGCTGTATGATGGTATGAATGTGTGCATTCGTCTATCATATTTTAATAGCTTTTGCATGATAAGCTAACTTTTCTCTCTCATGTTTATACAATCTGATGCAGTTAGTGAAGAACCCAGCATTATTTGATGTTTTGGTTATGCCTAACCTGTATGGTGACATCATCAGTGATCTCTGTGCCGGTCTCATTGGTGGGTTAGGTCTCACTCCTAGGTACGATTTCTTTTACACATTTCTTCAACTATCAACTGAGTGTTGATGGGTATGGTATGGGTTGGGTGGAAACATTTTCATACCCATATCCGCATAGAATTAGTCATACCCATGTTCTATCCTTACCTGTTAAGTTTTGACCTTACCCAAACCCTACCCTTACCCGTTAAGATCATGGATAACAAAACGAATGACAGGTAATTATCGAAAAAAATAATAGTTTATATAAATTAATCTAAATATATCAAATAAATAAATATATTAAACACATCATGTACACAATATCATAAAATATGAAAATTATAATTTTATAGCCCATTTGTTTAAAAGTTATAAATTACTAATCAAATATAGCGTTATAAAATGTGAATTCAATTCTGTCATAAATTACTAAGTAAACAGTATAAAATGTTTAATAAATTAATTTTATTGTAAATTACTGAATAAAAAATTATATAAAGTGTTGTATAAATCAATCTAATAATCATAATAACAAAAAATTATATTGTTATATGTATAATTAAAAAATATCATATATAATTTAATATTTATCAATTATCCTATATGGTAATGGGTATGAAATAGCTCTTACTCATACCCTTACCCAATAAGCTAATGGAAATTTTTTCTTACCCCCATACCCGTTAAGTTAATGAATAAAAATTCTTACCCATATCCGTCTTATCAAATATGATATGGGTCGGGTAAACAGTTAAAAGGGCTTCATTGACACCCCTAAAGCGTACTCAAATCTGATTAATTTTGCACTAACAATTCATGCTGGAGACATTCATACTTGTTACTACTAATAAGACCAGGATATGTGTTGTATACTTGTATGGTGATAGTATACTCTGTATAATCCATATAGTAGTTATATTTTCATGATGTCTGCCTTTTTCACTATACATTTATCTGAATATGTTCATTTTCCTTTGGAAAATTTTTAGTTGCAACATTGGTGAAGGTGGTATCTGTTTGGCTGAGGCGGTACATGGATCTGCACCTGATATTGCTGGAAAGGTTAGTTGCCCTAAATTAAAAAAAAAAAAGATTTTTTTTTCCTGAAAAAAGTTTTATGAGTGAGGCTATGGTACTATGTATAATGCGGTTTGGTCTGTACTATGGATCAATATCTCTATTTTTAAAGTTCAAACTAGAGGTGCTATCGGGTCGGGTCAGGTCCGGATACTATTATATTTGGACCCGTACCCTAAAAGTGTGCGGGTCCAAATTTCGATCCATACACTTATTTGTTTCAAATCGGGTCGGGTCCGGATCCGGATACCTATCTACTCGTAGATATTTCGGGTCCAGTCTTTCGGTTCCGGGTAGATAGATACCCATAACTTGTTTGTGGATTATCGGGTCCGGTTCGGATATGGGGCGGTTCCGGATCCGGAGCGGGTATATGTCACAACTCCCATACTACAGATGTTTTTCTTTTTTTCTCATTAAGAGCCTTCAATAATATTTTGTGAAACTTGGGTAGTATTTTCAGGATTTGGTTGTTGATTGTTTGGAGTACTCATGGTGTAACAAAAAGTATTCGAAAGTTTTTTGTTTTTTGTTAATAGCTTTTGAATTCAGGAGGCTTGAGATAAATACCTTTTGAAAATCAAAATATTGAAGAATAGATATAATTTTTAGAAAGTAAAATATTGGAGATGGTGATTTCCTTTTCTATGATTCAAAAAATCCATGAATGGAATATTAATACTAATTTGTTTGAATAGAGAATTAAATTTATGGCAAATATTTGATTTCAATGAGATTTATTGCGAATGGCATATCAATGAGAGCAATAAATTTTCATGATAATGAGAATGATATATAAGGCAGATACTGAAGGATATATTCAAAGCAATAAATTTTATTCAAAAAATTAATATGCAAAATGTAATTACTGGCGTGACATTTGTTGATTTGATTATATATAAAATTGTATTTTCATAGTTATTCATATATATTTTATCGGGTCGGGTTCGGTTATGGGTCGGATAACTAAATCAAACCCATATCCTATCCATTACAATATCGGTTCCGGTTCGGATCAAGATCGGATATTAAATTATTAATTTTGTAACCGTACCCATAATTTAACCGGTTATATTTTTTAAACCATACCCTACCCAAATTAACCGGATCTGGGTCGGTTCCGGGTCGGATCCGGGTCGGTTCCGGATCGGATCCGGATAATCGGATAAAAGTAGCACCTCTAGTTCAAACAGTCGATCTGAAGCATTCAACATGATCACTATATGAACATGTACTTGTAAAATTAAATTTTACATTTTTTAGAATTTTCGTACTATTTTTTTAGATACGTACAAAATCACTAATTTGATTGTTCTAGAATATTTAGATCAAGTTTCTGCCTATCTAAATGTTTTGATCATGTTGAACAGTTTAGATCAACTAAGATTGTTTTATTAAATATTCTATCCTTTTCATTAAATGTTTTCATTTTTCAGAATCTTGCAAACCCAACTGCTGTTCTCCTTAGTGGAGTCATGATGCTCCGGCATTTAAATCTGAATAGCCAAGCTGATCAAATCCATAGTGCAATTCTAAAAACTATTTCAGAAGGAAAATACCGTACTGGTGACCTAGGTGGTACCTCAACCACTTCCGACTTCACCAAAGCTGTGTGCGACAATCTATAAGAAATTGATTCTGTTATTTTTCACTTTTTATCTTTCTGAATTTCTTTTTGTTTATTTAGTCACGCAATGTGCATTCCTACAAGGATATTAACACATTCTTTTTTCATTTAATTTTCTCGAGCGAAAAGCTCATTCTGGTGAGGAGGTAAGGAACCACTTAAGATTTATAAATATATATTACTTGTATGTAATAATCAGAAATGTTTTCAAGAAATTGAATTATCATCAAAAAAATTTACCTCAGTTCAAAATTTGCCTACTATCAGCCGCACATAGTTGCTGATTTTTTATGTTTTTTTTTTCCTTGGCAATTGATCACTTAATCTAAAACTGGTACCAACTCGTCCTATTGAAGTATGAAATTTGGTTTGATGAAGCATTACTTTTAGGCGTACTTATCTTTCGCGTTCTTTTTTGCTGTTTTTTCTTAAAAACTATGAACCGTGCAGCTAAAAACCATGCAGCTAAAAACCATGAACCGTGCAGCTAAAAAACCCGATCTTTTGCCAATTTGATTCGCATCTTCCTTTTTTTCTTCCTTTTTCCAATCTCTTCCTTCATGTGTCGTTTGTGATGAATTCGTATCTTTGCTTCCCTACTTCGGTGCTGCTGATTTACAATCGATGTTTTGTTTCTAATCTCTTGTTATGGTGTTGATCGTGAATTTTTTAGCTTGCATTGTTTTCCAGTTCTTCTCTATATTCTTGCTTTTGGCACTGTTTTGGTACCTATTTCCTTTTACTTTTGCTTCCACTGTTTGCAGCTAAAAAACCCGAACCGAATCAAATTGGCTAAAAAACTGGTACCAACTCGTCCTTATCTTTCGCGTACTTTTTCGCTGTTTTTTCTTCTTCGTTTTTTTTCTTTTTTTTGCGTGAGTTTGGACGGGATGGCTAGTACCATTCAGGTTTTTTTTTTATTTTTTGTTTGTTTAGTTAATTACAGAGCTCTTACTGTTAAAATTATCTGGACATGATGGTTTATCTCGTCCGGTACAAGATATACGGAATATGTCATTCTATTCTTCCTATTTTCAAAATTTTACGAAAAAAATTCATCTTTTCCTATATTTTCATTGATTTTTCTATTAATTAAAAAATCGGCATTAGCCGTCCTAACTGATTCTCGGGGCGCGCAGGTATTAACTATTAGCAATGTGCAGTGTGCAATTATTGTTTTACGTTATAAAGCTTGTTTGTTAGCTGGCTATTAGTCACGCACCCCTAGACCCAGTCCTACTAGAAAAGCCAAAGCAGGTGAGATTTGTCAGATCTAATTATTTTTTACCGACCCCAAAAACAATAACAACTTGCCAAATAAAAGAAAGAAGTAGCTGTATAGAGAAACAAGCAATATATTTTAAAAGCACTCAATGCATGTGATACTTGTTATATTCAAAGCATTGCCATGTGTAACACATACACGTACTACTACAGAAATTATCGGATAAAAAATGGATCTGCTAACAGATTATCTACCGCTAGAGATCAACACGAAAGAGATCATCAATGTCTTCTATCGGCTCTGTGCCGATAGAATTTAAATAATATTTTATCGGTATGGAACTCATTACGGATAGAAGAAATTTTGTAATTTCTATCGGTATGGTGTTCTATACCGATAGATATGAGAACCTCTTCTTCCACCGCTTGTATGTTTGAACCAATAAAATAATTTTTTTTACATAATTTAATAGATATTATTAGTTAGCTCTCCAATTTGCTAGCCATAATAACCAAAAACATGCATACATAATATAACATGCAGTACTCTTTCTGAGCAACATACAATCAACATATATAAAGTGAAGTTGTCTTCACACGAACTTCCTCCTACAATGTTGCAATATTGAAGTGTTAATACCGAGTGTTTATTAAGCAATAATCAAGTGTTAATTCTAAAGTGAATGTACTAAAGGATTAAAACCCTAGGCGGCGGAAACGACAAGGCGATCCAAAAGGCGATTCTGGGCGATTTCTGACGAAGGACAAGATGATGGCGACGGATGAAGGCGACACTACTCTGAAGATTCTCTCGAGGGTGGAGACTCACCTGATGCATGAGAAGACGACTCCGGAGCTAATGATGGTTGGAGAACATCCTATCCTTCGAATAATCAGCAAGGATAATCAAGCGGCGGCACCAACTAGCTTAAAGATATCAACTCAGGGCCTATTTCTGGAAAAGAATCGAGATAAGACAGAACAAGATGTACAGTTTCCTGATCTAAACAAAGAATCTCGGAACCAAAATGGAAATCATCAGTCAGATCACAATCCAACAGGTAAGAAAGAGGATAATGACGGTTGGACTTTAGTATCAAGAAAGAGGAGACGGACTGGCTATAAGGAAGCATATCAAAGGGAAAACCAACAGTCGCCACTTCAGATTCATGCATTTAAACTAAGACAGCAGCAAAAATGTTTTAGATGCCTATTGAAAGGTCACATTCAAAAGGTATGCAGGAATCCCAGGAGATGCCTTCATTGTAATAACACAGGACACATTATCCGAGATTGTCCATCAAGACAAATTGGAAAACCAAAGGTCATGCCAAAGGGTGGCAATGGTTATAAAAGACAAGGTTTTCATCCTCCACAAAGTACCTCTACCAGTACTCTTCCAAAGCCTCCTAAGTCATCACCCCCAAAAGAAACCTCAAAAAAGAAAGAAGTCTTCAACAGAACAATGGCTGCCCCTAGAGATTGGGCAACGATGGCGATGAATGAGGGAGCAGTCCTTTGGCAGCAAAGGCCTCGGTCTTTAGACGTTTACCTTGCACCAAGGGTGGAGCTCAGTCCGGCAAACAGGTTCCTGGAGAAATCAGCCTTTATTTTTGCTGGTCCTGGAGGCAACGATCCATATCTCAAGAGAAGAATAGCAGACTGTATGGGAAGACAGTTTCGCATCGATCCCTCTGAATTCACAGTATTCACCATTTATCCAGATTTTGGAGATGTTCTTCTCATATTCCCAACAGCTGACATGGCGCAGGCAGCCATTGATCGTGCTTCGTTCTATATTGGTAACAACATAGAAATTTTACTTCATCCTTATTCCCCTGATTTGCAAATGGCATTTGATCCATTGGGTGGTAGAGCACGTATTAATCTATATGGATTGCCTCTACAACACTGGAACCGATTTGATATGCATACTCTTGTTGCTGGTTTTGGATATCCCCTTAGAGTTGCTCCATATTTCCAAAATGGCAACTATGAATATCTAACGATGTTTGTGGCATGCAAGAAGCCTGAAAAGGTGCCATTTATGCTTAAGCTCAAGGTTAATCCATACAAGAAAAGGATTAGAGTGGAACTGGATGGATGGTTGGACAACCAGGGGCCTCCACCACCACCTAATAGGGAAGGAAACAATGATGAAGAAAGAAACAGGGGAAGGAGGGACCAGGAAGAAGATGTGCACAGGGGAAGGTCATATCACCAGGAAAGGTCAACAGAGGGAAGAAGAACCAGAGGCCGGGACAGAAGCAGAGGGCCACGACACCAAGGTTCTGCCTCAAGTACAGGATCCAACTGGAATATGACTGCCTCCCCATGGGTGGAAGACTTGCGTAAAAGACTGGAAGAAGCAGGAATTCTCAACAAGGCAGGTGATCATACTCCCATTATTTCGAAGGAAAATCAAGGTTCTGGGACAGCTTTTGAAACAGGCACTATGGTGACGAGTAATTTTGAAGAAAGGCGATTAAGCATTATGCAGAGGACAGGGTATGGTAATCTCTGTCTTTTAACAACAGTGCTGAATATAATGAGGGGAAGCAGACATGGTGAGGGAACAGTCATGTTCAATTTGGAGAATGGTGAAATGTACATGGGGAAGGAATCAGGATTCAGAGGACAACAAATGGAAAGGAAAAAGAGTTCAGTGATATTAACTGGAGGGAACATGGAGTAACTGGAGGGAATCAGTCAAATTTTCAGATTTGATAATGGAGTTAGAGCTTATCAATTTGCAAATGGAGGGCAAAAATTATACATGGTCTAATTCAAGGGCAATGGCCAAGTTAGATAGATTCCTGATTTCGGCAGCATGGAGTAACTCTTTCCCTAATTCAAGACAAAAAGCTTTAGCTAATACATCTTCAGATCATAACCCAATTCTGTACACGGCAGAAACAGGTTTCAAAAGGACAACCTTCTTTAGATTTGAAAATAAATGGCTGCAATCTACCCTTTTCAAGAATTTTGTAAGAACATCCTGGGACGAGATACCATTGGCCTGTACAGCAAAAGAATTGCATGAGAAGTTGAAAAAGATGCAATTGGCAATAAAGGAGTGGACAAAGGGTCAAATTGGAAATATCAAGCTTCAACTCATAGTTTGTAGAGACTATCTGGACTGGATAGGGAAAGTTGAAGAGCATAGAGAGTCATCAAATCTAGAAAAATGGGTCAAAGCTACAATTAAAAAGAGATTTACTGAACTAAGTGTCTTTGAAGAGGAGATGTGGAGGCAAAGGGCCAAGATCCGATGGGAGCTGAAAGGTGATAGAAACACAAGATACTTTCACTCTTTAGCAACATCAGCTAAAAGAGCAAATACAATTGGTGTGATTGAGCATGAGGGACAGGAAATCAGAAGTGAATCCAGGAAAACTGAAATTTTCTGGAACTTCTATGTGAATCTGATGGGAATAGAATCAGAGAACATTCCAAACATTAACTGGTGCAATCTATATGAGACAAACTCTGTTCTACAAGAAATAGCAGGTGCAATAACAATGGAGGAAATTGATGAAGTGATTAAGGAAATGCCAAGTAATAAGAGTCCAGGACCTGACGGGTTCACTGGAGAATTTTACAAGGAATTCAAAGACAACATAGTGCCAGATTTATTTAGAGTTCTCAACAGCATATTGGACAGGGGATTGACTTTAGAAAATCTTAATACATCCTACATTGTACTAATACCAAAGAAGGAAGGAGCCAAGAGTCCAAAGGACTTTAGACCAATCAGTCTCATTCACAGTGTGCAAAAGATACTCTCTAAAATTCTGGCAAAGAGATTGCAACCACATATACAACACCTTGTCAAGGATAATCAAACAGGATTTGTCAAGGGAAGGCAGATAACAGAAGGTTTCTTATATGCCCAGCAGATCATTCAAACAGCAAAGAGTAAACACATACCATTAGCAATGTTTAAGGCTGATATACACAAGGCCTTTGACACTATCAAATGGGATTTTCTGCTCAAAGTGATGAAAGGTTTAGGATTTCCTGTCAAATGGATCGGATGGATAGCTGAAAGCGTACTAAAGGGAAGTTCACAAATAATTGTCAATGGATGCCTAAGTAAGAAGATTGAATTAAGAAGAGGAGTTAGGCAAGGAGATCCATTATCTCCTTTGTTGTTTATATTGGCAATTGACTTTATATCTAGGTGGTTGGATAAATTGGTTCAAAATGGTACTTGGCAGCTTCCATTTCTAGGAATGAAACCTTGTTTGCTGTATGCAGATGATTCATTGTTCTTCCTAAAGCCAGAAGTAAGACAAGTGCAAGCATTGAAAATACTCTTCACAACATTCCAACAGATATCAGGGTTAGCAATCAATATGGAAAAATCTGAAATAATAATTTTGGGAGACAATCAGAATCTTTCTCAGCAATTGGTGGATATACTGAGCTGCACAAAGGGTTCCTTTCCATTTTCATACCTTGGTTTGCCTTTATCTGACAAAAAGTTACCTAAAGCATCATATTGTCCCCTAATCCAAAAAGTTAACAACAGACTCCAAGGTTGGGCCGCTTCTCAGCTGTCAATTGCTGGCAGGCTAGTACTCATTAATGCAGTTTTGTCTTCGATACCAACCTATTTTATGTCTGTGTTCAAAATTCCGCAATGGGTAATTTTGGAAATAGATAAAACAAGAAGAGGGTTTTTATGGAAGAAAGGAACCTTACAGGAAAAATGTTTTTCTTTAGCAAATTGGGAATCAGTTTGCAAACCAAAAAAGTTAGGGGGGCTTGGTATTATTGATCTGAAGGTTTTTAATGATGCTCTTCTAGCAAAATGGTATTGGTATTGGGTAACACCTGAGATGAGATTATGGAAATCTTTGATAATGACAGTATACGAATTAGATAGACCAAGTGCACTCCCAGATTGTAAATTTTTCAAGCAAACTCTGAGAAATGCGCAGGTATTCAGTGATTGTTTCATGACACGAATCATAGGAGATGGTTCAACTATACAATTTTGGAAGCATAATTGGGGGCAAGGATTATTATATTCGAGTTTCCCAGAACTGTTCAAGGAGGCTAGAGACCAAGATATTTCATATCAGGAATTCATGCAGGCACAAAACATTTTGGACATGTTTCATAATGTAATGTCAGAGGACTCTGAGAAGGAGTTAACTTTGCTTCAATGTCTACTAGAACAACAAGATGGTGTTCATACAGATCAAGATGATGTCAGATGGAACTTGAACAATTCAGGGATCTTCTCAGTCAGATCTGCTTACTTAGGATTGAAAGGAGAACCCATGATTACATCACAGGTACATCGAATTTGGAAGTTGAAGGTTCCCCCAAGGATACAGATATTTGGATGGCTTGTACATTTCAGGAAAATCTTAACAGCTGAAAATTTGCAAAGAAGAGGATGGAATTTGTCAAGTATATGTGTTATGTGTAGATCAAATTGTGAATCAGTGATGCATCTTTTCACTGAGTGTATCTTTACACAGAACCTGTATAGTGCAGTAACACACAAATTTGGTCTACAATCTAGGGATTGGAAAATGGTTCTGAGAAATGAAGGGGCGCACAAATGGATTGTCAAGAAAGGGGAGGATAAGAAGATTAGAGAAGTAATACTCTTATCCATGTTCATCTGTTGGAGAGAGAGATGCTCTAGAATATTTAGAGATCAAGTCAAAGAGATGCAAGTTTTGATTGAAGAAGTGCATCAGCGATGGCAATATCTCCAGTAACAGAAGAGTTTTAATATTCTTTTTCTTTTTTTAGTTTTTGTTTTAGCTTTCTATCAAGGATTTCAACAATGTTGAATAACTTTTAAACTGTAATCTGGTTTCATCTTGAAACCTATTATCAATAAAACAAATAGAGACTGGATCTCTATTTTTCATCAAAAAAAAAAAAGTGAATGTACTAAAATGAAATTTTATACGGTTATATATATTAGAGGTTTGTTGACTGATGATTTCAGTTTCTTGCTGGATGACTTGTTGATTTTTCAAGGCTTCCAAATATTGAATTCGTTCAGTTTGAGCGCGCAGGGCCAGAGTTAGAAAAAACTTGACGAGGGTTATCAATGGAGGAGGTGATTGCATCTTTGACATCTTCTTCTTCAATGTCGGACCTCTTGCTCGTTTCCTAGGTTGAAAAATAAAGAAGAATGTCTTAATCATAATTTGCAAAGTAAATTCAGATCATGCAACAAACATACATAACCAACCAAATATTCATAACTTTACATGACCATTCATACAATTTTTAGTGTGGCATAAACATTCAGAAATTTACATAAATTTATATCATGCAAAGTAAATTCAGATTCTGCAACAACCATTCAGAACTTTACTCATTTTCAAGCCTAACCTAGATTTGGTTGATTCAAACAGAAATTAAAAGATTAACACAGAAATTAAAAGATTATCCTGTTAGAGGTACTCCTTCAAGAGATGAGACTATTCCCTCTCAAAGAGGACAAGAGGAATCAATGCTCAACCTTGAAAGAAATCCGTTGTTTTGAGCCTTTCTTCACTTTGTTTTGGCCTCCTACCGTGCATCCGGGCCGGCCTCCAAATCCTCGTACCTCTCTTCCATGGCGATGATGAAGACCAAACAAAGAAAGACACAAAACAAAGGAGAAGGAGATAATCCTTTGTTTTGAGTCTTCCACGCTTCGTCTTGGTCTTCAAGTTTGAATCTTCAATGAAAAACTAACCTAGTTAAGAACGAAAAATGGATCATTTGACGGGAATTAAAGTGGTGTTGGTTTCTATTGTGAGCTTTGGAAGAGAGCAGCGCCAAAATCCTAAGAGAGAGGATTAAAGTCAGTCAGGGAGAAAAGAAGAGAGGGTTATTTGATTAGACGGGAGGGCGGTGGGAATTAAAAGACATGGCAGTGACTAAAGAGGTGCGAATTAAAAAAAAAAATCCTAATTATAATTCAAACACAATTATATAGAAAAGGCCATGTAGAATGTACAACACGGTTCGTGAACAAACCGTGTATAATTTACAAAGGCGTATACATGCTAGTCAAAGTAGCGCGAAAAACAAAAAATCCCCTTACGGTATTTATACACTGTTAATATTTAAAAACCGTGTACGATTTGTTTTTTTCATTGCAATTTTTTTTTAATAATGTGCTAGCTAGCATCCATGTGTTTTAATTCGGACCATTAAAGAAACATAAATGAAGTTAATTTTTATAAATTTGAAATAATTTATATTTACATACAGATTTTCAAGGATTTTTAATTTATACTTTGTACTCTGCTTCTATTTTCAACTATGTGAATGGAACTGACACTGTGTAATTACTACTTATTTAATTATTACCCTGCAAAGCCTGATGTCCAGTATAGCTAGATGACCATAGTTCTAGCCTACTCTTTCAAGGTTATTCACAATTTTTTTTCATCAAAGAAACCTAGGAGATAGCAAAGTAGTTGTTTCTCGGAGAACACATATATTTTGATTAGACATGAAGAAGGTGAGAATTATAGGCAGGGTAATGAAATGACGCGAAATATGGAATTATTATATCAGAAGAAAACATGAACCGATAAAAGAAGCATAAATATGTTTAAAACCCTAGACAAAATCCAAATGATTTTTCTATCGGCTGTATCCTCATAACCAATAGAAGTAAATTAGGTACTTGGACAAATTTGTTATTCAACAGTAAACTTACATCTTCATAATTCAAGTAATATATTTAGTATTAATTTAACACAAATTAAAGACAATATGGTTAGACAAGATGAAAGAATAAAGAGGAAGAAGAGAGATGAGGGAAATTAATTTGATTAGACAGTGAGCGGTATGAAAATTAATGACCTCGATCTAGTGAATAGGCGCGAATTTAAAGTCCCTATATTCTAACTGTTGAAAACACAACCAATAGAACAAATTTGTTTTGCTTATATGGATACTAATGTTTTGCTTAGATCAGCCTAATTAACGAGTTAGATCCAGAAGCGGATAAATTTGAATCACCTAAAGAGGTGGTTAAGTTTAGTCCATCTCTTCGATCCAACTCGTACAATTTTAATTTAATGTGAAAATATTTTTTCATTCCACCTTCTCTTGAGTAAGCTAAATATAATTTTATAAATTAATTTTAGATTTATGAACTAATTTTGAAAATATTTTAGATTTATGAACTAATTTTTATATTTGTAATCTTAACTCAACTATGATTCCAGGTGGCAATAGTTCGTTCATTGGAACTTGTTTTTAATCTTTTTCCTCCACACTACCACCCCTATTTAAAAGCAAAAACACCCAACCCAACTCCAACTCCAACCCCAACCCCAACTCAAATGGAGGAGGTGATATCAGCGTCTCAGAAAATCAGTGAAATGGGGAGCACCGAAAGCGGCAGCAAGAGGAGAGCGAGGTGGTCGCTGGAGGGCATGACGGCCCTCGTCACTGGCGGCACCCGCGGCATCGGGTCCCACTTCTCTATTCAATTCAATTCAATTCAATTAATTACTCCCAACATCAATTAATTATATTAATTATTATAATATTATACTGCAGTTATGCGGTGGTGGAGGAACTGGCAGGGCTGGGGGCCAAGGTGCACACCTGCTCCCGCGACCCCAGCAGCTGAGCGACTGCATGGCCAAGTGGAACTCCCTTGGCCTCGGCTCCCTTATCACCACCTCTGTCTGTGACCTCTCCGTGCCCCAGCAGCGAATCGATCTCACAATCCACGTCTCTTCCCTCTTCTCCGGAAAACTCAACATTCTTGTATGTTATCATGTTTACTTTAATTAATATTGCTTCATGAATTTTTACATTACATACACGCCACATGTTGGCTGCTTTGAGAGCCTATCACTTCATGTTCATTAATTCTTCATTAATGTCTCCCTCAGGTAAAAATGTCGGTACCAACATCAGGAAGCCAACTGTGGAATTCTCGCAGGAGTTCTCCTTCCTCATGAGCACCAATTAATTAATCTCGAGTCTGCATACCACATCTGCCAACTGGCGCATCCTCTTCTCAAGGCATCAGGCTCCGGCAGCATTGTCTTCATCTCTTCTGTCGCTGGAGTCGTTGCCCTTTACTCTGGATCCATCTATGCTGCTACTAAAGGTTTCTCTTCACCTCTATTCACATCTATTGAATACTTTCTTCTATAAGTTTACCTTTTTCTAGTGCTGCAATAATCCAGCAATCACTCCTCAATTTTTCCTTATTGGTTCATCTTCTGATATGTAAAGGCACAACTGCAAATACTGGCACACTAACACTAGAGCAAAGGCACAACTGCAAAACTGTGGCATAAACACAGGAAAAATAACGGCTATTGCTTAGTGTAATTAGGAGTATAGGCATATGTCAGGAGCTAAAAAATAACTAATTATGTTTTTTTTTTTTATCATCCGCAAAGGCTGTATAAAGCCTCCATGTACTCTCTGAAGACAATCGTAAATTAATTCATTGAAATTTTTTTTGTGCCATCGCGAACATGAGCCAGCGGCAATCATTCAATTGGCAAAGAACTTGGCATGTGAGTGGGCAAGAGATAACATAAGAGCAAATACGGTCGCCCCTTGGTACACCCGCACTTCTCTCGTAAATCATGTGAGACCTCTATTCTTCATTCCTGAAATTTTATTCCTCGTATCGTGTTTGCTTCCTTTTCGATGAACCAGGCTGTTGATTTTTGTTCAGTACACAAATTAATTTTCCCTCAAAAATAAAAATTGCACAGAAGTTTTCTCTGGCAAAGAACCAGGCTGTTGAGACCATGGCTTGTTGAATCCTTAAATATAAAATTTGTTTGATAATTGAATTTGTATTTGCAGTTGATAGAGAAGAAGGAACTCATGGACAGAATAATGGCGCAGATGCCGCTTCGCAGGGTGGGGGATCCAGAAGAGGTGGCTTCTCTAGTTGCGTACTTGTGCCTTCCAGCTGCGTCTTACATCACTGGCCAAACTGTCTGCGTTGATGGTGGGATGACTGTTAATGGATTTTATCCAGGCAACAATTCTGATATACCATAGTTCAATATACTCAGCATATATTTAATATATTGTAATAATTTGGTAGGACCAACTCGGCAACTACCTTTTGATTTAATTTGTTGTTGCTGCTTTGCAAAACTGATTCTTTGTTGACATTAATTATTTTTGTGGGGATGATATAAAAAATGGACAAGTAGAGCTGAGTAGGGCATGGCTTCATTGCAATTCCTCAATATTTTCGAGGGCGAAACATTAAATTTTAAATTTATTATTTAGACTAACAATTAAAATTTACAACTAATTAAAACTTTAATTAGTTAATTATGGAAAGTAAAAGTTAATTAATTAAGAGGGATACATTAAATTAACAAGTTTGGTTATTAAACCAATTCAAAATTTTACAAATTTTAAACTTATGTTAACAAATAAGCTTTTCCTAATTAAGAATACAAATATTAATAACAATTGTCAATTAAATAACTAATGAGAAGGCAAATAAATTTGTAAAATAAATCAGGAACATTCGAGATTTCGTATTAGATTTTAACTTTTCGCGACGGGACTTCGTCGCGAAAAGTACTGTCGCAAATAGAAAAAGCACGTTTATGACGGTACTTCGTCGCGAAAAGTCACTTTTTATCCTCGCGAAAAGTGCCTGTCTTTTGTAGCTATAGCCTTCTTTAGTTATTTTAGCACACCTAACTTCTGTGATATCCCTACCGTTCATCATTTTATTCTGCACGAATCTCAAAGCAGACCCCTCCCCTCTTCCCTTTTCTCTCCCTCTTTTCCTGTCGCTGCCCCCCCCCTCTTTAACCCAAAACTCCTAAACCTAACCCCACCCTCTTACTAGGGGTGCAAGGTCGGATATTACCCGTCCGAATCCGTATTCGTATCCAAATTTTTGCGGATTCGGATATCCGGATACGGATAGTTGTGGATTTGGATGCGGATACGGATATTTTTATGCTGATTCGGATACGGATACGGTTTGAGCTTCGGAATCGGATACGGATACGGATACAGATAATTATCCGTATCCGTATAATTTAGTATTTCGGATATCCGTATAATTTAGCATTCCAGTGATATTTCATAGTGATATTCCAGTGATAATTTAGTATACGGATATTGTTGTGGGCCTTGTGGCCTTGTGGAAGTTCTCGGTACCCATATTTAAATACCTGATCAGGCCTTGTGGCCTTGTAGGAGTATCTTTTGTGTTGGTATTTTTAAGTAAAGTTATGGTTATGTTGGTGAATTTTAGTTAATTAGATGTATATTTTGTAATAACGTAACAAGTTAATTAGATATATATTTTGAATTAGAAATTCAAATTATATCCATATTCATATTCGTATTCGAAAATATCCGATCCGTATCTGTATCCGTTTAATATCCGATCCGTATCCGTATCCGATTAGTATCCGATCCGTATCCGTATCCGAAAAAAAAATACAGATACGGATATGGTTGAGAACTATCCGATCCGTATCCGATCCGTTTGCACCCCTACCTCTTACTCTCTATCGCTGACCCCCCGATCCCTCTTTTCTTTCCTTCCTGGAGAAGGAAGCGCCTCTCCCCCCTCTCGTTTCTCTCTCCCACGAGATGGTGATGACTTCGCAGCCCTAGCCGTACCTCCCTGTCCCGTCATCCCTTCCCTCCACTCCCACAAGTCAAATCCGTACACTCGCCTTAACTTCCACCCACGCGCTCGCAACTTCGCGCACGTGAAGAGTACAAGGCCACGAAGCCGTACCTGCGCCCTCTCCCCACTCACTCTCTTCTCACTTCCCTCTCTCGCTGTCACTCCCTTCCTCCATTCTCTTGCAAAATCTCTCATTCACTCTTACCATTTTCTCACTCTTCAAACCCAATTTGGGGCTTTCCCTTTTTACTCTATACCTTGTTGTTCTTATTACTTGGTGGTGATACAAACCGATTGGAGTCATCAAATCATTTCTGTGACTTGGCCGTACGCTCGCGGGCCTCGAGGTCGGTTAGAAGCAAGGTGGAGAAGGCAACAACCGTCTACAACCTCGGTACCGGCCGCCTCTCGTCAAACACTCGGAGAAGCAAAGCCGGAGAGACAGTAGCAAGCAAGGCCCGACCCCCTTCGCTGCGGTACCTGTCGACACGCGTCAAGGGATACTCTTAGCATTTCCTGGTAACATTGCAAATCTCTGATTTCCTTTCTTTATGCCTTGTGATGGCATGTGGGTTGAGCCCCTCTGATTTGTGTTTGTGTATTTGCTCGTTGATGGTAGTCATTTGCGCATTTTGTATATGCGATCTAAGTCCTTCGTGACTCTTTTTTTGAGGAAAAACAGGAATCGAGTCCCTGTTTGTTTTATTAAAAACATAGGTTACAATATGAAACCTGGTCCGATAAGCTTAATACCAAAAAAAATGATTCAACAGTGTTGAACAAGAAATGAAAAACAGTAAAAACCAAATTTCAAAAATAAAACTCTTCCTATATCAATGTGCAAACTTCCACTGCTCTTGAACTTCTTCAGCCAGATCTTGAACATTTTTAGATTGATCCCTGAAGATTCTATTGCACATTTCCCTCCAACAAATAAACATGGCCAATAGCAAAATTTCCTTTGACTTCAGATCTCCGTTCCTTTGCACAATCCATTTATGTGCACCTTCCGATTGTAGAACCCGCTGCCAGTTTCTTACTGGTAATCGGAATTTACCAGTAAGTGTTTCATACACCTCCAAAGACATGGAACATTCAGAAAACAGATGCTTGATGGTTTCACCTTGTCGTCTACACAGTACACACATACTTGATAGATTCCACCCTCTCTTTTGCAAGTTTTCAGCCGTCAAATTTTTTTCGTAAAATGTCAACCATCCAAAAACCTTTATTCTTGGAGGGACTTTCATTTTCCATATGCTAGGAATATTCACTTTGACATATGGTTCGTTTTTCATCCCCTGATACATTGACTTTACCGTGAAGGACCCTGATGTTGTAAGCGCCCATTGTACATCATCTTGAACAGAGTCCAACAAGATTTGGTTCGTTAGAATGTGCTGTAGCTGCTCGAGTTGGTTGAGCATTTCTTCCTGTCGACTTGGTGGAGTGTTGAGAAGTAATTCTCTAAACTGATCCATGAAATTTTGAGTTTGAACTGCTTCTTGCAAGGTCATATTTTGATCCGCAGCCTCTTCGTATAATAATGGAAACTCATGCTTTAAAAAGCCATATCCCCAATTCTGTTGCCAAAATTTGATTCTTCTTCCATCTCCTACCATTCTTTTCATTGCACATTCACATAAATTGTGTTGAACCCTGAAATTGTTTGAAGAACTTGCAATTTGACAAATCACTTGGTCTTTCCATGTCGAATAGTGAGTAAAAAACAGTTTTCCACAGTTTCGATTCAGGTTTGTTCCAATACCAGTACCACTTGGCCAATAGTGCGTCATTGAAAATGGTGATGTCGATGATGCCCAAACCTCCTATTTTTCTTGGCCTGCAAACTAATTCCCAATTTGCTAAAGGTATCCCTCTTTCATCCGTTGAATTCTTTTTCCAAAGAAATTTCCTCCTTGTTTTATCTATTTCCTGTATCACCCAAACTGGCAGTTTGAAGACCGACATGAAGTAGGTTGGAATGGATGAAAGAACAGTGTTGAATTTCTAGTAATCAAGAGAGAAGAGACAGAGAGATTTATGCGGAACAATTTTATTGATTTCTATTGATCAGAGAGAGTATTTTACAATATCCTAAACAGTGTATATATACATGCTAAAGGTTCACAGAGCCGTTATGTTACCGTTATTCTAATTTCTATAAGTGGTATGCCTTGTTACATGTGTTTCAAGGTACCGTTGGATTTATTCCTGAATCTAATGCTATGCTTGATATAATCTGAGCCCTTGATCGATGATGAGATTTAATCTGAGATCATTCAATATTTTCAACACTCCCCCTCAAGCTAGGATTGTAAATATCGATCAATCCTAGCTTGCTCACAATTTTTTCAAATGGTTTTGGATCAAGTCCTTTAGTGAACACATCCGCCAATTGATCTTCGCTTCTTACGTAGGGAGTTTCAATTTCTCTTGCTTGGATTTTTTCTCTAATAAAATGACAATCCACCTCGATGTGTTTTGTTCTTTCGTGAAACACCGGGTTAGATGCTATGTGTCGAGTCGCTTGATTATCACAAAACATTTTCATAGGCTCTTGAGTTTTAAATCCCATGTCCGAAAGGAGTTGCTTGATCCAAGTCAACTCGCTTGCAGTTGATGCCATGGCTCGATATTCTGCTTCGGCGCTTGATCGAGCCACAACATTTTGTTTCTTGCTTTTCCGTGTGACTAAGTTACCGCCTACAAATGTGCAAAAACCGGTTATCGATTTTCTATCGAAGCTTCCGGCCCAATCTGCATCGGAATAGTCACATATATCATTAGATTTATTATTTTTCATTAAAATTCCCTTTCCGGGTGTCCCTTTTAAATATCTTAAAATTCTATTTATAGCCTCTAAATGTGGTGTTCTTGGTGAGTGCATGAATGTACTAATTTGACTTACGGAAAAAGAAATATCCGGACGTGTAACCGTGAGATAGATTAATTTTCCTACAAGCCTTTGAAATTGATTTATGTCTTCTAATGGTTCACCATCCTCACTATTTAATTTGCATTTATTATCTATTGGGGTAGAGGCTGGCTTACATCCTATTTTACCGGTTTCTTTTAATAAGTCAAGTGTATATTTTCTTTGTGAAATAAATAAGCCTTTTCGTGACCATGCTATTTCTATTCCTAAAAAATATTTTAGATATCCGAGGTCCTTAATTTCAAATTTTTCCCTCAATTGTTTTTAATTTTTTTAATTTCTTGATAATCATTCCCGGTAATTATAATGTCATCTACATAAACCAAAATTAAGGTTGTTGATCTACCATCATTTTTGGTGAACAAAGAGTGGTCGGCACTACTTATTTTGAAATTACAAGTTAATAAAAATGAGCTTAGTTTGCCATACCATGCTCGTGGGGATTGCTTCAATCCGTAGATTGATTTATTTAGCCTACAAACTAAATTAGAATTGGTTTCCAATTTATGACCGGGTGGTAATGTCATGTACACCTCCTCTTCAAGTGTTCCTTGAAGAAAAACATTTTTTACGTCCATTTGATAAAGGTCCCAACCATTATTTACGACAATAGAGAATAGAATTCTCACGGTATTCATTTTGGCTACCGGTGCAAAAGTTTCATGGTAATCTATACCATAGGTTTGAGTGTATCCTTTGGCTACCAATCTTGCCTTATACCGTTCTATGGTACCGTCACTATTGTACTTGGTTTTGTAAACCCATTTACAACCAACGGGTTTTTTATTTTTTGGTAATGGAACAATTACCCAAGTTTCATTTTTTTCTAGAGCTTGTAGTTCTTCTTTCATGGCGTTACACCAATTTGAGGTTTGAATAGCCTCTTGAAAATTTTTTGGTTCTACTTCTTTTTGAAGTGATATGATAAAGGCCTTATGTTGAGATGAAATATGTTCATATGAGACATAATTTTGTATAGGATATTGTACCGTATAGGTTACATAATCTCTAAGTCGTGTAGAGGGTTGATGTACTCTTGATGACCTTCTTACTAAATTTTCTTCTATCTCATTATCATTGTTATTATGGTTATTTTCTTGTATTTGGTTGTTAGCCTCAATTTCGTGATGGTCATGATGTGGGGGCTCAAGATCAAATATTAGAGGTATTTGAGGTCTTACCGAATTATTTTGGTCATTGGTTGAAGATTTTTTTAATTCTTCATTTTCTTTGAAGTATGGTTTATCCTCACAAAAATTGACATCCCTAGATATAAATAATTTTTTGTTGATACGATCATAACATTTATAACCCTTTTTATAAGATGAATATCCCAAAAAAATAGTTTTTGTTGATACAAAATCCAACTTGTCTTTTCTTTTAATTTTAACAAAGCACACACAACCAAAAACTCTCAAATGATCGAAATGCATTTTTTCTTGATAAATAATTTCTAATGGAATTTTATTTTTTAAGACAATGCTAGGTAATCTATTAATTATGTGTGTCGCACTATGTATAGCATCCGACCAATAAATTTTTGGAACATTTGTTTGAAATAATAGTGAACGTGTCATTTCTAGTAAATGTCTATTTTTTCTTTCCGATACTCCATTTTGTTCGGGAGTATTTATACAAGTGGTTTGGTGTATAATTCCTTTTGTTTTAAAAAGATTTGTAAAATTATTATTTACAAATTCCGTTCCATTATCCGATCTAAATATTTTTAGTTTTGCATTAAATTGATTTTCTACTAAGTTTAAAAAATCTTGGAAGTATCCAAAAACTTCATTTTTTGATTTAAGTAAATACAACCATGTCGCTCGTGAAAAATCATCAATAAATATAACAAAATATTTAAATCCATTGTAGGAATCAATAGGGGCCGGCCCCCATACATCGGAATGAACTAAGTCAAATGGTGCTTTACTTTTGCTATTGGACAAAGAAAAAGGAAGTCTAGTTTGTTTTGCTAATTTACATATATCACAATTTATAGATTTTGTAGAAGAAAAATTTAAAATACCATTTATAATTTTATCCAATGGATGTCCAAGTCTTTGATGCCAAATGTCATAATCTATAGATTTTGTATTAGCACAAAAATATGATTTTTGATTTAAAAGATAATGTCCATTCTCGAGAAATCCTTCACCAATTGTATTTCCGGTTTCTCGATCTTGGAATTTTACATTTTTTGATGAAAAAATTATATCAGAATTTAATTCATTTGTCAATTTGTTAACTGAAATCAAATTTATAGGAAATGATTCTATGTATAAAACATTTTCAATATTTTTTGAAAAAAGTTTGATAGTTCCTGTACCGGTGATTTTTGTTTTCATGCCATTTGCAACTAGAACATATTGATTATTTTTAGACAAATCTAAGTTGGTGAAAAATTATTTGTTTCCAAACATATGGTCGGTTGCACCACTATCTATGATTATTTGGTTATTCAAATTGGATTTAACAGGATTTTCTCTCATAGAGTTATATGCTATACTATATGAATTTAAATTTTGGTTTTTAGAGTACCACACGAGGAATTGTAGGAATGCTTGAAACAATGAATCCTCTGCTGACCCGTTTGACCCGCTAGGAGCTACTGTACTGGAGGGGTTCACTTTTGCATGAAATGGAGAGGAGAACTCAGCCTTTTCTTCCCTTTCTTTTTGGTGAAGCGCCGCACCCGCATACCAATTTCTCTCCTTCTCCTTCTCCTTGTAACCTCTGCGATCCTCCCCCTTTAGATTGCCATGGCTACCTTCCTTCCTGCTTGGCCGTAAGGATGGGTAGAGGAACCAACACCAAGTCCGATCATGACCCTCCTTCTTGCAGTTGGAGCATCGAACGGTGTTGGAAGCTCTCCTAGTCCCCGGTGCTGAATTAGGTTGCATTTTTCAATGTTGAGAGGGTTTTGGAGGAGGCTTTCACAGTGCGATCTGATAGTCGCTATTCACTGGTTTAGGGTTAAGTATTTGCTGGTACAAACAATTTTTTGTTTGCTGTTTTCTGGTATGCGAATTTCAGTTCTTTGTTAGCTGAAATTTGGGGGTTTTTTCTATTACAAAAAAACAGCTCAGATCTGGTTTTTGAGTTTAGATGGTGCTGCAGTTCTTGGTTAGCTGCAGTCCTTTGTTTGCGGAATTTGCGACAGGATTACATATCCCGCTCTGATACCATGTTGAATTTCTAGTAATCAAGAGAGAAGAGACAGAGAGATTTATGCGGAACAATTTTATTGATTTCTATTGATCAGAGAGAGTATTTTACAATATCCTAAACAGTGTATATATACATGCTAAAGGTTCATAGAGCCGTTATGTTACCGTTATTCTAATTTCTATAAGTGGTATGCCTTGTTACATGTGTTTCAAGGTACCGTTGGATTTATTCCTGAATCTAATGCTATGCTTGATATAATCTGAGCCCTTGATCGATGATGAGATTTAATCTGAGATCATTCAATATTTTCAACAAACAACATTTATGAGAACTAGTCTACCTGCAATGGATAGTTGCCTTGCAGCCCATCCTTGCAACTTGTTATTTATCTTTTGTAGCAATGGTAGATAAGCTGTCTTTGGAAGTTTCTTATCAGATAAGGGTAATCCAAGGTAGGTAAATGGAAAAGATCCTTGTTTACATCCCAAAGTGTCGATCAATTGATGTGAAAGTTGCAGATTATCATTGATGAGCAGCAGTTCTGATTTTTCCATGCTAATTGTTAAACCCGAAATTTGACTGAAAACTGTGAACAGAATTTTCAAAGCTTGAACCTGCCTCAACTCCGATTTCATGAAGAATAGTGAATCATCTGCATACAGCAAGCACGGCCTCATTTCTAGGAAAGGCAATTGCCAAATTCCATTTTCTACGAGTTTATTAAGCCACCTTGGTATGAAATCCATTGCTAATATGAACAACAATGGAGAAAGAGGGTCGCCCTGTCTTGTTCCTCTTTTGAGTTGTATCTTTTTTCCCAACAGACCATTGATTATAATTTGGGAACTTCCTTTAAGAACACAATTTGATATCCACCGTATCCATGTTGAGGGAAATCCTAACCTTTCCATAATTTTTATCAAAAATTTCCAATTAACGGTGTCAAACGCCTTGTGTATGTCAACCTTAAATAAGGCAACTGGTGTTCTGCTCTCCTTTGCTATTTGAATAATTTGTTGTGCATATAAAAATTCCTCTGTAATTTGTCTTCCTTTGACAAATCCTGTTTGACAAATCCTTCGTGACTCTTGAACTTGTGAAAATTTGAATTGTTGAAATGAGCTTGATGTGTAAATTACTTGTTGATTTGTTCTTGCTCCGGTTCATATCTGATTTATCGTTTAGAAATTGTCTAATTGCTTAAATGTATGGTCATTTGGCTCCCCTGTTCTTTATCTGTGTATAGGACGTTTCAGAGAAGCCAATCAGCCATGGTCATGGTGAATTTGCTAAGACATAGACCAAAACGTAAATATAATAATTTTGTGGGGTCCTTGTGTAAATTTTATGCCCTTTGGTATTTTTCCTAATCTGAGGGACCTCTACGCAACTGTGTTATGTAGACCGATTTTATTTAGGATGTTAAATGAAAATTCTAAACTAAATTGGGTTCGGCCTTGTCTTTGATTGGGCTGAAAATGGAATTTATTAAGCAAAGTTTACTTTGGATTGGGCCTTTAATATAACTATGTGGATTGGGCCTTTCCTATTATGACTGGGCTGTGCAAGCCCAAAACACATTTTTAGGAATTTATTTAAAAATGGATTTGGACTCTGTTTTGTGCCGAAAGGGTACAAAGCTATAAATATAGAGATTAAGTTTGCAAATCTGATTTTTGACGTTAGTTGTAAGTAAAATTTTATTGGAAAGAAACTTTTAAATAGGGACTTGAAGTATCCTTTTAGTAGGCTTGGTCCGAACCCTTTAAACAAATATTTAAAAGGTGACCCTGATGAAAATACAATCAATAGATACAATCAAATTATATACATGCACATAATAGATACCCAAGAATATGTGTATAAACAAAGTACTTTAATTTTATTTTATTAAACTAAACAAATGAAGTAGCTCAATATTTTTGATAACACAATCTAATTTAATATTAAACCATATAAATGTTATTTAGCTGATAATTGTGTTATTTAAATAAAATTGATAAAATATGGTATAGATAAATAAAACATGATTACTTGTATCATATTCATATAAAATTGACATGCCAAATCAGTTATATATTAATTATGGAAGGCACTATTTAAAATAATATTATATCTACTTGTTAATGCTAAATATATTATACCAAAATTAAAAGTCCCAACAATAGTTAATTAGGATTAACACATTTAAATTAGATTTAATTTAGTTAAGTAATTACTTTATTTATTTTAGTTAGTAATAAAATTTCTTTATTTATTTTAGTTAGTACTAAAATTAGCAATAACATTATAAGTATTTTTAAAATTTACAAGGGATATAAAATATATTGTTAATTAATAAGGACAATTAAAATAACAACATATTAATGATTTTCGTATCTTTTCGATTGTTTTTAAAAATTGATTAGTGACGTATTTTAGTTATGTACGTACTTAGGAATAAATTAAATCGACCTATTAGAGAAATAAAATAAAATATGTATTTTACATTACAAACATTTAAACACGATTAATTATCGCAATATTTAACTTACTAAATTATCTACGTGTTGTTAATCGCATAAATAAATAGGATCTCTTTTAAATACTTAGAAAAAAATAATTAAAACAGTTTACCTTCAAATTAAAAGTTTACAAATAAATTAGTTACGCTTAATTAAATTAAATGGAGTTAGCCGTAAATACTTGCACTCAATCGGAACCGAGTCGGATCGACCGAGCTGATCGAACCGATTGAGTATTGTACCTCGTAGTTGGCCAGTTAAGTTCGAACGCGTAAGTAAAAGTAATAACACAAGGGGATTAAGGGTTACGATAATTGGTTTAGACTAATGGAATCATGTACGAATTTCAGGTCATCAGACCTATCTTGATTTTGATCCGTGGACCGACCCTGCTGACGGTTATACCGAAGCACACGTCGAGCACGCAGACCCTGGAGAGGATTAGCGCGCGCATCTTCAGCTAGCTTTACAGGTGTGGGATATCTGAATTATTTCTTTCATGGCGTACTCTTACCAGTCGTCCACCTGACCTGTCATCTATACTTTAATTTTATTAGATGCATTAGAGCATGTTTATCTTTTCGAATTGTAATTAGAAATTGCAGAACTCCTTTCAAATCAAGAATTTACCGTTTTATAGGAGTAGAGTAATTTAATACAATATATATATACTATTTAGGATATTACTTGTCCTCTCGTAGATGACAATATTATTATTTTATAAACGATCATATGCATTGGTGAGGGCTGAGCAGAGATGGAGTGACTGCGTTCCGTCTCGTAGGATGGGGTACGAGACGGCCCGTTAGCCACTGAGCCGTTTGATCACTTGATCTCTTGGGTGGTCTTTTAGGATAAATATTATATGTATAAAACTTTGATTATATATTCTTTTCGATTCATTTTACAATTACATGCGGGCCGATCTCGAGCCCTGAGGCACGAAACGATTTAGGATGTGATCCCCACCTACATTAGGAGCTACATGTCTAGAACGGCTTCCGCGGTCGCAGTGGCGCTTATATTTACTTTTCTGTACATGGGCCGATCTCGAGCCCTTTATTGTCCTATTGGTCTGGCCGGACGGTAGAGTTCCGTCGTCTGCTCATGAGGAGACGGATTAACACATTCTTACGACTTGCGTGTATGTTTTCTCCTATTTTATATGTTTGGTTGAAGAATCGTTATAGGCGAGATGATACCCAGAATTTAGATATATTCATCGGCGAGTGGGCTATACATACTTGAGAGTTAATGCTCGATGTCACTAGGCATCGTGTATCATTAGCTCCCTGCCCACAGTCCTTGAACTAATATCTTATAGGACCGTTGGTCCGATGGCACAGCACGGGGTGTATATATTCTATCCGTATTATTATATTTAAGTTGTACACACAATACTTCGGTATTGAACTCCAATTTGAATACTTATATTCTATACTCGTATTTTTATTTGGGAACTTTTGCATGTTGGCATGACAGGATAATCGCATCATATCATTTACTATATGTATTTTTCGTTTAATAGTTATTAAATTAGGATTATTATATTAAATCATGTGCATTTAAAAGTTACGACATTAAACTTACGTAGATTTAATATTAAAAGTGCTTTGACCGAAAGAGGATCCCTGAAGGGATAATTCTGGGTCACATACTGGGCGATTGGTCGCTCACCCACCTTTTGATATGGGATTTTAGGTACAGAGTCTGGTGTTCCGCAGCAGGAGATGCCAGGAGTTGTCCCCGATGGCCACGCCGCTTGATGGAGTATTATAGGACTTTTGTTAAGGTTTTGAGTCTCGATACTTTTGTTTGTATCTCGAGATCGTAGTTCATGTACCCCTTTCTTTAGATGGTGTTATTTTATTATGTGGTGGATTGTATGGATATTATATATTATGTTTGTTTATCGATGTATGACTTGTGCTATTTTATGATTATTCACGCTTCCGTTGTTTTATTATTATTTGTGATTATTTAGCCTTGCGTGTTTTATGATTGTGAAACATAGGGCGAGGACTGATCACACCATAAACCGGAATTCCCGGTTTGGAGTGTGACAATTATTAAGTGAGGCTGAAAAATATATATAACTAGAGGGATGCCTCGCTTTGTTTCGGCAATGACTATTGTGATGAGTTTTATGAGCAGCTGATAATACAAAGTATAAAAAATGTAGTACATATGAACAACAAAAACAAAACATAAGACATATCATACAATATAAATTTTGTACTTCAGTTAAATTAATATTACCTATGATAGTTTTAGATTTATGTCTATGTGCAGAAGTATTGTGCAATAACTATGTAGTAGACGAAAGACAACCAATAGAACATGAAAACAACCAGTAGAAAATGAAATCAACTAGAAAACGATGAAATACAACCTGTAGTAGACAAAACAACAAGTAGAACATAAAAGACAACTAGAAGAAGATGAAATACAACATGTAGTAAACGGTAAAAGCCTACTAGTATAATAAGAAAGACAACTAATACAAGGTGAAAGACTACTAAAAGAAGATAAATACAACTAGAAGAATATGAAGTATAACTAGAAGATGATGAAATTTAACCTGTAGTAGACAAAAAACAACCAGTAGAACATCAAAGACAACTACTAGAAAGTGAAATACAATTATAAGAAGATGAAATACATCTTGTACTAGACGAAAATAATAATTAGATGAAGATGTTGTACAACCAGTACAAGATAAAAAACAACTAGAAGAAGATGAAATACAACAAGTAGCAGATGAAATACAACTAGAAGAAGATCAAAGACAACCTAGCCTATAGAAAACTAGTAGAAGATGGAAGCCAACCACTACAAGGTGAAAGACTAGCACAAGATGAAATACAACTGGAATAACATGAAATACAACTAGAAGAAAATGAAATACAACCTGTAGTAGACGAATGACAATCAATAGAACATGAAAGACAACTAGTAGAAAAAGAAATACAACTAGAAGAAGATGAAATACAAATTGTAGTAGACGAAATCAACAAGTAGAAGGTGAAAGACAACTATTATAATGTTAAAGACAACTAGAAGAAGTTAAACGACAACCAGTATAAGATAAAAAATAATCAGTAGAACATGAAAGACAACCAGTACAAGGTGAAAGACTACTAGAAGAAGATGAAATACATATATAAAAAATTGTAGTAGATGAAACCTGTAGTAGACGAAAGACAACCAATGGAATATGAAAACAACCAGTAGAAAATGAAATACAACTAGAAGAAGATGAATTGTAACCTGTAGTGGTTGAAACAACAAGTAGAACATGAAAGACAACTAGAAGAAGATGAAATACACCATGTTGTAAACGATAAAAGCTAACTAGTAGAACAAGAAAGATAACCAGTAAGGTGAAAGACTACTAGAAGAAGATGAAATACAACTAGAAGAATATGAAGTACAACTACAAGATGATGAAATACAATCTGTAGTAGACGAAAGACAATCAGTAGGACATGAAAGACAACCAGTGGAAAATGAAACACAAATAGAAGAAGATGAAATACAGCTTGTACTAGACGAAAATAACAAGTAGAACATGAAAAACAACTAGAAGAAGATGAAAGACAAATAGTAGAAGGTGAAAGACAATTAGAAGAAGATGAAGACAACCAATACAAGATAAAGGACAATTAGAAGAATATGAAATACAACTAGAAGAAGATGAAAGACAACTAGTAGACAACTAGTAGAAGATGAAAGCCAACCAATACAAGGTGAAAGACAACTAGAAGAAGATGAAATACAACTAGAATAACATGAAATACAACTAGAAGAAGATGAAACAACCTTTAGTAGACGAAAGACAACCAGTAGAACATGAAAGACAAGGAGTAGAAAATGAAATACAAGAAGAAGAAGATGAAATTCAACTAGAAGAAGATGAAATACAAGCTGTAGTAGACGAAAACAACAAGTAGAACATGAAAGACAATTAGAAAAAGATGAAAGACGACTATTAGAAGGTGAAAGGCAACTAGAAGAAGATGAACGACAACAAGTTTATGATGAAAGACAACCTGCAGAACATGAAAAACAACCAGTACAAGGTGAAAGACTATTAGAAGAAGATGAAATACAACTAGAAAAATCTGTAGTAGACAAAATATAACCTGTAGAAGATGAAGGACAAATTGAAACTTAGTGCTGATTCTGGTCAACTGCCTACTAACAGAGAACAATATCAGAGGTTAGTAGGAAAATTGATATACTTGTCACATACCCGACCTGACATAGCATATGCAGTAGGAGTTGTTAGTCAGTTCATGCATAATCCAAAAGAAGAGCACATGGATGCTGTGATGAGAATAATTAGGTATCTCAAAGGAAGTCCTGGTAGGGGCATAACATTTGGAAAGCATGGGCATACCAACATTGATGGATACATGGATGCTGATTGGGTTGGTAACATTGTTGACTGAAAATCTACAGTTGGGTACTTTACATTTGTGGGTTGTAATATAGTGACCTGGAGGAGTAAGAAACAGAATGTGGTGTCACTTTCAAGCGCTGAAGCAGAGTTTAGGGGTATGGTAAAAAGCATCTGTGAACTTTTGTGGTTATCATCCATTAGCTGTCGAGTGAACGTCGGTGAGATCGTATTGAGTTATTAGTATTATTACGAACTCCTTTTCTGGTATATTAAAGTTATCTCTGTTATGAAAAGTGAAATGATATTGAAAGTGAACTGATACAGAAAGTGAATTGAACATTGTAAGGATTTACTTAGAGTAAACAATGTAATGATAGTTATATACGATAAACGTAAACTGTTACAAATATGATACTATTGTTAATGAATTAGTGAAAGGAATGTGAAAATGTAGTACTGATGATTGTTATAATAATCAATGATATAGGTGCGTTTATATGAAAATATATTATAGACTAGACCGTATCATAATGGTTTGGCTTATTAATTGTAAATTGTAAGGAATCAATAGATTAGTGTATACATATGAAATAATTGATTGTCAAGATATATTGAATATACAAGTACACTATATTACGAATGATTTTTCAAGGGTTAAACTGAATTTTCAAGGTAGTCACTGTGACACAGACTTCTGATTCTCTGAATCTATCTCAGATTTTTGTATAGATTCCTTCTGAGATTGTATACTTTGTTCCTGATTGTGGTTTTCTTTCTTGACACTGAGATCAGTCAGTATTGGTATTGTTCTTGTTTTTCTGATATGGATTTTAATTTGTTTAGGATCAAAGTATGAAAATTAAAATCTAGTGAGGTACTTTATACAGTGTTCTCTGATTAGATCTTATCAGGACAACTGAACTGAAACTTTTAATTAAAAAGATTAAGATAGGAAATGTTAATTAAAGTGAAGTGAACTGGACATTTTGCAAGAAAAGAATGTTGATAATTCTTGAAAATAAATACTGATCATCCCTACTGACCTCCGTGTAGTGGAGAAAGGGATGAATATTGATAGTCTTAGAGAAATAATGTTGATCACTCTGAATAATAATGTATAGTATTATCATGATACTAATTTTTACATATTGATAGAAGAAATTTACTTGAGTATATAATATCATGTTACCCATATAATTAAATGTTTTGGTAATTAACGTACTTGAAAATGAACAAATTAATTTTAGTATTATGAAACAGTTTGTTTCTAGTTGAAAAGAAAAAAATAATGAGTAATCTAAATTCTATTGTATATCTATATTATTTGTTCTTTTAATTGAATATGATTTTTTTAGGGGCTTATTGGCTAAAAGGGCTATATGCAATCTTGAATGATATCGGTTGTCAAAAAAAAAAAAAAATACTTGCGTTATATATAAATACAATCAAGTGAAAACAAATGTATGGACTGGATTTCTTACACACATTGTAAAGGTTTTGTGAATAACTGAACTTAAAAAAAAAATGGTCACCAAAATTATCTCTATTGATATATAAGCTAATGATATTTCTAATAATTGAATATTGTTGTAATAAATTTTAATGAGTTTGTGGGTCTGATCTCAACCGAAACTCAAATTTTTGTATGGATTGATTGCTGTTAATAAAAATGCATGACTTGAATTTTAGAAGGACTCTTAATAAGCGTTTTAGAGAAGTATGATTGGTTGTACCTAAGTTATTATGGGAATCCAACATTATTATTATATTAGCACATAATTTTGGGTATATGTTAAGTCATATTGGTTTTGAACAAGAGTTATAGAAATATTGAAAATAGATTGCAAGTTAAGAATTAATGTTTGTAAGATTTAAAAAAATATATTAGTTAAGAACAATTGTTTAAGTAAAGTTTGAAAATAAGGACTGATAAATTGTTTAATTGTAAAATGTGACTAATCGATAGGATGATAATAATTGTTGTCCTGATAAGTTATGTTGTAGCCAATCTGTACGAGGTTGTAGCCTCTCTTTCTAAATGTGAAAAGAGTTTTCTGAAATGATAGAATTTTTATCGTGAATTTTCTTGTGTACTGGTTATTGTTATATTGACATTGGTATTTGTTAATGCTAAAATATTCCTGCCCTCTGATATGAATCAAAGATAATGGGTAATAGAGTAATATAGTAACATATATAGTATTTGATACTTCATAATAGTAAAAATGTACTAATATACTACGTGATATGTTAACTACACCGTTATGTTTATAATTACTGATAGTGATTAAGTATTGATTAATTGATATAGAACTTTACATGTAATATGTATTAGACCGTTATGTATATAATAACTGATATTAAGATGACAATAGTTAATTACGATTATATTATTTACTGTGTATCGACATTTTTCAACTGTACAGGTAATATGATAGAATGAAATATATTGAGCTTTTATATTGTGATAAATTGTTATAAGTAAATTGCTTATTTTCACAGAAGTACAGAGATTTTGACAAAACTGACTGGCCATCAGTTTTGATTACTAATTTTATACAATGAAAGGCATATCATTTCTTCTTTGACTGATCACCAAAGGAGAAAGGAATAACCTTTGATATTACAAGACTAAAATTTTATTTTTGCTTATCTATAGTAATAATATTAGAATTGCGCAGCGGAAGCGTGATTATTTTCAACTAATGATTGTATTATTTAAAATATGCATATTAATTTGGATTTCGTGGACGAAATATTTTAGGGGGGGGAGAATGTAACATTATGCAAAATACAAATATGAAAAATATGTAACAATATGCAAAATACATTTTGTATGAATATTTAACCTATCTAAGTTATCACAAAGCAACATCAAAGCCCACATAGTTACAATGAAACCGGGATGGATACCTCGAAAAATGTTCCTAAGTAATGTTGTGAACCCATCTCATAAATACGGTAGTTGGACCAACGACATTTATGACAAGTGCAGCATTTATGAAGGGTGGGACCCGCGAACATTAAATTGATATGTTAGATATCACCTTATATGAAGCAGTCTGTCCTTCACAAAGAATCGGCACTTCACACTCTTTCTCTCGCTTTCCTTCTACCAACCCAACCCGACTATTCTTCCCAGTCATGCCAATTAAACGCATTGCACAAAAGACCACGAGGACTAACCCCGATAAGGGGCTAGCTAGCAACTCCAAATCCGAGGTTGCCCAAAACCGCCACACTAGGCGAACCCTCTCATCAACCGACACGGAGGTACTCCTTCAACATTTCTCCCGAAAAGAAATAAAATGAAGCAGAGTATGTAGCAGCAGCGATATGCGTGACACATGTCGTTTGGCTACGGAGGTTGCTTGGAAAAATTTATTTTTTGTAAGATTGTGAGACAAAAAATTTTGTGGACAACAAGTCGGCAATCGAACTAGCGAAAAACCTGGTACATCATGAAGGAAGCAAACATGTTGATGTGTGATTTCATTTCCTCGAGAGCATGCGAATGAAGGAAACATAATATGTGGAATATATGAAGAGTGAAGACCAATTAGACGACATCTTTACGAAGCCATTGCCAAATAGGTTGTTCGAGAAGTTCAAGTTTCTACTCGGCATGAAGGATGGAAGTGAAATTAAGTTTAAGAGGTGTTGAATGAATAAACTCAATTTACAAATGAATATGAAAATATCTAGAAGATGAGTATTCTAGAAAATAAAATATCTAAGTGTAGAGTATTCTTGAGAAATATGTGGAAATGGATAAGTATATGAGTAGAGATATCTAAATATTTTGTATGAGATGTAATAGGTCTAGAATGTTTTTAGTAGTATAAATAGAGATACCACGCACTTGACATGTAACCAACAAATCAAGAAAAAAATAAAGCAAGTATTTCAAGAGCAATCTTGTGTCTTTCCTGCACATACTACTTCAAACTCTACCAAATACATAAACAAATAAATTAATACAATTAATACCTCAGATTTTTCCAACAGGAATCATAGGCACAAAAGAATTACAGATTAATGTTAGCAACGAATGAAATAGGCAGCATTCTTACAAACTAGTTGAGTTTGATCTATTCTACTTGATTGAGTTAAAAAACGAAAAGAGAAAGTGTCAAAGTCAAATATGAAATACAATATATTCGCACAAATGAATTTTGACATGTGCAAATTAGTATTTTGACGGTTAAAATTCACCAATAGTTTTGAGCGAAAATTATGCTGCACATCTTCATCTTCATTTTCAAAGTTTGAATAGTCTATTCGGACTGCTCAATATAAACTTTATATGAAAATATGTTTGGAGACCAAATTTTATAATTTTGGAATTGTTTTACTAATTTTTTAGATAGTTACAAAATCACTGTTTTAAGACGATTCTGGACTATCCAAAACAGTCATTTATTCCTATCTAAAAGATAGTAAACAAATTTATAAAAGCATTAAATTAGTTGTCCAAGAAGATTTTAATATGGAGATCTTGTTGAGGTGCTTGAATTGCCTGTTTGGACTTTGAAAATGAAGTACAAAACCAATGATGCATTTTAATCGTAGTCAATTTATATATCAATAATCCCAAAAAAAACTACAAATATAATGAATACCAAGTATCGTTTTTTTAGAATTAATTAGACGATAAATTTTATTGAAGCAAATGTTGGATAATACGGCCTGATTTTTATTAGCTATTGAATCTCTTTTAAAGAACACGTATCCGAGATAAGGTTAATAGCACCAAAAGGTCCATTAAACATGACAAAGTTAGGTATGGACTTTCAATGTAGTCTATGTAAGATGCATTTGATTGTTACATTATCTTTACACAAAACGGAAACCAGTTGACTCTGTTAATTTATATATGTAATGAAGCCAGCTGCATAAATCCTAATACTTTTTTTTTCAGCGAGTGGCTCATAATTGACTTGACCTAGTAAGCCAATTGTTCGTGGAAACTCAAAATTTAATTAAAATTATTATATGAATATCTAAATAATTACCACAACATATATTATTTTATAATCTATTTATTAATTTCCAATATATTATTTTGATCTAGATAAATGTATAAATCATTTCTTTGACCTAGTTAATTAAATGCATTACTCATATCTTTGGTCTCGTCAAAACATATATCTTTAATTTAATTATTCTATTGTATATAAACATCCTTTCCTTTCTGAGATGTCTATTTAATTACTTGGAATTGATCCAGCTTTTCTCTGATATTACGGAGGACACTTGTAAATATGTATAATGTTAATTTGTGATCTCTACTCAGTCCCCCGTTTACCAATTATTTTCTGTGATAATTAATTTAATCTCTCTTGTCCAATTATCCAAGCCCTCTAATTATTCATGCTTATATAATACTTAGCCATGAGATCATCACTTGTATATAACATGTAACCATGAGATCATTACCTTCAGGAATAGACAAAATGTAGAAAATGTCAATCCAATAATCTAGATCACAGAACATTGTAAACATCTTAATTATATATGCATCTTTGACCAAATTTCTTAATTATAGGCACGTCTTGCATGTGCTGAACAGCTTTCCTCTTTAAGATTGCACAACATGCAATACTCTTTCTCTAATTGATATTGTCAAATCACTAATTTACTACTATAATGTGGAGTCTAATTTCTTAACATCAAATACATCTGTCATCAAGCCGCCATTTGCCAATTATTTTTGTTGCGAATTAAATTAATCTTTTGTTATTGAGATTATGCTCATTGTACTTTTTCTCACAAAATTATACATAATATCGATCTGATGTACGTAGTTAATAGAAGGATCAGACGATAAGTTGTACTACCTTAATTGTTAGGGCTTCTAGGTTTTGAGAAGCGGAAGAGAGCAAGAGACAAAAAGACAACTCAAATTGATTTTATTAGCCTTAATTCTCTCTCTTACAAAGAGTCATTACATAAGCTACATATGAAAGATACAAAGCTCAACGGACCGAATAGCAATTTGGGTCAAAACATAACATTAATGTTATCAACCTTTCATACGTAGAAAAATTTGCATTGAATTTGACGACATATCAAATGATGTTACTAATTGAAAACGCAAAAGTGGACCAGATGGAAAGCCCCTTTCATTAATTAATTTGACGTGCGATAAGATGACCTTACATATTTTTTCAAGGCATTCTTTAGACAGTCTATTAAAATTCAATTTGCATCATAATTTGGTATACGGCATATTGTATCATAGGGAATTATAATTATTCAATTATTGTTATTCTGTCATATATATGCCCTTGATTTTTTTTATTAAGAATTGAAAAATCAAATCTTCGGAAAATTAAGGGATTAATTGGTGCGGTTTCAGCTGGGATAGGATATGTGGTCTGGATGGAGTCAAACATTTGGAAACTCTAGAAACACATTATTAGTGCGTTCCCAAAAATGTGCACCTGATTGAACCATACCAGTGATCCGGTTCCATCTTTTTTTCTAAGAAAATAAAAGCAACCTCTTTTCCGAAGATTTGATTTTTTTTTAAAGTTATTTTATATTTTATGTCGTCCTTAAAATAGCTTATTTATGATTTAAATAATTACATTATAGAAAAAAAAACAAAATTAACAGTACTACAGAAAACACTTTATATCCTCACCTCTTCACTATCGGTTGGCCTAAGACAATCATGATATTTTTAATCTGGAGCAGTGCTGTAATTACTTGGAACTTTTTACCGACAGTTCGAGTCTAATAAATCGATAGCATTGATGGGTTCCTCTTTTACCATCAGTTAATTCCTGTACTTGGTTTTGAATGACTGTTTGACATCGGTTGGGTTCCAGGGGCCGATGGTATTGAGGGGGTTACCTTTACCATCAGCAATATTCTCAGTGTGAGCCTTTGTTGTTGGCTGGATCAACACAACTCTTTCTTATATTTAACCGATGGCAATATTCCCAGTGACAACACATTGTAAATTCATGCAACTTAAGTTCAAGTGTAAAACAAGTGCTCAAAATATTCAACCAATGGTGATATTCTAAATATACTAAAACCCTAGGCCTCCCCAAACCCCTGATTATTACCTCTCTCTCACTCACTGCGGAAATTAACTTCTTCCCAACAACGGAAAAGTCCGAAACATTCCTTTCGCGGCGTCGCAACAAAAAACTTCCTTTATGTATAATTGCTTAAATTTGTATGCTCGATCTCTCTCCTCTCCTTTATTTTTCAGTATCTTTTAATAGTTATTTAGTATGGTTAGCTTAAATTGAAACTAGGGTTTGCTCTCTCTAGTTTTTTTAAAGTTCCTAGGGTTTGTACAATGACCGAAATTATTAAATTAGCAATTATGATAAGGTTAGTTTACTTTGAAATCGATAATGTAAAAGATATCGCATTGAAGAGATATCACACACCTCTTTCTTTCTCACCGTACTTTGAAACTGATAGTGACATCATCAACAATTTTCCTGATCCAATATTTCTCATAATCTTAGGGTTGCTCGTGACAAAGGAGGCAGTGTGGACATACATGCTGTCAAAGAGGTGGGACAACATATAGACCTTTTTATCCTTCCTCAGCATCAATTTGAGGGAACATTATCAACCGGTACCTTCTTTGGAAGATTAGAAATATTGATTTTCTGTAGTTACATATCATGTGCAATCTACACTTGGTACACCTCATATTCTATTTATTTTGCTTATTTTGGTATTATGAATTCTGTTAGAACATAGGTACAAAATTAAATTAGTGTAATATAACTAAAAAATAACAAATTATAAATGGAATGTACCAAATTATGAGTATTATGAAAGGTACTAAATTCAATGCTTGGCTTTATTCTGTCCTATTAGTTAGCTTTCCAAATTTAGGCGCTGTCAACAACAGTTTTGCCGATAGAATTATTTTAGAACTTGACTGATGTTACTGTTTCAATGTATTTGTTTTACAAATAGAAACTTGGATCCTAAAGAGTTCACCAAAGTTAAAGAAACTTACAATAAGAGAATTGTCTATGTTTTTCAAATAGCTAGTAATAATTTTCTCACCCTAGTCTTATTAATTGCATGGTTAAGTAAAGATTTCATTAGTTATTATTTGTTCATTGGTTGCACTATTGTTTTGATCTGGTAAAATTTACTAGAGAATTAATTTCAGTCTCTCTGGTTGCAACATCTCCAATAAGAAATCTCGAGATGGTTGAGGTAGAGTACTGGAATTTTGATCAAGAGGTGGCAACATTTGTAAAAAACTTCATGCTTGGTACTGTGGAATTGCACAATTTTAGCACCTACCGTTTGATCAATATTGATGGTGATCCAGAAAAAACAATTAATTTTAATGGTTTGAGTTATAGGGAGACAGATTGGAAGATTGTTTTCTTGACTGAAATATGTTACAATTACATGTATGACTTAATCAACATTATATTTTTATGTTTGTGATTTGTTTGTTAATTGTTCTACATGTTGTTTCATGTGAAGTACTGGAATGTGACATTGTAGTTGTAGATAGACAAATAATATCTTTATTTGGGTGTCTTTTTTGTTTCATGTTTGTTTGGGTGTCTTTTTTGCCATGGAATTGTGTTATAGATAGACAAATAATATATTGTGAAATTAATATAAACAATGAATAATTTGTGTATAACTATTATGGAAATATCAATTTGTAATTTATCGTGGACGAAAACACGGCATGCATATATATCATACACAAGTAAAATAACACGACATGCATAGTGTATCATACATATCATATATATCATTTAAATCATTTATAGAAATTGAGCCGGAAATAACACGGCATTCATATTATATATGTCATATTACAAATACAATAAATACATGCATGGGAATTAATTAAACAAGCAAAATAACACGTCATGTATACAATATCATACATATCATAAATATCAAACAAAAATTATTTTTTGGAATTCAACCGATATGGAAATTTGATTATGTAATTTCAGTGAGGTTGTGTAATTTAAATTTTGCGAAAATTCATAATTTAATTTTTATACAAAAAATTAGTTTCAAATCTTTTAATATTTAAAGGAAAATTTATAATTAGTACTGCAAAATTTAAAAGGCAAAAGTAGGGAAAAAATTGTGTATAGCAAAGTCCAAATTTCGCCCTGGCGCGAAAACAACGATCCTAAAATTTGTTCAAAATTCAGTCCAAGATTCAGAACTTTATTGATTCCCTAAAGTAACGCAAATTTTGAAGTTGGATCCGATCATCAGATTTGAGCTAGCACGAATAATAAAATACAAAATTGCAAATCGAACGGTCCAAGTCTAGACTCAATCTTTGCCAGACTTTTGGCCAAACTCTGCAGTACAAGTGTGTTTCCTGAATTTTTAACCAACAACATCTACTGGACTACTGAGCCGATGGCATTAACTGCCTATCCAACAATCAATCAAAATTGATTGTTGGCTCTCTAACTAACCTCTCTCTCATATAGTTGATCAGATCAATAGCTCTTCAACTCTCTTTTTTGTCAAACCAGTTTGACCATGGTCAAACCACATTTTGAAATCATCTTTTTGGTCAAACTAGTTTGACCAACGTTTGACCACGCATACCACATATCCACGCGCTTTTCTACTAATTCTCTATCGTATGGTATAATCTAATTAACCAAAATAGCAAGTTTAGTAAACATTAATATATGTTTAATCTAAATAAACATATACCCTCACATAATCAAATCATCCTTTGTACAACCAGGCACCAAATTGATTTGACTAGTCCTTGCGTCTCTTATAGTGTTGATCATATAATGTCTTACATTATTTGATTCGTTGTGCATATTGTTTTCCAACATCTTAGCATGGTGTCATAAACACGTATGACATTTTGACAAGGGACCTTGCAGGTTTGACCGGCTTGGATCTGTATTATGTTGGCAATTGAAAAAGCTCTTTTCCATTGATCAAGATTAGCATCTAGCAACACTTATTGACTACCCAATTATACAGACAATATGTAACCTGACATTATCGTGATCCAATGTAAACAATGCATGATTGCACTACCCGTGTTGTTTCCAATATCTCCTGATATCCAATGATGAACGCGAGATAGAATATTGTCATTCTCACTGTATCATCGATTATGTTTTTTGATCTATGAGTATTATATTATAATCCATGATTGAACTATTCAATAATGGTGTGCACATAAAATATAACTCTATCAAGGGGCCTAGAGACATCATTGCTTACTCAGCATTCACTAGGATGCGAATAGGGGATATTCGTCTTGTTGACATAAGGGAACTTCTCAACATGAGTTCTACACCTAGAGAGGATGTCTTTATAGCTCCATGTTACGGTGAGCGATTGACTGCAACCACTGATGTGCATACCTTAAGCAAGAAAATCAAATGTCTCAGACATAAGATAACAACATGATAAGCCTTAATTATATACTCTTTCGGTTAGGGTTTTACCTCTAAATCTGCACCAAATCTCTTGTATTTTAGCTTAGTTTAGTATAGAATACATCCAAGAACCAAGTTACTGCCTTTGCCTTGTCTAAATTGCAGAAATCGAGCAAAAGGAGCAATTCTGCGGGTTTGTGCGGGTCGCAGGAATTTTGTGCGGGCCGCACAAAATTAATTCAGCCGAAAAATAAAATTCGGAATTCACAAGTTTTGCTCCAGTCGAGTCAGAGAGTTTTGCGGGTCATCGTGCGGCCTGAAGGAAATTTTATGCGGGCCGCAGGAATTTTGTGCGACCCACAGGAATTTTGTATAGGCCGCAGGAAGTTTTTGTGTGACCCGCAGGAATTTTGTGCGACCCGCAGGAATTTTGTGCGGGCCGCAGGAATTTTTTGTGCGACCCGCAGGAATTTTGTATAGGCCGCAGGAATCCTTTTTCCTTAACAAATTCCAGTCACAGAGATTTTGTGCGGGCCGCACGGCTTTTGTGAAGGCCGCACGAAGGCCGCACCAATGCCAATTAAGCCTGATTTTGAGGGATCTTCTCAGATTTGCTGCCAGATTTCGGAGATTCATTTCCTAAAGCACGAAATTGGCTATTTAATAGGGGAGAGGCAGCAGGAGAAGGGGATCTCATCTTCCACCTTGCTCCTAAGTTCTTTTTCTTCAAAACCTCTCGATTTTGGATTCTCTCCTCCTCACAAGATCAAAGGCTTTTGGATTAACGGATTGAAGGCTTGATTCGAGCGAGCAAACATTGAAGACAAGGGCAGCAAACTAGGAGATTGGTGTATTCTCTTCTCTTATTTGTTTATCTAGTTTTTTAGTCATGTTTACTCTTTTCTATCTCTTGGATGTTATTGCACCCATGAGAGGCTAGATTCCTCTCTAGGGGCTTAGGCTAAAATCATGAACTTGTATTAGATTCTATTTTACTTGGATAATATTTCTATGTGATGATTGCTTGTTAATTGATTGGTCTTAGTGATTTTATAATTCATGTGCTTAAGTGATTTGTGAATTATTAATTAGTGTCCCGCTTAGGTTTAACCTACTTAAGGTGTTAGGATCAAAGAATTGATAGAACCAAATTACTTGCATGAATAATTCTAGGATTGAGATTAGAAATGACCAAATCTACTTCTTAATCCGGAACCATAAGACCAATGGTTGAATTGAGGCGAAGGACTTAATCGTGAAGCCTCATATTCAATTGGGACCCCTAAGATTGAACCGAATTTTGATATGAAGGACTTAATCGTGAAGTTTCGGTGTTTGGAAATAAATTAGGCTAAACATATGCTTAAGGTCTAGATAATTTAGGGTGAGGAACTTAACCGTGAAATCCGAACTATCTAGACACGTCATTAATTCACGAAAGTGACCCTCTTTGACATATTAGGTTTAGAAACCCCAAAATAACAAACATGAATTTAGAAACCAAGTAAATGTGAATTTGATCAAGGGATTGAGAGCCGATAGCCCTTAGATTCCATCTCTTTGATTACAAACTCCTTTTTATTATTTGTTTAGAATTGTTTTGTCTTGTTTCAACTCCAATTCGGGTATTGAACCCACCATTTCAGTTTTCAACAAAACCCCTCCATTTATTTAAATTGCATAATTTTAGAATTAATTAGTTTAGTAGAAATTAACTTCTCCCGTTATCTTTGGATCGATACCTATTTTACTACAAGGATAGGTTGTATGCTTGCAACCAATCTATCATTGTGTATTAAGGTTTTATAAATTTAAAGCATAGAGTGTATTACAAATTGACCCACATATTCCAATACCAAAAATACACAACAAGCTTTTGGCGCCGTTGCCGGGGATAACGGATAGATATTAATTTTTACTTTTGAAATTAATTCTAAAAAAAAAAATTTCTTTTCTTTAATTTTCAATCCAAAAAGCCAAAAATTTCCTTTGTTTACTTTTATTCGTTTTTTTTCTTATCTTATTTATTATTCATTTTTATTTTATTTTTGGAAACTCACTTTGTTTATTTATTTTATTTTTTATTTTTTTTCAGTTTCATATTCAACTTGTTTGGAACCAATTATAGACATTAGTTTTACTATTTTAAATTAATTTAATATGTTTATTTTATTTTTGTTTTATTTTCTTGTGTGGAAATTCGTTGTTTTTCTCTCTCTCTTGCAGGATCTTGCGCTGACTCTTAAGACTAGGTGTCGGGGCCAAAAGAAAACTCCAAATGCTTCTCAACCGACTCTACTATGCGTTCTCAAAGAGGAAGATCCACCGATGGCCACCACCGGTCAACTTGGGATGTCTATTGATGGAATGGACGACGAAACAACACGCATCAACCTCAATGGCAACCCACCACTCAATGAACAATGTGACAGCACTCTGCCTCTATGCAATAACAATCAACCACCTCATGGTGCAAATGGCCGACCTCTATCTGAGAATCTGAACTATCGCCGACCAATCAGGGAGTTTGTTAATCAAATAGATTCGAAAAAACAATTTGGTTACATTGCACAAGGAGGAAATAATCCCCATCTTAAACCAATCCTAATTCATTTGTTAGGGCAAAACCAATTCGGGGGGACTTTGAATGAGGACCCCTACCAACATCTAGCAATATTTGAAGAACATTGTGCCACCTTTGCACCTGTTGGACCCGCTTTAGATGCCCTTAAATTAAAATGTTTTCATCTCTCTCTCAAGGACCAAGCTAGGGGTTGGTTAAGATTGTTAAACCCTAGTACCATAACCAAGTGGAATAGATTGCAAAAGTCATTTTTGGATAAGTACTACCCACTATCTAAGACCTATCATTTTAGAGCCCAAATCACCACCTTCAAACAAGGTGAAAATGAGTCACTTGCCGAGGCTTGGGATAAATGGCAAGAGCTTTTGCGTCTATGTCCACACCATGGTTTAAATGAGTTGTTGTTGTTTCAATTTTTTTATGGAGGTTGCTGTTATGCAACTAAATCTCAATTGAATACAGCTGCAGGTGGAAATATTATAAACAAGAATGTCATGGAGGCAATGAAGATGATTGAAGAGATGGCCATAAATGAACGGGAGTGGTCAGTCGAAAGAGGAGGTGAAAGGACAAACACAAATGCCGGTGCTATGAAGGTTGATAAGGTCGCTGCTTTACAAGCCAAGGTAGAATCTCTCCAAAATCAAATGAAAAAGATGCGGCAGGTAAAATCTGTATTTAAGACCTCCCCTTGTGGTATTTGTGGAGACTGGAACCATGACACAGCTGGGTGTCAATATTCCACAGATGGTAATGATGAGGTAGAACAAGTTCATGGGTTGTTTTATAATGAGGGTGATAAAAGAAATAACCAATACAACCCGAACAACTCTAACAACTACAACCCTGCCGCAAGGTACAACCATCCTAACTTTAGGTGGAGGAATGACAATGAGAACTCGAAACAAAATCTGAACCAAAACCAAGGTAATAGTAATCAGTACCAAAACTGTCAAGAGCAAGGCCAAGGCCAAGGCCCATCTCAATTGTCTAGGTTGGAGAAAATGGTTGAGGGTTTGGTGATTTCTCAGAAAGAAAGTACTAATGTCCAAAATGTCCAAAACAAAAAGATTGATGATCTTTCAGATTCTGTTAGAGCAGTGAATAGCAGGTTGGATCTTGTGCAAACTCAAGTCAGATTACTTGAAACTCAAATGGCACAGCAAGCCGCTTCCGCTTCACGCCCTCCAGGCACGCTCCCGGGAAAGCCAGAACACATACATGCTGTAACTCTTCGAAATGGTAAACAGTATAATGGACCGGAGAGGCCTGTTGAAGAAGGGACGAAACAGCCAGCCGCTGCACCACACACAGCAGAAACAGAGGTTTCTGCGGCCTCTCATGCGGCCAGCACAGAATTTCCTGCGGCCAGCACAGAATTTCCTGCGGCCTGCCCAGATTTTCCTGCGGATCCACCAGTGCTCACAGAACATCAAAAATCGGGTAAATCTGATCCGAAAAAGGTAAAATCTTTTGAAACTACTAAGTATGTTCCTCCTCTCAGGTTTGTACCTTTTCCTCAGTGGTTAGTTAAGACCAAATTGGACCGACAAGTCGCTTCCTCTTCGCGCTCACAATGTATGCTTCCTGAAAAACCGGAAGGGCCAAGAGAATACGCCAATGACATGGCCATTGAAGGCGAAATTAAGAGTAAGAAACATCCCATGGTGCAAGAAGAGAACATGCAAGATAGGCAACAATCTAAGCAAACGCTAAAAGAAGAAGGCGAATTTTCAAAAGATGAAAAATTCGAGCAAATTTCAAAAGTGGAAGGTAAATCACCTAAAAAGATTTTGCAGGTGGATAAAGAAACTTTACAAGGAAAGTCGGTGGCAACATCTGAAACCGACAAGGCACGAGCAGCCGACAAGATGAACCTAGCTTGGTACTCAAGGGAGAAATACATTAAGGTGATGAAAAATTTCAAGAAAAAGAAGAAAGAAGAAATTCAAAACCAAAGAGTCCAAAAGAAGCATGTTGCGCAAGAACAACTGCGCGCCCCCACCTCATCTATCACATCAATCTTGTAAGTTTTCATGTTTTCTTCTATTTTTCTTTCTTGTGAGAATGATAGCATTGAGGACAATACTTTGTTTAAGCTTGGGGGGGATAGAAGAAAAAAATTGTATCTGCATTTAGGTCATGTTTAATTTTTTGCAAAATTGCATTTTTAGGTGAGAAATTTGTGTGATTGCTAGAATTAAGGACTTGTTTGAAAATTTTTGGCTATGATTTGGATGACTTTAAAAAACTCGAAATAATCCCAATTTTGATCAAAGAATTGCATTGGATGAGATGTTTTAGGATTTTGAAAAAAAAATGAAAAATTGGATTTTGTTGAAAAAGCATTTTGAAACCGAGGTATGCCTTTCTAATTGGGAATTTGGGATTTAAAAATGATAGAAAGATTGTGATATCCATGGGTATGAAAGAATACCTTTGGATGTGTGTATTCATGGTATTTTTGCATAAATTGTTGAAATAATTTTAATGGAAAATTCTTGAAAATTCAATTCGGACTCCGCTTACCTATGTTACGGCGACATGACGTACTTATGGTTATGAGTCCTTGACACTTTGCTCCGCTAGTTCACCCGATAAAGTGGCCGAGTTTACACCACAAGTGTGAGTTCATGTCATGGAAGGGTTGAACTAAGAGCATGCAATTGCACTTTTGAATTAAAACGGTTGGGTATGGTTGACTACTTATAACTAGCCAGTTTTGTATTAAGGATAAAGATCATAATGTCAAGAAAATAACAACAAAAAGAAAAAAAAATGTAGAATTTTGCATGATACCAACACACAAAAATTCACAACTTTATAGCCCAAGCTTGTTCCAAGCTTGGGGGGGCGAAAAGGGAAATCACCACAAATGATGGCATATTTTTGGTAGCATAATGAAATATTGATTAATCCAAATGATTAATTTTTGCAAATATTAAGGCATCTTTGAATATGAAATTTGATTAATCAAGTTGTGGGGTGAATTAAAGTTGATCAAGGAAAGTTCAAATTGTTGATCAAAAGGATTCTCGAAGTTTTTAACAATAGCAAGATCATGTGAATTTTTCGCACTTAGAAATATACTTGGAATTTGGTTAGTTTAGAAACCGGACTCATACCTAGGTTTAGATTTTTGCTTGAGGACAAGCAAGGTTTAAGCTTGGGGGATTTTGATAAGCCTTAATTATATACTCTTTCGGTTAGGGTTTTACCTCTAAATCTGCACCAAATCTCTTGTATTTTAGCTTAGTTTAGTATAGAATACATCCAAGAACCAAGTTACTGCCTTTGCCTTGTCTAAATTGCAGAAATCGAGCAAAAGGAGCAATTCTGCGGGTTTGTGCGGGTCGCAGGAATTTTGTGCGGGCCGCACAAAATTAATTCAGCCGAAAAATAAAATTCGGAATTCACAAGTTTTGCTCCAGTCGAGTCAGAGAGTTTTGCGGGTCATCGTGCGGCCTGAAGGAAATTTTATGCGGGCCGCAGGAATTTTGTGCGACCCGCAGGAATTTTGTATAGGCCGCAGGAAGTTTTTGTGTGACCCGCAGGAATTTTGTGCGACCCGCAGGAATTTTGTGCGGGCCGCAGGAATTTTTTGTGCGACCCGCAGGAATTTTGTATAGGCCGCAGGAATCCTTTTTCCTTAACAAATTCCAGTCACAGAGATTTTGTGCGGGCCGCACGGCTTTTGTGAAGGCCGCACGAAGGCCGCACCAATGCCAATTAAGCCTGATTTTGAGGGATCTTCTCAGATTTGCTGCCAGATTTCGGAGATTCATTTCCTAAAGCACGAAATTGGCTATTTAATAGGGGAGAGGCAGCAGGAGAAGGGGATCTCATCTTCCACCTTGCTCCTAAGTTCTATTTCTTGAAAACCTCTCCATTTTGGATTCTCTCCTCTTCACAAGATCAAAGGCTTTTGGATTAACGGATTGAAGGCTTGATTCGAGCGAGCAAACATTGAAGACAAGGGCAGCAAACTAGGAGATTGGTGTATTCTCTTCTCTTATTTGTTTATCTAGTTTTTTAGTCATGTTTACTCTTTTCTATCTCTTGGATGTTATTGCACCCATGAGGGGCTAGATTCCTCTCTAGGGGCTTAGGCTAAAATCATGAACTTGTATTAGATTCTATTTTACTTGGATAATATTTCAATGTGATGATTGCTTGTTAATTGATTGGTCTTGGTGATTTTATAATTCATGTGCTTAAGTGATTTGTGAATTATTAATTAGTGTCCCGCTTAGGTTTAACCAACTTAAGGTGTTAGGATCAAAGAATTGATAGAACCAAATTACTTGCATGAATAATTCTAGGATTGAGATTAGAAATGACCAAATCTACTTCTTAATCCGGAACCATAAGACCAATGGTTGAATTGAGGCGAAGGACTTAATCGTGAAGCCTCATATTCAATTGGGACCCCTAAGATTGAACCGAATTTTGATATGAAGGACTTAATCGTGAAGTTTCGGTGTTTGGGAATAAATTAGGCTAAACATATGCTTAAGGTCTAGATAATTAGGGTGAGGAACTTAACCGTGAAATCCGAACTATCTAGACACGTCATTAATTCACGAAAGTGACCCTCTTTGACATATTAGGTTTAGAAACCCCAAAATAACAAACATGAATTTAGAAACCAAGTAAATGTGAATTTGATCAAGGGATTGAGAGCCGATAGCCCTTAGATTCCATCTCTTTGATTACAAACTAGCTCATTTTTATTATTTGTTTATAATTGTTTTGTCTTGTTTCAACTCCAATTCGGGTATTGAACCCACCATTTCAGTTTTCAACAAAACCCCTCCATTTATTTAAATTGCATAATTTTAGAATTAATTAGTTTAGTAGAAATTAACTTCTCCCGTTATCTTTGGATCGATACCTATTTTACTACAATGATAGGTTGTATGCTTGCAACCAATCTATCATTGTGTATTAAGGTTTTATAAATTTAAAGTATAGAGTGTATTACAAATTGACCCACATATTCCAATACCAAAAATACACAACACAACACCACATGAACTATTAATGACATAACACAGAATTCAGATAATGTTCATGTATGGTCAAAACCAATGCCATATACCTAATATATGCATCTGTGATATTAAATCGGTACTCTACCTTTTTGATATGTGATAGCTCAATCAAACATTTAATCATCACACTAGTTTCGCGTGTAATTAGTGTTCCTTGCTAATTATCTTGACCAAAGAAATTTTAAAGTTCATTACTTTTATGGGAAAATTGTGAAAATGCCACTCCAAAACTGTGAAAATGTGAAAATGCCATCCCGAATCTGGAAATTGGGAAAATGCCACTGCAAACTTCATAAATTGTGAAAATGCCATTAGTGCTGTATTAATCTTTAAAATAAAAACAAAAAACATAATACCTAAAATACCCTTAAGTGCCAGTACTGTTCAGACTTCCTCCCATCCAAAACCAACGCAATTTCTCAGTGCAAGTGAAGTGATGGCGGGCCACTCTAGTGCCAGTACTGGTCAGACTCCATTTGCTCAGCCGAAAAATGAAGTCGCTACTGAGAGTGGTGTTGCGAAATCTCCTGATGATCAAGTACATCCCCATGGAGGCATCATTTCTAGTACTGGCTCTATTATATATCCACCACCTCCTCCCCCCTTTATGAGATTTGAAGAATCAGCACCTTCAAGCACCCAAACGGAGTTTACTTCTTCTCCTGGTAATCATTTAAACTTTTAAGGTTCGAACTGCTCTGATACCAAATGTGAGGTTCTTGACCTCACAAAGCTCAGGAAAGCAGAAATTTCACAAAAGAACGAATCAATCGATGGAATTTAGGAAAATTAAATAACGGAATTGAAGAACAGTAAAGAAAAACGAAAGGGTAAAATACTCAATTTCTCATATGACTGCTTAATTGTTTTGGTTACAATGGAAGCCTATTTATAGGCGAGCTAACAACAGAAGAATTAAGAGAAAAGAATCAAGAGAAGAATCTGGCATCGTGGGTCCCTCCATTCAACCAAACAACGCTCTCCAGTCTCGGTCAGTAATTTAAACGCGGACCCACCCTCAGCGCTTCAGAGATTAAATGAAGGCTGCCCGAGCGCGTGCCCCAGCTGCCCCCGCCTTCGTCTTCTCCCTCACGCAGTCTGACTGGGTCCAGATTGACCCGCTCCGTCTCTGATCGCGACCCGGGTCATGACAAATTTTTATTGGAACGAAGAAACTGATAGTAAAAAACAGGATAGAAGTGAAGGAGGAGGAGGCGGAGAAGGAGGCAGCGGCGGCAATTATGGAGGAGGAGGCGGCAGCGGCGATTGAAGAGTTTCGCGTGAAGAGTTCGCGTGTTCTCTGATCAGAGGAATGGCTCAACTGGAGGCATACAGTGTCCAAATAATTCTTTTATTAATTGTATGAAGGGTAAAATTGGAATTACATAAATACATATACAAAATAGTATAAGAATACAACAATAATGGCATTTTCACAATTTATGAAGTTTGCAGTGGCATTTTCTCAATTTTCAGATTCGGGATGGCATTTTCACATTTTCACAGTTTTGGAGTGGCATTTTCACAATTTTCCCTACTTTTATAATTTGGTTGCTGCACAATCTAACAATTAGATGAACTATAAGTAATGCAACTTAAGGCAACAAATTGACTATCGTCAACCAATCATATCAACAAGAATTACAAACAAAATGTTTGCTCTAGGACACCCGACTCTATCAATGTCAGTTACCTGTATCTATCATGTTTTCAGATTAATTTCTTATATATGTTATTAATATGTATTCATTTAATCATTTAGTGTTGTTTGTCGAAAAACACATACAAGAAAGTGACCTACATGACATTATCAAATAGTGTAATTTTTTCTTGGAATCAGTTTTACCTTGAGGGAGTTTGAATTGAAACTTGAACAGTTTTTGGTACATATGATTTACATTTTATGGTTAAAAAAAACAGTTATTTTGTGGATTTTAAATTATATGATACAAGTACTTGGCGATGGGACAATTTGGTATTGCTTTTTGGTGGTATAACTAGTGTGGTTAATTTTTAAAACATTGATGGTTATGCATATATATGTATATATATATATATATATATATATATATATATATATATATATATAGAGAATGGCTAAGCTCAAAACGTTTGTTCCTGGGCTCAGGAACAAACGGGTCGGTTCTCCAATTTCCGAAGTTCAAATAACAAATCCAAACCGTTAGATGTTCAATCTATATTAAAATGTACTTGGAGACCAAATTTTACATTTTTTGGAATTTTTTTACTATTTATTAAGCTGGTTTGAAAATCGATGTTTTCTAATGGCACAGAATTTTAATAAAAACAGCGATTTTCAAACCAACTTAATAAATAGTAAAAAAATTCCAAAAAATGTAAAATTTGGTCTCCAAGCACATTTTAATATAGATTGAACATCTAACGGTTTGGATTTGTTGTTTGAACTTCGGAAATTGGAGAACCGACCCGTTTGTTCCTGAGCCCAGGAACAAACGTTTTGAGCTTAGCCATTCTGTATATATATATATATATAGAGAGAGAGAGAGAGAGAGAATGGCTAATATCAAAACGTTTGTTCCTGGGCTCAGGAACAAACGATTCCGTTCTCCCATTTCCAAAGTTCAAACAACAAATCTAAATTGTTAGATGTTCAATCTATATTAAAATGTACTTGGAGACCAAATTTTACATTTTTTGGAATTTTTTTACTATTTATTAAGCTAGTTTGAAAATAGCTGTTTTTATGAAATTTCTGCAACATTGAAAAATAGCGGTTTTCAAACCAGCTTAATAAATAGTAAAAAAATTCCAAAAAATGTAAAATTTGGTCTCCAAGCACATTTTAATATAGATTGAACATCTAACTGTTTGGATTTGTTGTTTGAACTTTTGAAATGGGAGAACGGAATCGTTTGTTCCTGAGCCCAGGAACAAACGTTTTGATATTAGCCATTCTCTCTCTCTATATATATATATATATGGGGAGTGTTCAAATGCCCCATTTCTTTCATGCCCCAATCATACCCCACATCTTTATCTCTGATTTCAAAGTTCAAACAGACGATCTGAACCACTCAACGTGATATCCACATTAAAATGTGCTTGGAGACCAAATTTTATATTTTTTTGGGATATTTTTACTTTCTTCTAAGATAGGTACAAAATTATGTGTTTGGATGGTTCAAAATTTTCTGAAAAACAATGATTATGTATGTATGTATGTATGTATGTAGAGTGAGGCTACGGTACTATGCATAGCACGGATTGGTCCGTGGTACGGCTCAATATTTGAGTTTTCAAAATCCTAACAGTCGATCCGAACCGTTCAACATGATTATAAAATGAATATGTACTTACAAACCAAATTTTACATTTTTTTCGAATTTTTTTACTATTTTTTTAGATAGGTAGAAAATCACTGTTTTTGGATGGTCCAGAATTTTCAGATCAAGTGATTTTCTACCTATCTAAAAAAATAGTAAACAAATTCGAAAAAAATGTAAAATTTGGTTTGCAAGTACATATTTATTTTATAATCATGTTGAACGGTTCGGATCGACCGTTAGGATTTTGAAAACTCAAATATTGAGCCGTAGCACGGACCAATCCGTGCTATGCATAGTACCGTAGCCTCACACTATGTATGCATGTATGCATGTATGCATGTTCCGAAATCATGAACGGTTCAAAATTAATAACTAATGTCAAAGCTAAAATTACGAAGACCATCCAAATGCCAACTCAAGCAAAACAAATGGTGTAAATATCTTTTTCCATCGGTTGAGAAATCCAACAGACGGTGTTAAGAACCTTTGCCATTGGTTGAATAACGCAAGAGATGGCATTGAAAACCCAACGACGTCAATTTCTAACACTATTTAAAAGCAATGCTATCAGTTCATTACTTGTACCTGTTGACATTACTCTATTAACCAGTTTATTTAACGACTAAACAACTACTATTCCCATCTAGCCATCACTTCAAACTGATGGCATTGGGTACTCAATACCGTCTGTCAGATGATTTGAACAGATCGCATCGGTGTATACCTTCACTATCAGGATGATAGCTATTGGTTTGAAAATCGATCACGAATTGATATTTGAACCGACGGTGAAGTGTTTTTCTCTAACAGTAAACGTCCCAATAAAGCATACAATTAGAAAAGTATTCTACGAAGTTTTTTAAAAATAAATGTAAAAATTTGACAGTCTTATTTTACGGCTTTTGGTCGGCTAACAAATTGTCAGTTGTTACGCATCTTAAACAAATTACAGCTGTGTACTACGATCTCGACACGCCACAGAAGATTGACATACGGTCGACTTTGTCGCTGATGTATAATATGTTGGTGGATGGAAACATTTAATTTTACTAATTCTTACATTACTGTTTTCATTAACTCCCTAATATGTAGTAAAATAGCTCACACGTAGCGAATTAACAGGCTACGCGTGGAGAGTGAACGGCCCACACAAATACAAATGACTCCTTCCTGCCTTGCAAACAAGAGGTCAGAATATGGTTGTTTCACTATTCAAATTGTTGAAATTTTCAGATGATTGACCATTGTAATGGATTTAGCTACTATCTTTTTTTTTTTCAAAAATAACTAAGTATTTGATCTGATGGCAAAGGCACATGGTTTCTATGTGAGATATCATGGGTTCGAAACCGGATGGAAGAAATCCTTTGTTGTATTAACAAAGCTACTAAATAGTTGAGTAACTTGACCTCCAATCTTTACTCAAATTTTGTTTTTTCAAAGTACTTATTTGCGTCTAAACGTTGTTCAATGGAAGATACTTTTACAGGAATTATTTACTTAAAATCTTAATTTCTTTATTCACTTAATATTTTCTTATAACCGAATTAAATAAAAAAACATCCCTATTTTCAAATTGTAACTGCTAAATTTTATCTGTTAACTTCATTAAATCTTTTCTTCCATTTTCTGAATAATTAATTACTAAATCTTACTAATTCCTCCTCCATTTTTTGAACTAGTACTAATTCTTACTAAATGAAATTATATACCAAGTGAACTGAACTGCCAGAGGCTTCCCTCTACGCTTCCAGTTGATTGCCTATAAAACCTGGCCAATATGTGGAGAAATAATGTACAGTTCTATACAAAACAAAATTTAAGCTAAACACACAAATTATTAAAAGCACTTGCACAACAGAAAATGCTTTCTATTATCATCTCTGAGCTAGTGGTACCAAGTGAGGCAACACCAAAGACACCTCTCTGGCTATCCAACCTCGACCTGGCCGGCCGAATGGCCCACACTCCTATGGTGTACTTCTATCGGCCAATTAATACCACTAGGCATGATTTTTTCTCTGTTGAATCACTGAAATCATCTCTGGCAAAGGCTCTCGTTCCGTTTTATCCCTTGGCAGGTCGTCTCGATGTGGATCAAGAAGGCCGCACAGAGATCAAGTGCACCGGGGAGGGAGTTCTTTTTGTTTTAGCTCAATCAGATACCATGTTAGATGATTTTGATAGCTTTGCACCATCAAGTGAGGTGAGGAACCTCTATGTGCCTCCAGGAGGACAACCGGATACAGCTCGCATCCCACTTTTGGTACAGGTACACGAATTTCAAAGAAAATACATGCAGTGATATACTATTCTGATATTGGTTTCTAGTGTAGTTGTATAAAATTTTGGTCTTCAAGAAAAAGTAATAAAATATTACAGACGAACATGGCTTGTAAAAGATTGCGCTTTTTTTTAATAAAAGTGAATTTCAATTCATAGCAGATCCCATATCTTTTTGCAAGACCTAAATTAAAATTATCGGTTTATTTTCATAAACCCTAACAAAAATTTTGAGAACCAAATTAATTTATAATTATTACTTACTAGGTCACATTCTTCAAGTGTGGGGGAGTTGCATTAGGAACTGCCATGCACCACCAAGTGGTGGATGGTCGCAGTGCCTGCCACTTCATGGAAACATGGTCTCGCATTGCATGCGGTGAAGACAGCTGCACCATGCCACCTTTCTTCAATCATACTCTTCTTGCTGCTAGGCCTGAGCGAAAAATTCTTTTTGATCACATGGAGTACAAGTCGAACCCAAAATCAATCAGCACTTCTGGCCTTTCTACATTATATGCTAGTTCCGTCCTAGAAATATCCAACAAGCACATTGATGCACTCAAGTTTCGCTGCCGTGACACTGCTGGAATTCACATGTCAGCATTCTGTGCAATCACAGCACTTCTTTGGCGGTGCTTTTGCGGGGCAAGAAAGTTGGATCTCAAGTCAGAATCCCGGCTTTACACTATGATTGACATTCGCAACCGCATGCGTCCGCCGCTCCCACCTACCTATTTTGGAAATGCAGTTATACGTGTGTCTGTCTCGAAAGTGGTCAGTGATGTCATCTCAAGTCCAATAAGCCACGTGGCCAAAATGGTACATGGAGCTACCAAGCATGGTGATGATTATGCTAGGTCATTGATCGACTACTTGGAGAATGCCGGCATGGGGAACTTACCCCGAAGCGGTGTCCCAACTTCGGAATTGCGGGTCATTAGCTTGCTCGGGATGCCAACAGACAATGCCGATTTCGGGTGGGGGAAACCAATATTTTGTGCACCTTCTTACTACAGTGGGTACATTTATCTTATGGATAGTCCTGGGAAAGAAGCGGGTGTGTCGGCTGTGGTGTCATTGGAGCCTGAAAACATGTCGGTATTCAAGAAATTGTTCTTGGAGGAACTAGCTGCTTTAGATGTGTTTGAGTTCATTAGCAATGATCGATGCTCGGTGACTGGAACATAAATTGATCAATCAATTGCATGCAAATATTATTGTAATAAACCTTGCTTGGCTTTTAAATATTATTGTGACATTAATAAAATGTAATGCAACTTAGGTCAAGTTTATTTCTGCCTGATTTTAGTTCTGGCCCCTTCTTTTTTGTTTTCATATAATTTTTTAAGGACAATTAATTTCTTCCGTTTCGCTCAAAAACCTGAATAGTATTGTTTGTAATATGACTTTGTGTTTTGACATTTTTGTATTGGATTTCGTGGCCTACGAAATACAGATATTAGTTGAAGAATTATATCTGCTATATATGAACCAAAGATTACCAAAGATTGCACCTTTTATTCAACTTTACAAAAAGTTGTATATTTTGCCAGCATAGTTGCCGAATTATGTCTTTAATTTTCCATACCATCAAAGTTAGCCTTTTTTCGCAAGGATATACTGCTCTTCGAGAAATAAATACCTTAGTCCTTTTAGAAGGCTTGATGAGAAATTAATACAGCATTTCTAATTAACCATAGATTTTATATGTTTTATATTATTATTATTTTTTTGGGTAAATTTCGTCGGAGGTCACTAAACTTTAGTTGATAAAAAAAGAAACTAATATAATACTGCACATGCGAATTAGTTGAAAAAAAAAGCCTCAAAGGGCATTTAAATCAAGATAGAAGGGCTAAAATCTGAAAAGAGAAACTAATATAATACTGCACATGCCAAAGAGTCAATTGGTATTCTAAAGTCAGAAAAGTGAAAATAATTAGGTTTTCATAATAACATATGTCCAATAACATATTTTTCATCAATGCACCGATTTATTATTATGATTATTATTATTATTATTTATTCTGTGTTGTAGTTAGTAATAATAATCCTGACACTCAAGGAGGAGGTACGCAAGATTGAATGAGTTGAAAAATTAAAAAAAGGGAGAGAAGTACGCAAGTCAATTATTTATTCTGATCAGGAATAAAACTCTTTTAAAATTGAGTTGAAACATTAAAAAAAGGAAGAGAAGTACGCAAGATTAACGACCGACTTTTAATTCCTTTTCCCAAGTAAAAGTTGAGAATTTTATTTAAATTAATCTTTTAATATAGGATGGATACAAGAACGATTGCATGTGTGCAGCTTGTACCATAAGGAGGAGAAAACTGGAAAAAAAAAAAAATCCTCTCAGTGACTGACACCCTAATTGTCAATTTAAAGGTTAGATTTGCATAGGTATTGTTGATGCGTTGTCAACGTATTACCTTATCAATACTGATTGGAGTACAACCATATATATATAGTTCATACTGGTACAGAAAATGGCAAGTATGAAATGTACAGTTAAAATGGATGACCAGTACTTCGCCTTCTAGTCAGAACTGAAAAGTGAAAACAGCTGTTAAGGTGAATTTCAGTTTTGGGCATATTCTGTACCAAAACTTCAGTGATCAAATCCCCATAATGTTTGGTCTAAGTACGCTGGTACAGTTTAATAGTTACATAATAATTTTGGCATGTTCTATTAAAAGTCATCACAACACAAAATTATTACAACTAACAGTTTAACACACAAACAATACAATCATAAAAACTAAAATTCCTTTCAACAGTCGTGTGAAAAGGTGATGACTTGGTATAAGGATTCCTCTTACAATTCTCAAAAATTTGATAATCCTTCAGAGCTGGTCCAGATGATGACTTGGTATAAGGATTGCTTCCTAAGCGGGGATATGGCCTAAAGTGAAAAGGTAATAATAATTACAAAAGATGCCAGAAGAATAAAAAATTCACCAATTTGCAAAAGAGCCCTGCATCATTGGACAAATACAAATTTGCATGTACTGAGTAATAACTAATAAATAAATCCAGTAACAGATCTTTTGACTGTACAGATTGTTTACTATTTGTCCAATGATATGCCTTATTTTTTCAATGTCAAAGAACAAGAACAATCAGTAAGGCATCGGCTTAGTAATAAAAAATGCGATGTACTCCATCCAAACATGAACAGATGCAATATCACTGATGGAAGTGTTAATTAAAAAATTCAACAAATAAGATAAAAACAACTGCATAAAAAATAAATATGAACATTTTATTACACCATTTAACTTAGAATAAGCAGAGGGAACAATCAATTACTACTTACTCCTCTCACTTTTTTTTAATTTCATAACTTTATTAAGAAAAACTGAGAGGCAGAAGGAGAGTGCATACCAACTTGGTTTAGCATAAAATCAAAAGCCATTCTTTTTTTCTTCAAGGCCCTCAGAGCCCTTCTTTTCATTTATTTTCTAATGAGAAAGTGCAACTACACCTACAAGTCCAATGAAAAATTCAAAGAGTAAGTTTTAGGTGTCTTAATTCAATTTGAATGGAAATTGAGGGAAGTAAAATCTAAACAAAGGAAACAATATAATTTTGTTACTAGAGATTGATATAGAGGCAATTCATGACGTATGTGCTGAAATTTGCTGCATTTCCTCATCACCATTTACTTCCATGTATGCCTCCACATACTGCTTCCAATATTTGGTCTAGAAATAAAAATTTATTACGTGTCAGATCGATACAAAGTTAATTTTCACTTAAAAGATTGTCAAATAAGAATCGACCAGCCCAAACTGGAAAAATAGAGGTACAAGGGAAGAGAGAAGAGTGGGGGCTATTTCCTTTCTCATGAACCCTAACACTGTGATCGGAGTCAAGTCTTTCCCTTCAAAACGAGAAATGGAATTGACAAACTTCAAAAGTCTATGATGAGAACACAGACAGTAAAGGGAGATGATTTCATTTGAGACAATTTGAAGAGAAATTTTACTTCCAACGAATTAATAATCGTGGAAAGGGTAGAGATTTGGCAAGAGTTCATTTGCGAAAAACTTATGTAATTTTCATTCCCTGCAATACCCTTCTATCGCTGACCCTTTCTACCCTACTGCTGCTGAGTGATATCTACCGACGCGAAGAAAAGTGAAGAAAACGACAAAGAAGAAAGGGAGGGTCCTACAAGGCAGTGATTTCCTTTTCTGAAGGAATTCATTCAGAATTGAGCAATATGCAACAAATATTATTTATGTTACTGTATTTTCCCAGTAATTCGCAGCAAATACTATCTTCTCACAAGTCACCTTGTGATTCCTGTTCTACTAAGTTTAAAAATTACAGGTCAACACCCCTGTTAACTTAATTCATTTGATTAATCAATTTCATTAAGAATTATGTTAGGTAACTAACGGTATATGCTGTAAATTAAATAACAAATCAAGAGTAGAACTAGGGTGTTCCTCAGTTCACCAAACTTCTTTGTGAACTCAACTCTAAAACCTATCGGATTGACTTTAAATGACGAATCCAAACTGTTGAAATCCTTCTATCTTACGAGTGATGCATCTACATGTGAAAATTTTAAAATTTAAATTAGTTTTGTACAGAGTCAAGTGGTCAAAAGGTGTCCAAAAAATAAATGTATTAAAATTAATTTATAAACTTTCTAATTTTGACCACTTGACTTTATACTAAATTAATTCGAAAGTTTAAAATTTTCATGTAGACGCATCACCCGTAAGGTAGAAGGATTTCAATGGTTTGGATTCGTCGTTTGAAGTCAATCCAATAGGTTTTAGAGTTGAGTTCACAAAGGGGCTTGGTGAACTTAGGAACACCCTAGTTCTACTCATAAATCAATACTATGTGTAGTTGTAATTGTGAAATTAATTTACTGCTAAGTGAACATGCAAATAAAGAAACTGATATGTCTTGTTGTTAAGTTGTATTTATATTTTATGTCTTTATTGCAAATTTAATAAGTTGTATTTATATTTTATGTCTTTATTGCAAATTTAATAGTGTATTGGCTTATTTTGGTAACGAGAACAGTTTTTTTTTTTTCTTTAATTTATACATGACAGTATTTTGTGCAGGGGCAGATCTACACTTAGTCTAGGGGGTGCTAAGCAGCCCCATGATTTTGAAATTTTTAATCACGTATATTGAAATTTAATGGAATTTTTATTTTCTTAAGGTTTTTATACAGTTCAACCCCCTCATAAAATGCAAAATGTGTGCTTATAGTCTAGTGGTTAGGACTCTATTTTGTACATGGGAGGTCTTGTGTTCAAATTTCACTAACTACAAATTAATAATTGTGCATATTAAGTTTCGGCCTCCTCTAACTAAATTTTCTAGTTCCGCCGCTGATCTTGTGAGAGCATAATGGATTGCACTATGATTTTTTTTATTTCTATGTAAAAACTATGCAACATTCTATCCTTCTGATATGCTTGAATTTAATTAAAATATGACAATATTCTGGACTAGATATCTGTCATTATGGAATTCAAGAGATAGGTATTACTATTTAGTGGCATTCACATGTGTTTTGTTTGGCCAAGAGGTACAGGATTGAAAAATGCACATTTATAGTGCTCATTTTCTGAAAATTAGTTCTTTCCTTAGTACTGGTAACCATCAGTATAATTAATGCTATCAATATGCTACTAAGTGTTATAAACATCTTCTTTAGGTATTTGAGTAAAGGTGTAGCCAAATTTAGTTTTGCTAGGGTTTCACCTCCAATCTTACCATCAACGTACTAAATTTTGTTGTTTTACTATTTGCTTAATAGAATCAAATTTAGCTTGTTTATGTTGGATTCTAAATAATTTTTCTTGCTTCAGATTGCATTGAATTTTCTATTTGCCCAACTAGCTAATTCTTATTTTTTTGTACTGACGCTTAGCTAAAGACCTCAATTGTAGTGCTACTTTTATTTCAGTCCTTTATCAACTTTTACTTACATTGACCAGCAAAATGCAGGGAATATCTGTTGGGATAAACTCAGCTCCAATACTGCATTGCTTTGTGCCAATATGCAAAACATTGCAGAGAGAATAATAATTTTCTGATTAGACAAAACAACTTCATTTCCTTTCTCTCTTACTCAATTACATAGTGTTCTACTGTATGTAAAACACTACAACGTTCCCAAAATAAACACCCACAACTTTGCTAAATTAAGCACCCGCTACACAACTATGACAACTATTTGTAATATAACTATGCTTAAAATAACCAATGCCTAAAATAGCGAATGCATACGTCTAAAAACTGCTTCTAAATCAACTCAACTTATGCAAAGATCATCTAAAAATAATTTTGAATTAATTATCAACAATATCAATCCTGTAGTTTCTTTAAGCAACTTCTTTTTTTTTTTGAGTAAGAACCAGGATCTAGTCCTCTTTAAGCAACTTCTTATTACCAAAGTTTCAACTAATTTTGCAATTTTTTGTGATTTAGTGACTACAAATAAGGTGGTGCTGGTTTCCTCTATTTCATGCTTGTATCATCTGTATCTTTAAATTTAATTTGCCCCTCTGCACTTGTCTCACCAGCAAGTGTGAAAGGAGAGCAGTCGTGGGTGAAAGGGTATCTAGAGCCGTTGCTTTTATATTCATTCCGTTTTGTAAAATTTATAATTTAATTTACAGTTGTATAGTTTTTATTTTAATTCTTCTCGGATAAGAAAACTAAACATGTTGGGTTTGGCCGCTTGTAAACCACGCGATTAAATCTTAGCAGGTGAATAGAAATAAATGATGACAGAGATGTATCGACCATTCTCTTTGAACCTAAAGACTTACTGACTAAGGTACGACGTACGTGACCTAAAGGGAGGGAAACATAACCCGTTACTTACTCAAGAATTAACCATAAATTTTGATGGAAATTTTGATGGAAATTTTTTATTTATAGAAATTTTTATTAAATAATAAATGAAAACAGAAAGAGTATCTATATTTTTTTTATGCTATAGATGGATCCGAAAAAAATTCCGATCCAAACTTTGTAACCGAAATGTTTCCTCTAGTCCTAGGTATTTTATTCTGTTTGGGAAACTATTTCGGTATTCTTTCTATTTCAAAAAAAAATTCAATCACTATTTCTATTTCAAAAAATCCCATCTACTATTTCAAAAAAAGTTCCAACAATCTTTCTGTTAAAAAAAAACTCAGCCATCATTTCGAAAAGAAAAAAATATCCACTTTGGATCCGAAATTTTTTTACGGTTCCAAAGTGTGGATCGAATTTTTTTTCGGATCCATCTATAGCATAGAAAAATAAAAGTACTCTTTTAGTAATAATTTATATAAATAAAAAATTTCCAATTTTAATTTGAAGGAACGAAATAGAGATCAAAAGAGAGAAGAGTTGAACTCCATATACAAACATGTTAAAGACAACTTCGGCAATTTTGTAACTTTCTATTTGAGTTGTAGAGAGAGGTAAAGTCGTTCACTTCTCTCATTCCCCTTTTTTTTATTTTCTTTTCCTTTATTAAAGGAGTTCTGGAGCACAGTCTAAGCGATAGTGAACTCACATCATATTATATACATGATATATATATATATGACAGTATGATCACCTTTTAGAAGGTTGGCTTCCACCGTATTCAAGAACGTTAGCTCCAACCGGGCACGCAGACTTGATCGAACATTTAATATTTTTTTTCTCAAGTTTTAATAGTACATTTTTTGACATATTAAAGAATGTCTGCACCCCGCGTATGGCGCGCAAACTTGATTTAAGTCTTAATAGTGCTCAACCGAAATCTTAATAGTTTTCTTCAAGCCTAAATAATAGTTTTCCCAAGTTGTTATACCCAGTAAAACAAACTATTGAATTTACAGTTGAAGCCCAAAATTTTATTAGTGTTATTTCAAAGTCTTAATAGTGTTTATCACTAATCTTAATAATGAATTTCATAAGTCTATATACTTCACATAACCATATTTTACCCAATTTTTAATAGTGTATTTGGAACTCTTAATAATAGTTTTCACAAGTCTTCATATCTAGTAAACTAAACTTAAATTTATAGTTCACTAAATAATACTTGATCTATGTCTTGATAATGCTCTTCCAAAGTTATAATAGTGTTTTTCTCAAGTCTTAATAATGATTTACCAAATCGTTAACCCAGTAAAATAAACCTTTAAATTTATAGTTGATTCTCTAATTGATAATTTTTATTAATAGTTTTTTTTTATCAAATCTTAATAATGTTTTCCCCAAATTTTTATTTTCCGTATTATCTCCCTCCCCTTCTCCATCTCCTCTCCCTCTCCATCTTCATATACAACTTTTATTTCATATATTATTTCACAATGCATATATCTTACTTCATCAGTTACTCTTAATAGCAAAGCACGTAGCTTCGACGTTGTACACGAGATCGGAGTAGGGGTGGACAGGGGAGGAGGAGAGATAATGAGCAAGTACAGACAATGGCGAAATTTAATGGGTGGAGAGGAAGCGCGAGTACAAAGATCATGAAAGAAGGCATGCAGTTGCGAGGAAAGGTTCCTTTTACATAAAGCGTGGCGAACCGCTAATGAGTAGGGGAATTTTTAAGGGACAGAAAGTCGGCAAAAGGTGATAATTTCTCTATATTATAAATCTAGTTAAATGAAACATGTTCAAACGTTTATTAAGATAAATTTCAACTATAGAAGTTGGCGTGCTAGACAAGCAAAATTTCAACTTCATCAAATATTATACATTCCAAGCACAAAGCTGGCAGTAATACACCATTAAGGAACCAACTGCCCGTTTTTAGGAAGATAAATATAGTTTGTTGGGTTGTGTGCATATTAAATAATTCCTTCAGAGGGAATAAAAAAGTAAGACCTAAAATAAAGTAATAAATTATAAGAGAGGATCAATTGATAATGCTTTCTTTTGACACTGTTAACCATTTTAGAAAATGAAGTATAAATTTGAAGTCTAATATTTTTGTGACGATCTATATTATCTACATATCTTGTGTATAAAATATGATGAGATTTCAAGTATGTTTAATGGTGAATTAACTAACTTGGAATTTAAGCTGTATGAAATTAACGATTTTTAATGTTTCACCAACAAACATAAATTGTATAAATCTTATTATTAGTTTACCTATATGTACAATAATTTATCTATAAAAATTATTAATATTATTTTTATAAAATAATTATTAAAATTGTCAAAATAGACATTATCAATTGACAAAGTGATGGTGACCAAGTTAGTACGTTACACAACACATTCTGTATGACAAAATAAACATTATCAATTACAACTTGCACAAAAGTAAGGATTTTTTATGTTGACCTCCAAATTTTTAATAAATTAAGAAAATGGAACAAAACACCGTTTAAAATGTTAGATAATTAAGAAGAAATGTCATATATTTGACTGAACACTTTAGTACTTCATCATATATATTTATTGGTACACAAATTTATATTTAATTGCGCACTTTAATTAAGAATTTTTTTATTGCTGTTTATATATAGATGGTCCAAAAGTTTTCAAATTATTAGATGTTGTACATATTAAAAAAAAATAGTAAAAAAAATTTCCACAAAATATATAATTTCATGTTCAAGCACATTTTCATACAGAAATCACATTGAGCGGTTCGGATCTACTATTTGATCTTAGGAGGGATCAAACACCAAATCTTAAGTTCGATGGCCAACAAACCAAATAAACCACAACAAATAAATCATTATTGGGCACTTGATCGATCTGAAATGACACCTGAACAGTAATTAGGTGAAAATGATGACAAGTACACCTGAACAGTAACCAGATTATTTGGATATATATGTGCCGACAATACTCCAATATGTAACCAACTTAAAGTTTTTATTGCTGAAAATCCCTACTCTTGAGCTATAAATAGCAGCCTACACAGGGATGTAGGCTACTCACCACATCTATAAACACTGCTCTGTTAACTAAATTATCTATTTCCTCAGCGATAGAAATTAAGCATCCAACCTTCCAATACAAAATGGTGAATGCACAGAACACACAACACCCTCAAAGCCCTGCCACCGTGCTAGCGATCGGCACCGCAACCCCAGCAAACACCCTCATTCAGGCAGAAGTACCTGACCGTCTATTCAAGGCTGCCAACAGTGAACAACTGACCGAGCTCAAAATGAAATTCACCAAAATATGTAAGCAATCATTGTTTCTAATGTTCATTATCACTTCAAAGTTGTATAGGAAATACTATGTATTCCATTAGAATGTTTAAATAATAGGTCAATCAAACGTCTATTAGATTTTATTGTCAGAGATATATGGTAGATCATGTTCTAAACAAATCATGTAGGTGTATTACTTTTATTATTATTTTTTGTTTTGAAAGAATCTCGGTAGTAGCTATCAAGTATAGAGCATTCAAAAACATAAAAAACAACCATATATGCATGCATGCAATCGATACATGCATGCACGTACCCCTAACCCCCATTTCCCTTCATCCTTTATCCTCTCCACTAAAAGTCGCGGAGGTAACACCTTATCCCTGAAAATCAATAATTAATTGTATCCCCAGTGAACTGCAGCTGCCTTTCAAAATATGTAAGCAATCATTGTTTCTAATGTTCATTATCTCTTGAGAGTTGTAAAGGAAATACTATGTATTCCATTAGAATGTTTAAATAATAGGTCAATAAAAACGTCTATCAAAATTTTATTGTCAGAGATATGCATGTGGTAAATCAATACGTACTAAACAAATCATGTAGGTGTATTTCTTTTATTATTGTTTTTTTAACGCAGCTTCCAAAACACAAGAGTCACAGAGCACACATCTTGTACTTTTATTATTGTTAAAGCACGCGATTTGCTGACAGAAATCAAGTAGATGTATAACTTTAAAGTTATTCACCAGAATGCAGTGGCCATTTATTTATTAAACTATATACTATATAGGAAGTTTGTCTTTTCCATTCATTAAAAACATAACCAATATATAAAAAAGCTACTCTGTAATCGATATGTTATTCCCTTGGCCTTAATACATATTACATAGAAAAGCTTTGTACACACTGAAATCTTAACAAATTCCAATTGATTATGATATAGCTTAACACCCGATTAATTTTTCAAACATACACCGACCATGGACTGTGTGCTTTGGTTATCCACATACTATAATGTACAATAATATTTCTTTAATTTACAAGTGGAGTTTTCATAACATTTCTAAAACCACTTGTAGGTGAAGCTTCAGCAATTAAAAAACGGCATTCTATATGGACGGAAGAAATTGTGAAACAAAATCCAACCATTGGGATACCAAATGCTCCTTCTCTCGGTGCTCGCCAAAGCATACTAATACATGAGGTGCCAAAGCTCGGAAAATTGGCTGCTGAACAGGCCATCAAGGAGTGGGGCCAACCCATATCGAAACTCACGCACCTCATTTTTTGCACCACTAGCGGCTTTGCTATGCCTGGTTTTGACTGCAAACTAGCACACCTCCTTGGCCTACCCTCAACGATAAACCGGTACATGCTTTATCACCAAGGATGCCATGGTGGAGGAACTACACTCCGCTTAGCCAAGGACCTTGCTCAGAACAACCCCAGCGCTCGTGTTCTGGTGGTTTGTGTTGAGATAAGTCTTCATGGTTTTCACAGTCCATCTGAGGAACATCTCGACAATCTTGTGACGTTGGCTATATTTGGTGATGGCGCTAGTGCCATGATTGTTGGCGCAGACCCAGACCTAGCAGCTGAACGTCCCGTCTTTGAGATCATCTCTGCTAACCAAAAATTGCTCCCAAACACCAGTCTTGCAATTGTTGCAGAATTAGATGAAGCAGGTTTCATGGTGCATTTATCACGCAATATACCAAAATACGCATCCGAAAATGTGGAGAGTTGTCTTGAAGAAGCATTGGCACCATTGGGTATTACAGACTGGAATTCCATTTTTTGGGTTGTGCATCCGGGCGGTGTAGCTATTTTAGATGGAATCGAAGCTAAGATCAAGCTAAACAAGGAAAAACTGCTAGCATCAAGGAATGTGTTGGCCAACTATGGGAATGTGCAGAGTGCTACAGCAATGATTGTTCTAGATGAGATGAGGAAGCAGTCTGCCAAGGCACAAAAATCTACAACTGGAGAGGGTCTTGAGTGGGGAGTGCTTTTGGCGTTCGGACCAGGGATGACTGTAGAAACAATCGTTCTACGAGCCATTCCAATTTAACCATGCATGTTTCTTGGACCTGCAAATACAATGAAGATACGCAAGAACAATCTTCTAACTACAGTAAAGAAATAAATATAAGTATAAACGTTAATCCGATACACTATCCATGTTAATATGCATGAAATTTGGCGTTCGTGTAAGATATGTATTGCTATGTGTAATGTGTGCTATAAAAAAGATTTCAACTATTTTTATTTTATTTTTTCATATATGGAGTGATTATTATGTAATCTTTATTTTGTTGTGTTTCTTAGTTATATATGTGTAACTCATTGAGCATATATATATTGTGCTAATAAAGAAACTATTCTCTGTTTTCTCTATACGTGCGCGCTAAGTTGTTGTCACTTTGCACATATATATGGTACATTTATATGCTCATGTTTTCCTTGGTAAAGGTTCTACTCATTGAACATATAAGCTTCCAAGTTATTTTCAATATCTTTTTTGTTGGACCTTGTTCCTACGAAATTATTATTTACTTGCATTTGTAAAATTATGACCAACAGATTATAATAAGAAGTGCAAAATTATGTGCTCTTATTGATTAAAATGATACATGAAAAGAATCATTGGAATATTTGTACATATTAGCGCGCATCCTTAATTAGAAGAAAAGAACCGGTGAAGTACTTAATTAACATTATCATCCCTATTAATAAACTGAACTTAATTATGCGCATCAGCTAAAGGTTGTCATGCTGTATATTTTCATTTTATAGATACGCTTTTACTTCTGGAAATGTGCTGCCCGTACTTGCATATCTGTTTTTCAAAAGCAATCCAATCCATCAAACTACTTGAATTTTGTATTTAATCTTGGAAGAGACAATTGTTTGTGAGCACATTGACATATCATACACGGATGTGAGAAAATTTCAAATAAACAGTGTGTAAAAGGAGGAGGCGCTCGCACGAAAATGATCTCAACCATAAACACACAGTCATTTAAAATGCAACCGTGTAGGAAAGGCACCTATATTTCTATACGGTTTATTAATAAGAAACCTTATACGATCTTTGCCAATCATAAACAGTTTTTACGGAACAAATCATATATAATTACGTTAAATCTCCAAATACGATTTTGTATTTAAAATCTCCAAACCATGTACGCACACTCTCTTAATCAAACCCTGCTCAAAATTAATTTCTCAAAGGAACCCCTCACTATGCGCTCTTTTAACCAAGCCCATGTTAAGTCAGTATGAATATACGCAATTTGATTCATTATGTTAATTACATATAAATTAATATCTATATGTGTAAATCTATATATGTATTTGATTCTTTTGTGATTCTTTAATGGCTAGCAAACAAGCATATAGAAAAATTAAAAAAATAAATAAATATCATACACGGTTCAACAAAAATAACCGTGTTTAAACCATGTTAATTAGGATTTTCGTTTTTTGTGCCTCTTTTATAAATTATACACGTTTTATTGTGATTGAACCGTGTATGAAAAGTCCTTAGGTCTTTTGGATTTTTCCCGCCTCTTCGTATACTACCTTGTCTTTAATTCTCACTACACGTCTAATCAAATAACTCTCTCACTCCTCTCTCTTTTCTCCCTTCACTTCACTCTCTTATTTGACAACTCCGTCAAATATCTCTTCCTAGCTTTTTCTCTCTAAAACCAATATAGGTTTTCACTCACCACTTTGAAACCACTAGTGTAAAAGAAGTTCAAAGGTAACAATGACTGACCTAGACATCAATCGTAAGAATATTGTCTGACCTGATACTTGGCCTAATCTTAGGGTTGTCCGACCTGATATTTACCGTGGTTAGTAGCGTCTTCTGTACTGGTGATATTAATATCTTTTCAATTAATTTGAAATGCTGCCGACATCCATTCTAAATGGTGTCAAATGTTGCCTATAATTGGTGTCAAAGCTAAGAGTAATTAATGCAAGTCTTAACTAAAAGTGAAGATATATAATTGGTTATGATGTCTTAATCACTAGAGAACTTTCAAATAACAAGTTTAGTTTTTATCTCCAATTTAGGTAAACAACACATCTTACCTTATCTGTCAACTCCTCACTACCTCAACTTTTGCACTATAGGTAACACTCTAAACAATCCAAAATCTAAAAAATCCCCCTAAACATCTCTCGAAATCTAACTACTTGAGACTACACTCTAACTATCTTATTGGAACCACCTTGTATAAGATTACCAGCGAATTTACAACACGCAAAATGCAAGTGTTGATATTTAATAAATCAAATATTTATACCTAACAAATCAATTTTTTTTAAATAACTTGGACATAACTGTTGGATCATATATCCAACGTTGAGCATATATGTAACACAATTATGAATTGTATAATGTCATGTATGATTGTCCTAATTAAGTGTTCAATAAGGATTACGGATATTTGACAATCTATTTATTCATTAGATGTGGTCCATAAATGTGTAGACCTATAAGTAGAACCATAAAATACATAGTAGATCAGACAAATTCAAGAAATTGTGAGTGGCCATTCCAAAAACTTGTCTCGATGAAATATAAAGCTATGGGAAATATTAGGGAGTACATCATGGAGATGTCTAATGTCTTTTGAAACTAAGGGCACTTAAGCTTAAGGTCTCTGATGATCTTTTAGTGCACTTAGCATTAATATCATTTCTTTCACACTTTGGTGAGTTTAAGGTGGGGTATAATTGTCAGAGAGAGACTTGGACTCTCAATGAGTTCATCTCCCATTAAGTGCAGGAAGAGGAAAGACTGAAACAAGATGAATAGAAAATATCCATGTGGCTACAACCTTCAAATTTAAGTTATCAGCAAAACAAAAGAAGTCTAAGGAAATTAAGGATAATAAGGATGTTGCAGACCATCCACAAGAAACTGGAAAAGGGCAAAGCAATTGTCAAATTAGATGGTTTTGGTTGTTAATTTGTCACGCTTGGCGTGCTAAGAAAAGTATGTCTCTTGTCTTGGATTGTAAGGAAGTTAATTTATCTTCTGTATCTATATATACTTGATAGATAGATTCATGTGCAATTACTCACATAGGTGTATCTTTGTAGGGCTGCCTAAATTATCGTAAGCCAACTAATGATGAAACATTCATCTTTGTGGGTGACGGTAATAAAGTTTAGGTGGAGGCTATTGGGATTAATTTTTTGACATTAAGTTTTTTATTGTAAAAGAAAGATTCATCTTTGTCAAAGTCCAAGTACATTGACAGTAAGTTTTTCGTTGTAAAAGAAATAGTACAGAATGGTCAGTTAAATGTAGAACATATAGAGACAAACTTTTTTAGAAATTCCACTTACTAAAGGATTACACCCAATAAGTTTGAAGAACATGTTGCTTATACCGATGTAATATTTGTTAGGATTGTTCATTTTTAGTAGAAGTCTGTTATTTATTTTAATTATTGTTCTACACATCCACATCATGATTCATGTCTTTCAGTTATAATGGTACTGTGATCATTGATGGTTTAGTTACGAATAAATGCGATGAAAGCCGTTTTGCTTCTTTGCTAATATAATTGATGAACTAAATTGGTTTGGAAATACAAAGGATGGCAGAAAAATATGTGCGCACATATGGTAACAAGATATAATTTTTTTTTGACATATTGTTCAAGTGGAAGATTGTTGGATCATATGTATCAAATGTTGTGCATATATGTAATATAATTATGAATTGTACACTGTCATGTATGATTGTCCTAATTAAGTGATCAATTAGGATTAAGGATATTTGACACTTTTATGTATTCGTGTTCCATAAATGTGCAGACTTATATGAGTAAAGCTCAAATTATTGATGAACTGATTGTGAGATTTTCAATTAAATATATATAGAGTACATCAGACAATTTCTAGAGCTTTGTGGGGCGCATTCAAAATTTTTTTTGCAGCCAATACTAATTTTGTGCGGCCACTCATGCACGGTTTTTGGTATGGCCACACAAAAGGCTGGTTCAATGGCCGTTTTTTAATATTCAAAATTGCAAAAAAATTAAAGAAAAAGCTTCAAAATTTGAGTTGAAGTTTTCGATCAAGTTTTTCATTTCTAATATTTTATTTTATTTGTCATTTACCATACTTCTTCTTAGGCATTAATTGTTCATGTAAATGTATGAAGTCTTATATCTAGAATTTTTCTTGTTATATTTTCATTTTTTAGTTAGAATGTTATTCATGTAAGTAATAATTTGTGATGTAATTGTAATTGTTGTTTATATATTGGTAAATGTAGAGTTGTAGTGTTTATATTTGAAATTTAGTTTAGTGTTTTTGGTATTTAGATCTAGAGTTTAATTTGAATTCAAATCTAAGATTTTATGTGATTTTTTAAAAATAATTTCTTGAATTATAAATGGTTTTTTTATTGAAAATCATGTCGAATGTGTGTTTTTATATACGGTTTTACTTTAAAAACCGTGTATAATAACTTTTGGCAAAAAAAATTGGTGAAAAAAAATTTTTTTGAATTATACACGGTTTTAATAAAAACCGTGTAGGATTAGTGTTTTTATACACGGTTCGAAAACTTTGTGAAATTTAGTGACCCTATTGTACACGACTTCCGTAGATACAATTCAAAAACCGTATAAAAGTATGTTATTTTACTGTAGTTAGTAGCGTGTTCTGTACTGATGATATAATATCTTTTTAATCAATTTGCAAAGCTGCCGACGTCCATTTTAATTGGTGTCAAATGTTGCCTATATTTGGTGTCAAGGCGACGAGTAATTAATGCAAATCTTAACTAAAAGTGAAGAGATACAATTTTTTAGAGCTCAGGCCGTACACGTCCGTTATCCTGTCTTTATGACCTGAGAACTTTTAATTAATTTGAAATGCTGTCGACATCCATTCTAATTGGTGTCAAATGTTGCGTATAATTGGTGTCAACGCTAGCTACGAGTAATTAATGCTAATTACGTGAAGAGATATAATTGGTTAGAGCTCAGCCCGTTATCCCGTCTCAATCACCTGAGAACTTCTAAATGATAAGTTTGGTTTTGACCTCCAATTTAGGTAACAACACATGTTACCATATCTGTCAACTCCTCACTGACCTAATTTTTTGCACTATAGGTAACACCTAACAATCCAAAATATAATCGGAACCTGATAATAGTCCTTCAAATTATCTTATTGACCACCTTCTATAACTATCTGGAACCGCACTCAAATTATCTTATTGGGACCACCTTTTATAAAATTACCGTCGAATTTAGAAACTGAAAAATTGCAAGTGTTGATACTTATACGTGTAAGTGTTTATATTTGACATATCAAATATTTATATCTAATATATCAAGTCTTTCTAAAAAAACTGGAAATAACAACTCTTTTCTTTCTCTCTTTCATTACCTACTCATATTCTTTTACATATTTTTAGAGGTGAGTTTTTTTTCCCTCCGCTCAATCTCGCTAATATTTCTGACGATTTGTGAGAAATTTTGCGAATCTAAAATCACGAACGTCTTCTATTTGATTTTCTTTTTCAAATGAGATTCATGATAAAGTGCTTTTGGTTTCTTCCTTGCGGAAGAATTTATATCTATCAAATTTTAATTTTTGTTTACACATCAACTATTTTATTTTAGTGAGTTGGAGTATTTTTAGGGGACTGCCGACAGAGAATAGTATAATTATTCAATATAATCAATACACAGCATATCAAAAAGAAATTATTAAAAAAATGTTGTTTATATCCAAGTTTTTCTTTGAGGAAGCAGACAAAGTGTCACTAGTTGCAATATTAATTGTACAAATCAAACATCTTGCAAAATTAAGTCGACACCACAACACTACCGAAAAATATCACTGATCACCAAGGCATCACTATGAGGATTACCTACTAAATGCTACAAATTAAGTCGACAACATCTTTCCTTGATATTTTATAGAGCATTAGGAAGTCGATCCATAATTTTCTCCATCCAATTGAAAACCTCCGTGTACATTCCATTGCTTCCACGAACGGCCAGTCGACTACATATTGCTATAGTCAAATTACCTAAAAATTAAGTAGCAATTGAAAAGGAGAGGTTGTTATGAAATTAATAATAATGGATGTTCATTTGTAACTTCTCACCAATTACTTCAAAAAAAAAATCTAAAAGAAATATTTTATCTCCTCACATTTATCAATAAAATTCATTTAGTTAGTTCGTCATTTACATTTTGTTAGCCTACATAAAATAGACTTTATAAGCTTATATTGTACATATAAGAAATATGTAAATAAGAGATGGCCAACATCTATCTTGTTTACTCTTATTATATTTTTTTAATAATAGAGGTTAGCATTAAGCAGTGATTTTGGATCAGGATGGGTAGTGAGAACAAACTGCCAAATCAGAAAAAAGCTGTGATGTAACATTTCTCATAGATTGAATAAATGTTAATTTACATAGTAGGGCAGCTGAGTAAGAAATGGGATGGCTTCCCAAGATAGTTGTCTATATCATTTTTTTCCTAGGAACTGTCAAATCAGACAAACAGCTGTGATGTAACATTTTTCATTTGGTAATGAGTACGCCTAAGGGCTTCGAATAAAAAAGAAGAAGTTCAACTCAGCAAGCTCCATCATCAGTGTTACGGATAGGGTACCGCCAAGCGATTAATCGGAAATAAACGGAAATAATCGGCCATAATCGAAAAAATCAGCAGATTAATCGGGAAATTCCTTAACGGTTTGGTCACCGCCAATGACTAATCGGCCGATTAATCAGCCTACACGGACATTTTTTACAACACTGATATTCATGAATCGTGTTTTAAGTTTTGCTTAACTCGACTAATTAGTTTCGCTCCTTTACAGCCTCTTAATTTATGTTTTGAGAGATTCACAAATTGGATTTTTTTTTTTTTATTCTAACAAACAAAGGATCTTACAATTTTAAGCAATTATATCCTTAACATGTAAAATGACAAACAAATCTCACAACCACCTACAGAAAATATATATTTCTCCTTGGACTCGATACCTGGCTATTCCTTGCAGGTTACTAAAAAAAAAGTAAAGTCTTGTGCCACTGTAAAAGAGATGTAAAAGTTTGAATTAGTAATTAAGGTTATAAATGTGTCACGATAAAAGACACTCCATATTTATAGGCAAAGTACATGACTTTGTATATTGGTTTTATTATTAGTATTGTTGTATATATGGTTGTATAATATATGGTTTTAATGAGACCATATATTAGTATTGTATGGTTTTATTATATTAGTATATATGGTTTTATTAGTATTGTAGTATATATGGTAATGAAACCAAATCGATACAATAGTTCTAGTATAATAATGATTAAATTACAAGTCGTCATTGTAACATTAATGTACGTACGTGTCGCTATTTTTGACATCATACTACAATAAGAACCCTATAACGATCAATAATTATCACTAAATACCACAGTTGTGTATTTAAATTTTGTATACAATTAGAGAGGAAAAATGGGGGTGTGCCGGTTCTTAATTAGTTATATATGATGGTTAATTAAAAGTTATGTAGTCAAAATCAGAAGACAAACCAGATACAAAAGATTGCATGTGATGTTTATAATCATCACTTGTAAAGATGCTGAAGATTTGCATGATTTGTTTTCTCATATTCATTCTATTATTTTAGAACTCAACATCGATGATAAAATTATTTGGAGAGATCTTCTCTACAAAAAAAATTCTTTGTGGATGCTTCATATTTTTTATTAGAATATGCAAGCATCACTTATAGGGATTTTGATTCTATTTCAAATTGAAGCTAGAATTTCATTAAAAATTAAGATCTTTCTCTGGTTGATTAAACGTAGTTAGAAAGTTTAACTAAAGTCAATCTCTCTAAGAGAGGCTTGCAAGGTGATGATCTGTAATTTTTGCTGTAAATTAACTAGCTAGAGTAACATATCCATCTATTTGTTACATGCATGTTTGTTAATTTCTCTATTTGACAATGGATTGCCTCACAATGGTTTAATTTAATTGTTTGCAAATTGTGTTAGAAATGTCCTACGGGTCAAATTATTTAAAACAAAATTAATATGTTAATTTATGTAATTAATATGCTAATTTTTGCACTCTCTGAATTGTTGCGACCGTATTAGTGCGATCGAACTGGTGTGACCAAACTAGTGCGACCTAATTGGTGCATATGGGTTATATATATGCAGCAATTCAGATTTTCAAAAATATTTTTTTCTGAATAAACACTTATATATTCCCACAACAGAGAGCAAGTGAGAAAGAGGGATTGTTTATTTGGTACTCACACCGACTCACAACTAAGAGGGGCGAACCGGTTATCAAATTTTGAGGTTCTCGTTTATTGTAACCAGGTGGAACATATGCTAAAATGCAAGATGCAAGAGGGAAAAAGACGGAGGAAAAAACAAGAGGCGAGAGAGGAAGAGACATCATGGAAGGTGAAAAGGTGTCAAACTAGTTGAGAGTAAATAGAAGGTAGGGAGAGGAAGAGAAAAATAAATACTCCACAATGCCATTTTTGTTAATAATTTTAAATGGAGGATGTTCGAAAATAAGGGCAATTTCAATATCATATATATTTCGTATGAAAACCTAATTATTTTCAATGTTGGCATGTGAAGTAATATTATATTATTTTCTCTGTTCAGATTTTAGCCTATTCTATCTTGATTTAAATGCCCTTTAAGGCTTTTTTTTCAATTTATTTGACTTGTTGGAGCCCATAACGCTTAAAATAAGTAGGCTTCTTGATTTCTCTACAAACGGGCTGCCTGTTTTTTTCTCATCCGTTTATAAACTACACCTTTTCGGGACATTGGGCTATGGGAATCAATTTTATTAATACAGCTTATCCAGCACATCACAAGAGAAATGATGTTTATTTTTTAACAAATTAGTTCACCAAAGCAAAAACTGCTAATGGATATTTATGAAAGGCTAAATATTTCTTTTGGTTACTAATCTCCAGGTACGTGTTCGGCACCATGGCTTAAGACTCCTTAGTCTTTCTTAAGGTCTTAAGCGGGCCGAACACCTATGCCTTAGATGGACTTAAGCCTCCTCCTTAATCCGAATTTTAAGCTTGATATTTCGCTTCCTTAGCACTAAGGAGCTGAGGCTTAACAATACCCAACTTAATCCACTTGAGTTGTTACCAAACACCAACTCCTTAGTGAAGATTAAATTATCAAGCCTCAACCTCTTAAGCCATAGTGCTGAACATGACCCAGGGTTTGAGTCTCAGTCACTGTTTTTTCGATACAAAGATCCTGCAACGAGCCTAAGTCTCAGTTGCAGGATTGATCAATCCAAATCGAAAATAACAAGCAATTTGAGGTAATTTGAATAAAAGAGAAAAGTCTGACAGGATAACCAAGCTCGAATGCTCAACGCAATTCGCCAATTTCATTCACTAAATTCATAATATAACTCCATGGGAACTTGGCCTTATATAGGCGATGTAATTTGTAAAAGAAAGTAGATTAAACAATAAAGAGAACAGTCGGTTTATTCGCAGAGTGTCATGTCAGCGGAAGGCGCTGATGTGCCCTAAGGAATTCCTAGCAGATTCTGAAGCTGTCAGAGAACAGTCCGCTTAATTCTCCTCTCCAGTCTTGATCCTACGCCTCCGTTTCTGATCGCGTGGTCCCTCTTTGCCAGAGTGAGGGTCTTCTTCAGCGCTCGGTCTGTATTTAAACTCGAGGGTCCCATTGTCATCTGTCTCTCTTTTAAATGAATCTTGCCTGCCTTTACTACCTAGATCTTTGTCTCCTCCACTCAGGTCCTCCTCTCCAACAGTAACCCCCAAATTACCGATTTCTCATCGCGGACCCAAAGAAACAGTGGCCTAACTATCTTGAAACTGTTGTCTTAATAATGGTTCTATGGAATTGGTAGCACAATAAGCCCACAGTTTTCTCAAAAAAATAATAATAATAATAATAAAATAAAACATATAAAATCTATGGTTAATTAGAAGATGCTGGATTTATAATTTCTCTTCAAGACATCTTAAAGGTCTTAGGTACTTATTTCTCGAAGAGCAGTATATCATTGATATAATGGCAAAATTTGATGGCAATGAAAAATACATAACTCGGCATGGAAAAATATACAACTTTTTTGTGAAATTGAATAGAAGGTACAATCTGTGGAAATATCAAACTTTTTGCTATCTTAAAATATTATTATTCAAACTACAAAGTTAAGACCTAGACTTTTTCTTCATTTCTTAACTATCAGGTGTATACAAGAATCTACCACTATTTGCAAGGGTGAAAAGTGGCTATTTCCGAAGGTAAGTCGATAAAAATTGCTATCTGCCACTATTAACAGTCACTATCGGTTCATAGCAGATATGATTCTTCAACTAATATTTATATTTTGTAGGCCATGAAATCCAATACAAAAATGCAAAACAAAGATTAGTATTACAGTGCTATTCAGGTTCTTAAATGAAAGGCAGGAATTCATTGTCCTTAATTAAAAATTATATGAAATTCAAAAAGAAGGGGCCAGAACTAAAATCGGGCAGAAATCAAATTGATCTAAGTTGCATTCCATTATTTTACGATAATATTTAAAAGCCAAGCAAGGTACAAGCAAGGTTAATTTATTATGATAATATTTCCATGCAATTGATTCATCACTTTATGCTCCAGTCACCAAGCATCGATCATCTAAAGCAGCTAGCTCCTCCAAGAACAATTTCTTGAATACTGACATGTTTTCTGGCTCCAACGACACCACAGCCGACACACCCGCTTCTTTCCCGGGACTATCCATAAGATAAATGTACCCACTGTAGTAAGCAGGTGCACAAAATATTGGTTTCCCCCACCCGAAGTCGGCCTTGTCCGTTGGCATCCCGAGCAAGCTAATGACGCGCAATTCCGAAATTGGAACACCGCTCCGGGGCAAGTTCTCCATGCCGGCAGTCTCCAAGTAGTCGATCAATGACCTAGCATAATCATCACCATGCTTGGTAGCTTCATGTACCATTTTTGCAACGTGACTGATTGGACTTGAGATGACATCACTGACCACTGTCGAGACGGACACGCGTATAACTGCATTGCCAAAATAGGTAGGTGGGAGCTGTGGGCGCATACGGTTGCGAATGTCAATCATAGTGTAAAGCCGGGTTTCTGACTTGAGATCCAACTTTTTTGCCCCACAAAAGCACCGCCAAAGAAGTGCTGTGATTGCACGGAATGCTGACACATGAGTTCCAGCAGTGTCACTGCAGCGAAACCTGAGTGCCCCAATGTGCTTGTTCGACATTTCTAGGATGGAGCTAGCATATAATGTAGAAATGCCAGAAGGGATGATTGATTTTGGGTTCGATTTGTACTCGAAGTGGTCAAACATAACTTTTCGATCAGGCCTGGCAGCAAGAAGAGTATGATCGAAGAAAGGTGGCACAATGCAGCTGTCTTCACCGCAGGCAATGCGAGACCATGTTTCCGTGAAGTGGAAGGCACTACGACCATCCACCACTTGGTGGTGGGAGGCAGTGCCTAATGCAACTCCCCCACACTTGAAGAATGTGACCTAGTAAGTAATAATTATGAATAAAATTGGTTCTCAAAAATATTGTTAGGGTTTATGAAAATAAACCGATAATCTTCGATTACGTGAATTTGCTGATTTTTATTTTTTATTAAATTAAGAAGTTAATACATCACAATTTCAGAGTTCAACTAAGATTGCAAAAGAGACCAAAGTTGTAACATTTAAAAGAAGTTACAAACATTAATGGCTCAAGCTTTTTTAAATTGTGCATGATGAATGTATAACATGTTGTTGGTGGGGTAATAAATCTAGAAGTAGATGCAAATTATAGGTTAGAATTTCCTCCTTAGAATTGGAAAATTCAAAGATTTCTCTTTTTATTTATTTTTTTCTTTTGTAAAACTATATTTTGGAGCTTGCAAAAAAAATGGGATCTGCTAATGAATTGAAATTCACTTTTATTAGAAAAAAAAAGTTAAAGTCCATATTCGTCTATTTCTAATATTTTTTTACTTTTTTTTAAGACCAACATTTCAAACAACTACACTGGCAATGCAATATCAGAATAGTATATCACTGCATGTATTTTTATTTTAAATTATTGTACCTGTACCAAAAGTGGGATGCAAGCTGAATCCTGTTGTCCTCCTGAAGGCACATAAAGGTTCCTCACCTCACTTGATGGTGCAAAGCTATCAAAATCATCTAACATAGTATTAGATCGAGCTACAACAAAAAGAACTCCCTCCCCAGTACACTTTATCTCTATGCGACCATCTTGATCCACACCGAGACGACCTGCCAAGGGATAAAACGGAACAAGAGCCTTTGCCAGAGATGATTTCAGTGATTCAACAGAGAAGAAATCTTGCCTAGCGCTATTGATTGGCCGGTAGAAGTACACCATAGGAGTGTGGGCCATCCGGCCAGCCAAATCGAGGTTGGACAGCCAGAGAGGTGTCTTTGGTGTTGCTTCACTTGGTACCACTAACTCAGAGCTGATAATAGTAAGCATTTCTTTTGTAATATTTTTTGTGTTTAACTTAAATTTTATTCTGTATAGAACTGTGCATTATTTCTCCATGCATATTGGCAAGGTTTTATAGGCAATGAACTGGAGGCGCAGAGGGAAGCCTCAGGCCAGTTCACTTAGTATATCTTCATATTTTTTCAGCCAATCGGAATTTGATTCAGTAGCTTTAATTTATTTCCAAAAGATTTAGTAAGATTTAGTACTAGTTCAGAAAAGCGACTAAAAGATTTAGTAATCATTCGGATAATGGAGGAAAAGATTTAGTAATTAAAAAGTTAACAGATTAAATTTAACAGTTACAATTTAAAATGTAGCAATGTTTTTTTTTTATTTAATTTGGTAGAAAATTATTAAGTCAATAAAGAAATTAAAGTTTTAAATTAATATCAATAATTCTGTAAATTTATCTTCCATATTTAACAAACGTTAGATGCAAATAAGTATTTTGAAAAAAGAAATACCTAAATCCATTACAATGGAAACTGCCCTGGTCAATCATCTCTTCATATATAGGGGCATTTGTATTGTTAGGTCTTGTTTGGAATAGAGTAGAGAGATAAGAGAATAAATTATATTTTTTAAATTTTGATTAGAGTAAAGTTTGCGAATAAGAGGATAATTCTTATTATCAATTTCACAAGGGATAAAAGTTATCACTTTATCCCTAATATATATATCAAACAAATATAGTTTAAGAATTATCTTCTTATCTCTACATTTTAATTATTTTCTAACCAAACATGACCACCATCTTTATCTCAAAAAATTGTGAACAATGCCAATTAATTTACCAAAATTAGTCTGCTGGTTAGCCTATGATTAAGTATACGGTTTATTGATTTAAATATGGTATATATTTGTGTAAATAATTAATCTACAATATATATCCTGAATAAATGATCCACACACTATTTTTCACAATTGAGACTAGCTATCATTTGTCTAGCTAATAAAACAAAAGGATTATGCAATAATTTGTCACCGAAATAAGAAATAAAAAAACTAAATACAATTTATAAAACAATTACTAATTGACTCACATATTTGTATCATAAATTAAGAAAAAAAAAAAGATTGGATCAGAACAGGCCGAACATATATGGCCCAACCCAAATAGCGTTACAAATTTGGGCTTAAAGAGCAAATTCATATTATTTTTTTCTCTTGCATTCCAAACAACTATATCATGTTGTGGGCCCATAAAGAATTCGCACCTACCAGTCCTCACCTATTTTTTTTAAATAAATTCCAATTTCCATCTGATGTCTGGTCTGAGATATTTGGTCGGTATCAAGATTTGTGCATTAGCTTATTTCACATAACGAATTTTAAAATAAATCGGACGGCACAAATCTTAAAGCAGATCAATATCCATTGAACACCGCCGTTCCTTCCATAGACCTAAATCTTTTCATTTATAGATATTGTTATTAATAAGTTTTTAAAAAGAACCGACTTGGCAGCCTCTGTGAAGGTTTTCAAAAAAAAAAAAAATTTAACAAAAACCCAATAAGGAGCTAACAATTTCCACAAAATTCTTATTATGTAATTAATTTACAGCATAAAAAAAAAGTGCTCATTTTATTGATTATTTTTTTCAAATTTACTTAATTAATTCTAACCACAATTTTTATCCAAAAACACCTAAGCCTAATCTGGACAACTAACTACATTCCTATCTATAGAAGATTAATTAATCATTATCAACCCAATTTATTTTTTCCAGATATAATGCCAACACATCAGATCATCCTAGAGGTCCAGAACCATAACATGAGGCTTTATATAACATAAAAGAGGCATCATCTCCTTAATTTCCAAAACAAAATCTCTCCTCTTAGCATTTTTCTTGTCTACAATGGATAGAACAAACAAGCTTTTTTCATCATTGTTTCTCCTATTTGTCCTACTTTTTGCAACTGGCATGGTTTTTTTATCTCTCTTTCTCTCTCTTCATCAATCATTCAACTTGTAGTTAAGGGACATATGTATTTTATTAATTTATAATTAATCAATGTGCAACTCTCTCTAGCTACATAAAAGGGTAAAAGGCCCTTGAAGCAATATATAGACCTTACCATGTATTGAAATGATGAGATATCCAATAGAACTTCTCATTTTCCATTGAGTCCAAAATAAATGTTAGACATAATTAATTACAAAAACTTGTTAAATAGTATTTTTGGATTACAGGAACAACTTCTCATTTAATTAATTAACATATTATCTGATTTCAATCTAACATAATGTACATTTTTTTTCTTGAACAAATTATTAAAGAGATGGGGCCATTAGCAATGGTTGAGGCAAGGACATGCCAAACTCAGAGCCATATGTTCAGAGGATATTGCGTATCAGCGAGCCGCTGCGCCAAGGCCTGCCTTTCTGAAGGTTTATACGGTGGCAGTTGTCGTCTACCTGGCCTGCAGTGCTATTGTAACATCGAATGCTGATTAACTGAGAAATACTGAGCACAATATATTCTCTTCTAATGACTTTTTATCAGCTTTGTGATGCATATATAAGTGATATATATTGTTTAGTTTTGGTGTATCCGTGTATGCATTTTCTTTAATTTTTGAAAGTTTAAGGACTAAATTGGTCCTACTGTAATTTAAATTCTTTGGCAAGAATTTTGAACCAATTGTAAAACTAATGATTATAAAAAAATATTGTATTTCATTTCCATGATGTATGAGCGTTCTTGCTTTCTTTTATAAGTAGTAGGTGATATTATATATAGCCTACTATATTTCATTAACTAATATAAATTTAAGTTACATGCATGGTGCTATTTACATGTGGAAAAAGAAATAAAAAATAAAAATGGTTGCTTGTCACGGAAAAAACTTAATTTGACTTCTAATTTTGTTGAGAGCATTCAACAAACTTGTAATGTGTTACGGATATGAACCCTTAAAAAAATGAATATATGATGGAACATAATTAAATGGATCGAGTAGGTTAAAATGCACCATTAGTTTACCATAACTATATTAATTCCACATCTCTATTTTCGTATTTAAAGTTCAAATAGTCAATTCAAACCGCTCAACATCATATTCATATTAAAATGTGCTTAAAGACTAAATTTTATAAAATATTTTTTTTGAATTTTTTTTCTATTTTGTTAGATAGGTATGAAATGATCACTGTTATTGGATGGTCCTGAAACAGTAATTTTGTACCTATCTAAAAAAAGTATAAAATTTGTAAAAAATATAAAATTTGGTCTCTAAGCACATTTCAATTTGGAGATCATGTTGAGCGGTTTGGATCGATTTTTTAAACTTCGAAAACAGAAATAAAGATGTGGGGATGATATGGTCAGAGCACAAAACCAATGATGCATTTTAACCCTACTCAATTAAATGATATTTATATTAATTATGACTGATTACTCAACATGTAAAATAACAATCCTTAATTATAAACTGCATATAATTAATAAGAACTATGTTGGTCTTTTATCGTCTCTAATATATATAAATGATTCTGATTTGATATTTTCAATGGTATATATATAATTCAAAGCTAGTCCATCCGATTTGCAAAACATGAGATGTCAAAGTTTCATATCCCATTTTTTCTATTTCTTTTTTATATATCAAATTAATAATAAATGAGGAGGTTTCAAATACCTCAATCTTTTGTGTCTCCACCATATCTCCATTTTTAAAATGTTAATAATTCAAAATTTAAAACATAAACGTCAAAATAAAACCTTTAGATGTGGTCTATATGATTTTCACTGCATGCTCATAAAAAATTATCACAATTCGATTATTTTTTAAGTTAATCAATAAGTTGAAAAATGAACGTCTAGAAATAATACACATCAGTACATTTTTACAAGCTCTTAATGACAAACACAACAAAATTGAAATATCATAATTTTTTACACGTGCATAGGTAAAAATGATATTGATAATATTTAATAGTTTTATTTTGACTTTTAAGTTTTAACTTTTGAGTTATTAACGTTTTTAAAAATAGTGGCACAAAAAATGAAGCATTTGAACTCTCCTCATAATAAATAAAATATGCTTCCAACTTTAAGTAATACGATAGCAAACAGGATAGAAACAAAAAAATTAACTATAGTGGACAATAGAAGGAATATGGTAAACTGATCTCCATTTAAAAAATATATATATATTTATGTATGATTTTCTATATAATTTAGAATTAAATATCATAGTACCGCAGAATTGGCTCTCATTCTCCGCAGAAAAATTTAATATTATTGACCCCATATATATGTAGTTGATTCCCATAATTCGAAAGTGTAACTTCGCCCTTATAATGGAGACTATATATAGTCAAAACAATAGTTAACAAGATACATTTATAGTGAGATATTTGTTGTTTCACTATATATAAATAATGTTTTATTGAATATATCTTGTTAATATTAATTTTACTAAATAAAATTAATTAATAGTTAATCTTACAGGGAATTCCAAAGTACGGTACAGATATTGACAGAGCTTATTTTTCTTCATACAGCTCACAAGTCTTGTACAGTATCATTTTGTCTTTATTTTATCTGCGCTGCATAAAGCTAAAACTACTTCGTCAATACCTTTACCCAAGTACACCGGTTACAAGCTTTCGTGTCTCTACCAGGCAGATTCCAGCTCTCATGAAGTAACTCTAATTTTGCGTTTGGATCCAGACCCTCCCAGTGCATGAGAAACTTTAATATTCGTGCAAAACATATCGAACGGTGAAGATCTAAAATCAAAATTTGAGGTAACTTTCAGATTAGAAATCCCCTCCAGGAGACCACGGAGTCCGGACAAGAAAGGCAAAAATAAAAAAATCAAGAAGAAAGATTTAGATCTGAGCAGTTCTTGTCTACATATTCACATCCAGTGCAATACCTGAGGTGCAACAAATAGATCTGAACCGTTCTTTTAACCTCACACGAATCTCAAAATAGACCCCTATAGTTTCTTAAAGCATCGGATTGAGTTCGGCCCGACTGTAATTAATCTGGGCCGTTGATCTCCCATGCTATAGCTTCATGTACTTTAGGGGATACAGACTCCTTCTCTACTGGGTCGAGTTCGAGTCTGGCCCGAATCCATTTGACACCGCTTCGACGCGAATAGAGATAGAGAGATAGAGAGAGAGGAGAGAAAAACCCTAGACGAGCGCAATCCCTCCGATCAGTTCAATTTCCTTGATTCCTTGTGTTGTTTTTTATTTGTCTGAAAGATTCTATCTACCATTGTTCTTTGGCAGAAAGATCTCTTCTTTTTTCTTTTCCTTGTTTGAATTTGAAGTTTCCTTGATTTGTTGAAATTGCGGTTCACATGCGAATTTCTGAGAAAATTTGGTGACGAATCGGGAAATTGGTCGTGATGTCTTGGGCTGGACCTGATGAGTTGTTCCTCTCAACCTCTCTTGCTAGTTTTCTTGACAGTAAGTTTGTTTATACAGTTTAGTTCTGTGGGATTTTGGGTTGATTGAAGCAAATTTAGGTTTTTTGTTTATTGTAGTACAGTATGCAGGATCAGAATCATTAAGGCATTAATTTTAAAGAACAACAGGTACTGGTAAATTTAGAAGTTTGATATTGTTTATAAATTTTTAAACAATAGTTTGGTTGATTGAAGCAAATTTAGGTTTTTCCTTTTTTATTGAAGTACAGTAGTTACATATTGACTGTTTATAATGAATGATCAGAATCATTAAGGCATTATTTTTAAAGAACAACAGGTACTGGAAAATTTAGAAGTGTGATATTGTTTATTAATTTTTAAACAATAGTTTAGGAATTTTCCGTGCCACTAAAGTATTTATCTTTTTACTTTAAACAGAGAAACTTATTGTTTTGTTAAGAGATGGTCGCAAGTTACTAGGCACACTTTGTTCCTTCGATCAGTTCGGTATGCCTTTTTATTACTTTTTACTACATTTGTTCATTTAATTAGATAATTTTCTATGGTGAAATACTTAAATAGATATACTGGTACCTACTGGTACTTGAATCTGTAATTTTTTGTTTCTATCCTGAAGATTTAATTTGTGATTCTTTTTAATTGTATGTGTAGCAAATGTGGTGCTTCAGAATGCATGTGAAAGAGTTATAGTTGGAGAACTCTACTGTGATGTGCCACTTGGCCTTTATGTAATTCGTGGTGAAAATGTAGTACTGATAGGAGAATTGGTAATTTCTTTTATTTTTTTCTTCTTTTTGCATTTAATGAACTTACTCGATTGTTCCTTTAGTGAAGATAACGCCCTGGAGTTTTCATGATTACATTTATTGGCAACCACTTTTGAAAAATAGAGTTCAAATATTTAAAAATATAGTGTTATTTACAAGCTTGCCACTATTGCTGTCCATTAATTGTAACATGAGAAAGATTGTGTTATTGGCAAATTGGAGAAATATTAGTACTTTTTATAGTTTGATTACTGTGTTTGTTTACTAATTATGTGATAATAAACATATCCGGCTATGGTTGGATTAAGGTTTAATGGGTATCATTTAACCATTTTGCATCTTATCATTACAATTTATTTTGTAATAACCGGTCAGAATATGCTGTTGGATTCTTGTGTAATGTTACCAGTTATCAGTTTTTACTGTCATTTGTATTTGTAACTTCATTATTAGTTTTCTTTTGTTGTAGGATCGAGAGAGAGATGAACTTCCTGCTCATATGACCGGGGTCTCAGAAGCCGAAATTAGAAAAGTATTTTACTCTTTTACCTTCTTTTGTTTATTTTTATTTGTGCTGGTACCATGTCAGTTCTAATGTTTTGAGCCTTTAATAACCAGTCTATTATGAAGAAACATCGGCCTGGTTTTTATTTGGTATATACGACAATACACTGATTTTGTACTGGTAGTGGCTGTTTGTATGACAGTGGCTTCTTGCTACTGGCATGGAAACCAGAGAACATGGTATAATGGTTTTCCATACTGCTTGTACCAGTATGCCGTATGAAAGGTATTACAATACCTTGCTCGTTCGTATTAATTTGAACTTTGGATGACCAGACAATTGTTTACCAGTGTGAGCTTAGTTTGCAGTCTTTTAGTATACTCGTGCACTACCAGTTATTACTGTTTCTCATTTTTTTGCTATAGTTTGTTTATGGATTTTTTAATGGAGATGGGGCTACTGTTTCTCATTTTCACGATTTTAAGGTCCAAACAGTCAATCTGAACCATTCAACATGATCTCCATATTAAAATGTGTTTGGAGACTAAATTTTATATTTTTAGGAAATTAATCACTGTTCCTCATTTTTGTGCTGTAGTTTTTCTTTGGATTTTATTAATAGCCACACAGTATGTTGTTATTAGCCTTACATGATGTCATTAAGTTCCAATAGGAATGGAATTTTTAGGAAAGACTTTTTGACATGATGCCATTAAGTTCCAATAGGAATGGAGTTTTTAGGAAAGACTTTTTTGCACGGTAAATAAATGGACCCCACAAAAAGTATTTAAGCATATCAAGGGTTTCTGATTTAAAATACTAACAAATAATTTGCCCAAATGGTAAGACATAATTGTATTTATGTGAATCCTTTCTTATTGAACCAGGCTGAGAAGGCAGAGAAAGACTTGAAGGATCTCAAAGGGTCTATGCGCAAACGAATGGAGTTCCTTGATTTTGATTAGTGTCTCTTTGTCTCTGTTCAGTTTGTTTCGATTTGGGGTAATTTATACAGCCTTCTTGGCCGTACCAATTTTTTCTCTTCACGGCTTCTGTTTTAGTGGGCTGGTAACTATTTGTTTGCATGTGTCTCAGAAAATCGGATATTTTTATTTCTATCATTTTACTTTATTTGTGCGGTCTTTAAAGTTTTGTTGGTTTTCTGGTAATTATTGCGTAATGTATGTGCCTTAAGTATTAGCTAGACAGGTGGTGGTGGTTAATATTTGAATCGATTTTTTGTGTTTTTTTATTTCTTTTTTATGAAATGTCTTGCATTGAATTGGGGTGGCATTTATGCTTATCATTTCCCTATCAAGGATTTAGTTTCAATCCAAATCTTTAATTATGAAATGTCTCAATTTACTTTATTGGTGATTAAATTGGCAACTGAAAGCAAAATTTTAACAGCCTTTACCTTTCATGGCCTGTATTAATCAGCTCATAAGTGCTATCCTATTTTTTTTTTAACTTATATTATTTGTGAAGTTAAACCAGTCTATGTCATGTACATTATATAGAGTTTGGCTACTATGATATCGGTAGTATTTCAACCTAAATACCAACAATTTCAAAACTTATTGAATCGGCTTGAAATGATGAAACTAAGTTGTTTAAACTGATTTACTTCATGTAGTGTGTGCTTACATATAAAATTTATAGTTTATCGAATTTATTTCATGTGTTGTGTGTTTACATATAAAATTTATAATTTATCAAATTTATCTAGTATTAAGTCGAGTAGTCAAATGTGGGAGTTTTTATTTAAGTTAATTTTAATGCATTAATTTCATTATTTTTTAACTACTTGATTTTATACTAAAATAGTTTAAAAAATTATAAATTTTGCATGTTAACACATCAAATCATAAAGAAGATTAGTTTGAATGGTTTGAATTCTAACTTTTAAAGTTGGTGGCTCCATTAATTACATATATTAAATCTGTCAATATGCAAAAAAGATTTAAAAGCAATTGTTTGGTTAAATGTAACCGCTGGAGCTAAAGCTGTCAGTCTCAAATCACGCTAGGCAGCGACAGTAACATCATTTTCTTAGATTTGAAATAAACAGAGATTACAACTATGACCTGTTTGTCAAAATCTATCAGATTTTGTACAAAAGGTTTTTCAAATTAAATTATACATGTTTTTTCCTTGTTAGATTTGCTACATTCAGGCTGTACAGGAAAGGAAACACAAAAGTATATGTATATAACACATTTGGTACAAATGTAAACTTATGTGTTGAGATTATAGAACCCACACTACAGTAGGAGAACCCTTCTGCGACCGGTCAAATCGGTCGCAGTTGCTCTGTCGCTGATGCCCATCCTGCTGACATCACCGGTCGCTGAAGAGTTAAAAATCGGTCGCAGATGACCTTATAGTGACCGTTGAGATCGGTCCCTGATGGTATATGTTGACGTGGCTGGAAGACCATCAGAGACCGATTGGGCAGTCGTTGATGAGCCCATAATCGGTCGCAAAAGAGTAATTTTTTTTTTTTGGTATTTGTTGTTTTTTTATCTTTTCCCCAATTGGTATGAAATGTACCAAACAAATATAACAACCATATATTGAACCCATTATGTTCATTTATATTTTTGCAGCCCCAATTGGTACGAAATGTACCAAACAATTCACAAGCAATTCAAATATACAATACAAAATAATGGTACAAATTGTACCAAGCACCAAGCAATTTAAAAGTAATTCACAAGCAATTTAATTGGTACGTACCAAGCAATTCACAAAACGACATAAACATGCAATTTCTAAAGTACTACATAAACATCAAATAACAAATATCTAAAGTACCACATAAAAATAAAATATCTAAAGTACGACATAAAAATCAAATTGTCTACAACTCATACAAAACGTCCTAAAACTAGATACAGTCATCTCCCATATCATCCTCGCTGCCATCGTGAGCATCGGGGTTCGATGCATGGTGCGAGCTAGAACCTCCCTGTGAGAATATAACTAATATTTTTAGGATGTCCTTATTGGATTCAAACATACCCAAACATCAAATTTCATACCTGATGAGACGAAGAACGTCCCATGCTACGCCTCAACTTCTCCATGAATTGGTTGATCTGTAGTTGAAGCACGCCCAACACCTGACTTAAAATCACATTTATGTCTTATTGCCTGAGAGGAGGCGGCGCCAAAGAATATGATTGTGATTGCGATTGCGAATATGATGTTTGGGACTTACACAGGGCCAGTGTACAATCATATCCCACTCTTTGAATGCTATGTCTCAGTAGTGAAGAAATGTATGTGGATTTAGTATTTAAGAAAAATTCGGCAGCATTTTTCCTTAGTTCCCCGAGTACGCGTTAGAAACACATTCTTTTGGACATGTAATTTAATACGCACTCATAAGAACAACAAAGGAAATTAATTATACCAAATTTTTTTTAAATACTAAATCCACATATATTTCTTCACATCTTAGATGAGACAAAACATTCAAATAGCAGTACCAAAACGGGGACTATTCAAAATTAATTCTATTGAATTAATTTTGAATAGGTATAAACCTAAAAGGCATACTACATGTTCCGGTTTAGTTGGATCATAAAATAATAATTAATAATAGAATTAAGAAAGAGAGAACACTTACCTGATTACAAGCAATTACTCCCTTGAAGATCGAGCTTTCTCCTCTCCTTCTTTCTTTCCAAGATTAAACTAACTTCTAGAACTCCTAAAACCAATTAACTAATCAATTAATCAAACCAATCAATTATTATTTACCAATCAATTACTATTTACCAATCAATTACTATTAAAGTTTACCATATACATGCCCACAAGGAATACAGCTGCATCAAGTTCAGAACAAATGACTCGGTTCAATCATACTAGTAATTAAGCTGGATAAAATAAAGTAATTGATGTGAAATCAAAACCAGCAAAAAAATGGATGCTTCTGTTTCATAATACCTTAATTTAAATGGATAATGTCACAATAGAAAATTAAATTAGGCAAAAATGGCAAAGATCTAGGAAAACCATGTCATGTAATTAAGATTAGTGGACTGTACAGGTTCAACCTAGTTGGATATGATAGCAATTTTCTGTGCTAATAATAATTGATATTCTATGCTAATTATTGGTAAACCAATCAACCTATACAGGAGAAATAATAATTGATAGCAATTACTATTAAAACCAATCAACTTGTACAGGAAAACCAATCAATTGATATTTTGTGCTAATTATTATTTACTAACCATGTCATGCGTAGGGGGCGGGCGGGGTCAGAGAGAAAAGGACCGGGTGGGGTCGGGCGGGCGGGTGGGCAGGGTCGGGAGGGGCTGGCGGGGTCAGAGAGAGAAGGACTGGGCGGGGTTGGGGGGGCGGGATCGGGCGGGTGGGCAGGGTCGGGAGGGTCAGGGGCGACCGGCGTTTTTTTTTTTTGGCTAAACCTAAAACGCAGGAGATAGAGAGAGAAGAAAAACTCGTGCGGGTTTTTAGGAGGCACCCTTCTGCGACCGGGCCAAATTGGTCACTGAAGGCTGTGGGCGCCGGTTGCTGAAGGGTTCGTCTCCGATGCATTTAATTTTTTTTTTTTTTTTGGGGTCTTCAGCGACCGGCAACATAACCGGTCGCTGATGCCGGTCGTTGAAGACAGGTTTTGCTGTAGTGCCATAATATTATTTGAGTTTTACCTAATGCCATTTATATTCCAACAGAGATCCTTCCAGTGAATTTTCTCCATTTTTTGTTAAAATTATTTTTGTTGATAAGGCAATTATTCTGGTAAATTTCAACATAGGTTACAATTGCTCAAAAACTGTTACTATGTTGGTTCGTAAGGTAATTATTCTGGTACATTCCAACAAAGGTATGGACCTATTAGGTTTGCTTTCTCACCTTTTTCTTCTAAACTTGACTAAAGTTTGGTACTAATTAATTAACTAATTTGGTGGGCACCTAACGTGGTCATATATAGAAAACTATAATCCATGTCCAAATCTAAAACCACAATTCCACAAAGGTTGCTGAGGTTTGAAATTTGGGTTTGACCAGGTCAAGTGGCAGGTACACGCTTTTCTCTTTCTATTGCATGTCTAGATAAAATATATTATGAAATGAATGTAGAACAAACATGTCTCCATATATATATTCCTGTCAATATTAATAGTAAAAAAAAGTTAGAATATCTTGCATTTGAAGCAAAAGCTAAATTTTTATTGATACTGTTTAGATAATTAATAAAAGTCCAAATATTCATACTGGTATTAGTGCTGAAGAGCCAAAAAATATTTAATAGATATGTACATCTCTCTTTATTTATATATATATATATATATATAGAGAGAGAGAGAGTCCGGATAATATGATTTTAGCACTTCGGTCGAAATACTTACGGGTAAAATTTTAAAATTTAACATTCGAAACGTTGAATTAAGTAGCTCAGTAAATTAGTTATATATTAAACTCGTAAAATACCAATTTTTACTATTTTTACAATTTTTTATGATTTTAAAGATGGTATTTTTTGACATACCGACGATGCACCAATATGCGCACCAATCTTTAATTTTTGACCGCTTGACTTGACGCTAAATGAATTCAAAATAAAAAAAAATTATATGTAAATAAAGCTCTTTAAAAGGAAATCGGTTTGAACGGTTTGGATTTTTAGTTTCAAGCTAATCATATTGATTTTGAATTGGAAGCATATGGATTGAAATGCTACTAAAAGCATATTAGCCTGACTATATATATAGGAATTGGCTACGGTGCTACGTGTAGCATAGAGAGCCTCCATGCTACGGCTCAATATTTGAGTTTTCAAAATCCTAACGGTCGATCCGAACCGTTCAACATGATCTCCATATGAATATGTACTTGCAAACCAAATTTTACATTTTTTAGAATTTTTTTACTATTTTTTTTAGATAGGTAGAAAATCACTTGATATGAAAATTCTGGACCATCCAAAAACAGTGATTTTCTACCTATCTAAAAAAATAGTAAAATAATTCGAAAAAATATAAAATTTGGTTTGCAAGTACATATTCATTTTATAATCATGTTGAACGGTTCGGATCGACCGTTAGGATTTTGAAAACTCAAATATTGAGCCGTAGCACGGAGACCTTCTATGCTACGCGTAGCACCGTAGCCAATTCCATATATATATATATATATATATATATATATATATAGAGGAGGGATCCAATTACACCTTTTTTGGTGACACATCATGACACCGTTTTTTATATAGGTCAATTTTGCGATTTCAAAATCCAAACGGCCGATTCAAACCGTTCAACATGATCACCATATTAAAATGTGCTTGGAGATCAAATTTTATATTTTTTTGAATTTTTTTACTATTTATTAAGATGGTTACAAAATCGCTGTTTTTCAATGGTCTGAAAACAACGATTTTTGTAACCATCTTAATAAATAGCAAAAAAATTCAAAAAAATGTAAAATTTGATCTCCAAGCACATTTTAATATATCCATCATGTTGAACGGTTTAAATCGACTATTTGGACTTTAAAAATAGTAGGTGTCAAAGTGTGTCACCAAAAAAGGTGTAATTGGATCCCTCCTCATATATATATATATATATATATATATATATATAGAATTTTGCTATTGTGCTTCATGAAGTAAAACCAATATTTTACTTCACGCTCATACACCCATTTCCAAAATCCAAATCGTCGATCCGACCGTTCAAGTTGTTCTCCATATTGAAATGTGCTTGGAGACCAAATTTTACATTTTTTGGAATTTTTTTACTATTTATTAAGCCAGTTTGAAAGTCGCTGATCCATTGGTCCAGAATTTTTTACTGTTTTTTACTATTCACAATGGATCAGCGATTTTCAAAGTGGCTTAATAAATAGTAAAAAAATTCCAAAAAATGTAAAATTTGGTCTCCAAGCACATTTCAATATGGAGAACAACTTGAACGGTCGGATCGACGATTTGGATTTTGGAAATGGGTGTATGAGCGTGAAGTAAAACGAAGTTTTACTTCACGAAGTACAATAGCCCTACTCTATATATATATATATATATGAGGAGGGATCCAATTACACCTTTTTTGGTGACACATCATGACACCATTTTTTATATAAGTCAATTTTGCGTTTACAAAATCCAAACAGTCGATCCGAACCGTTCAACATGATGGATATATTAAAATGTGCTTGGAGATCAAATTTTACATTTTTTTGAATTTTTTTACTATTTATTAAGATGATTACAAAATCGCTGTTTTTCAATGGTCTAAAAACAATGATTTTTGTAACCATCTTAATCCGAAATTTTTAAATATAGCACAGTTCAAAAAAAAATATACCAAAACGGCACCGTTTGGCAGGAATTTCAAATTTAGCACGGCCGCAGATCAGCTGATCTGCGGCCCCTTTTTTTTTTTTTTTAGACCTGGGGGCCGCAGATCAGCTGAGCGGCCCCATTTTTTTTTTTTTTTTAGATCTGAGAAATAAAAATTTGAATTTTACGAAACTTTAAACGGCCATAAAACGGCGCTCGAGTGTCCGATTTCAGCAAATGACCACTTTTCGGAAAGCTTGTGAAAATGCGCATGCGTCCGAACTAGCTTTGCTAGATTTCCAAATTCAGAATCGCAAAAAAACAAAGGGAAGAGCCTCAAAACTTCAGTTGAAGTTTCCGATTAAGATTTTCATTTCTATTCTCAAATCTACGTAGCTCAGTAAATTAGTATTCTACAAGTTCATTAGATAACTAATTTACTGAGCTACGTAAATGTGAGAATAGAAATGAAAATTTTAATCGGAAACTTCAACTGAAGTTTTGAGGCTCTTCCCTTTGTTTTTTTGCGATTCTGAATTTGGAAATCTAGCAAAACTAATTCGGACGCATGCGCATTTTCACAAGCTTTCCGAAAAGTGGTCATTTGCTGAAATCGGACACTCGAGCGCTGTTTTATGGCCGTTTAAAGTTTCGTAAAATTCGAATTTTTATTTCTCAGATCTAAAAAAAAAAAAAAAAAAAAAATGGGGCCGCTCAGCTGATCTGCGGCCCCCAGGTCTAAAAAAAAAAAAAAAAAAAAAGGACCGCTCAGCCAATCTGCGGCCCCAGAAATGGGGCCGCTCAGCTGATCTGCGGCCGTGCTAAATTTGAAATTCCTGCCAAACGGTGCCGTTTTGGTATATATTTTTTAAAACTGTGCTATATTTAAAAATTCCGGCATCTTAATAAATAGCAAAAAAATTCAAAAAATGGTAAAATTTGATCTCCAAGCACATTTTAATATACCCATCATGTTGAACGGTTTGAATCTACTATTTGGACTTTGAAAATGGTAGGTGTCAAAGTGTGTCACCAAAAAAAGTGTAATTGGATCCCTCCTCTATATATATAGAGTAGGGCTATTGTACTTCGCGAAGTAAAACTTCGTTTTACTTCACGCTCATACTCCTATTTCCAAAATTCAAATCATCGATCCAAACCGTTCAAGTTGTTCTCCATATTGAAATGTGCTTGGAGACCAAATTTTACATTTTTTGGAATTTTTTACTATTTATTAAGCCACTTTGAAAATCGCTGATCCATTGTGAATAGTAAAAAACAGTAAAAAATTCTGGACCAATGGATCAGCGATTTTCAAAGTGGTTTAATAAATAGTAAAAAAATTTCAAAAAATGTAAAATTTGGTCTCCAAGCACATTTCAATATGGAGAACAACTTGAACGGTCGGATCGACGATTTGGATTTTGGAAATGGGTGTATGAGCGTGAAGTAAAATATTGGTTTTACTTCATGAAGCACAATAGCAAAATTCTATATATATATATATATATATATATATAGGGATAGGGATGGGCTAGGGTGAGCCATTGAGTAAAACAAGTTTGTACTCCACGCAATATCTCAATTTTGAAAATCTAAACAACCGATCCGAACTGCTCAACACGATCTCCATATTGAAATGTGCTTGGAGACCAAATTTTAAATTTTTTTGGAATTTTTTTACTATTTATTAAGCCACTTTGAAAATCACTGATCCACTGTGAACAATATAACAGTAAAATTATGGACCAATGGATCAACGATTTTCAAAGTGGCTTAATAAATAGTAAAAAAATTCCAAAAAATATAAAATTTGGTCTCCAAGCACATTTCAATATGGAGATCGTGTTGAGCAGTTCGGATCGGTTGTTTGGATTTTCAAAATTGAGATATTGCGTGGAGTACAAACTTGTTTTACTCAATGGCTCACCCTAGCCCATCCCCTAAAATCATCAGTTGATGTGCACTAGATCATCAATAATCTGACCTCATTATTTATAATTGAGGCCATCCCAAATGTTTCATGTGCAATGATCATGTCTCTTTCTTTTACTTTTTCTTAATAAATATTTGGCAATTCCTGCTTTAACATATATTTTATCAATAACACCCATTTATTTTAAAAGACAGAATTAATGGTCATTTTTAAATATAATGAAAGATCCAATCTCCACTGTGGCATTTCAATTATTATTTTTTACTATATGGTTCACTATGTTTTTGCATATGTATTATTTGCATTGTTTTACTAGTTAATTTATACAAAATATGAACCATGCATTAACTATAAATATGTATATGGTATTAAAAAAATTATATATAATTGTTGAAGAATTTAGGATTTTTTTAAAATTTGTTTAGAAGGTTTGTCTATATGCAGTGTTTCTCACTTCATGACTTCCTTTATTATTTCTACTTGTTTGTTTTGCTTTTTCTCCGCTCTATATATATTTTAATGTAATAATGTTATCCTGACAAGTGATATCATACAAAGTCCCAAAAATTTTAGTTGTGTGATTTTTTTTTTGTCCGTTACCTAAACAGGATATGCATGCATTTGCATGTGTGTGTGTGTGATGCATGTATTGGATGGACAAAGAGAAAAATTTAATTGTTGCCACAACAGGAAATATAGCCCAAGGGAATATGACTTGAGCATCAGCTGGAAGTAATATTGTATATTTAATATTTTTAAAGGGTCCTAAGTAGAAAATACACGTATATGATAGCTACTACATATATTGATGGCAACTTGTAATAAATTTGATAATCCAAGTATGAAACCTAATTAATTGTGTATTAAATAGGACTGTTAATGAGTCAAGCTGAACCGAGTTAGACAAAATTTGAACTATTCTCATGTCAAAATGAGCCGTGTTAAACTAGATAAAGTTTGAACTTAACTCGTGCTATAAACGAGTCAGACAGAACTAGTTCATTAACATAATGAACTACACATAGACCAAATATTTTTTAACTGTTAGAATCGAACGAGTTATTTATGAGATTTTTTTCGAATCGATCTGAAACAAGTCACGAACAACAATTTTTTACTAGCCCTACAATTAATCTTTTATTCCCAACTCATAAGTGCATAAAATAAAATAAATTATCAATAAATAAAAAACTATATATGCGTGCGAGAAAATTATAACCACAAAACAATTATTGGTTGCGACAAGTTTATTAACAATTATAATTAAGTTTGTATCGTATATATGTACTAAAAGAGCATACAATAAACAATTATTTCTAATTGCCAACAAGCTAAAATATCTGAATTTTTCTTAATATCCTTCTGTACAATTAATTATCTAATTTTTTTTTCCAAAAGGACCCAAATTAAGATCATGCAAGATTAGAAAATGTTACAAATTATAAAGGAAAAGAAGATCAATTATAAAAGAGGCTTTTTACACATAGTCCCCTTAAAATATCTATAATTGCACACTAACTTACCCCTTGTGTGCAACCCCAAAAGAAGACCATTTCAATGTCACTGCCTAATGTCCGGCACCGACATGAACGGTGTCGTAAAATAACTCGATACAATAGATATGCGTGGTGGCATGTGACTCGCGTCTCCTACGGGACCCTCAATCATGTCTGTCATCATCTTCTTACAAAGCGAACTCAGTCGTCGGATTAAGTTCATGTATGTAACCCTCTGACGCAACCGACGCAAGAAGCTAAGGCGCCATCTCAACTGGTGCTTTCGTCTGGTGCCACCGAGTCGTATCACTGCTAGTCTTCGCCTTCTCGGTATTATTACTAGCGGTGTTACGTGCCGAATTGGAATTGGCTGGACCATGTTTGTTTTGAGAGAAAAAAAATTGTGAACTTGACTATTTTGTGTGTGTGTGTGTGTGTTGTTGTTGAGTAGAGAGAAGTCAGGTAGGGTGGGTCTTTGAAGGAGGGAAAGAGAGGCCTTCAGGGAATATTTATTGCTGTGACATGTAAATAGCAACAAAAAGAAATATGAAAATGAGATATGAGCTAATCCAAAAGAATATTATTTTGGTACATTTAACAATAGTGAACTGACCCAATTATAACTAATTAAGATCCGATCCAATTTCACATCATATATAAATTGATGCTATGTACTTAAATGTACATTATTTGATTGATTGTCAATTTAGGATTTCACATCAAATTCTTATCAAGATCAAATCAGTAATAAATTAGATTTTTATGATTTTAAGGGGTTACCTAATTTATAATTAATAGCTAGCTAGCAGGAGACTCAAGTGAAAGCCTCTCCATTTGGTGTATGTAATAATTTGTAGAAATCTTTTTGTTGAGAAGAGGTCATTTTCTTTTTTTCTTCCATCAAATTCTAATTTAAAAGTAGAAAGTAGAAAGTAGAAAGTTTTGGATATTAATTGCAAAAGGTAAATGAATAACTTTTATTAATCTCTTAACCTCTTATTAAAATTTCCATCCAAAGAGAAAAAAATTTAACATTTATTTTCCTTTCTGTTCTACTATGTGCTCTTTCCCCATTTTTCTGTAATGTGAGGTGTGTGTGTGTGTGTATATGAGGAGAGATCTAGTTACCACAATTTTTAGTTACAACAAAGTTACTACAACTATTTTCTATATTTTCAAAGTCCAAATCGTCGATCCAAACCGTTCAACATGATCTCCACAATAAAATGTGTTTCCAAATCAAATTTTACATTTTTTTGAATTTTTTTACTATTTATTAAGATGGGTACAAAAACTAGTCAAATTCATACAATAAATTATATTGAATGAACTTCATTAATCTCATTTTGTTTTATTGAAGGGAATCTACTTAAGCTAATTAAACATATGGAAGAAAAACATTGATGGCATTAATTATATATGTTTGCCTACGGGTACTCTTATCTAAAATTTTTGGTTGTCATTGGTCCAATTAATTAAAGAAAATTAATGTGGTCCTAATTAGTAATTAGTTCTACTGTTTTCAATTAAAGGGAAGACCTATTGCAAATTAAATGTGTAATTAGGTGAAATTTTTAATTTGAGTAGCTGAGCAATTAATTAATTCTCATGCCAAGAAGTTCAAGTTGTACCAAAAATGTATTGATTCGCTGCTTAACGCTATATTTATTTTTGACAAGTAGGTTCGGCCTACAAATTTAAATTAATGCAAACTCATTGATCAATGATATTATAGGAAAATAATGTTCTAAAAATTTATTTATTAACATAAAATTATATTCTCTAATTTGACAGTTACCATACTAATTTTGAAAAAAAAAGTTTTGTCAATGTATATAAAAAAAAAAATTCCTAATGCCGGTTAACATAAAAAAGAAGAAGCATATTATGCATAGTTTGTAATTTACTAGACTCAACATTTTTTTTATTAGATAAAGGAAAAGAGATGGTGAAAAAGGGACACCCCACAAAAAAATCCTAGCATAAATTCAAATCAATCATTCTTTTAGAGAAATTAAAAGTAATCGTTTGTTCAGACATTGGAGAAGTACCAATTGTTAATTGCAGTGTTCTAAATAACGCGCTATAGCGTTTTTGGACCCCAAACGCTACGCTATGACATCAAAATGCACTATTTGCGCTACGGCCGCTATAGCGGTCCGCTATTTGCGCTATTTGCGCTATACAATATGGGTTTTTTATTTTTTTATTTTTTTAAGCAATTTATAGGGTTTTAAATAAAGATAAAAAAAATCTCAAACCAAAATTGAATCTGTTGCTACTTGCTACAAATAAATCAATTTGAAATTGGGAATATAAATTGAAATTTGAATAAAAAAAAAAAGTCCAAACCGAAATTAAAATTTGGATAGAAAAAAAATAGATTATGTCATGAATCATGATGCTTAAGATATTTTTAATAGGAAAAATCGATAGTTTATGATATTACTATGGATATTTTGAACCGCAATTTGGACTTTGTACGGGTTCAATATGAATATTATAATTTCTTAATTACTTTGGTGTTATTTATTGTTCTATGAGACTTTAGATAATGTTGATATTTAGTACAAATATTGAATATACGAAATGTAAAAAAAAAAAAAACGTTATTTGGAATAGCTTCCGCTATAGCGACGCTATTCGCTATAGCTTTTTTATTAGCCTTCCCGCTACGACGCTATAAACGCTATTTAGAACCTTGGTTAATTGGCATGAACGTTATAATTATATCTGACACACACACACACACACACACACACACACACATATATATATATATATATATATATATATTGAACAAGAAATGACCCAGATCTTTTGGTTGGAGAATATATATATCAGCGAGATATATCTAAGATGAGAAATTATGAAAATGACAAAACTAGATTGCATAGAAATCCAAGTGACCATGATATATAAAATATGACTCACCTAACTACAGGACTAGATATAATTAAATTGACCCACTAACAAGAATGATGTAAACTTGGCACCATTAATTTAATGCATCGGACGGCTGAAGTTTTCACAGACAAATCATGATAATTTTCAATTAAAGTTCCATTCATTTTGTATAATATCCTTTTAATGTACTCTATATACACCACAGAATTATGTATTAGTAGACAACACAACTTTAAAACCAGTCTAAAAAAAGGTATGTATTTTTTTACTAATAAATCTAGCTGCAGAGACAAAGTAGGATATAATACAATTTCAAAGTGAAATAAAATTTTATAATTATTTTAAATGTAAATATATTTTTTGTATTTTTTTAAAAAGGCATACAAACAAAAGTACATTGTTGAAATATACTTGAACCAAAAGTTGACAAGTGCCACCAACTAAGCCTGTGTGGCTACATATTTAAATATTCTCAAAATTCAAACAGTCGACCTGAATCGCTCAACATGATCTACATATTTAAATGTGCTTAGAGACCAAATTTTATATTTTGTGGAATTTTTTTACTATTTGGTCCCCAAGCACATTTAAATATGTAGATCATGTTGAGCGGTTCAGGTCGACTGTTTGAACTTTCAGAATGAAAATAAAGATGTGGAGTATGGTTGAGACACAAAACCAATAATATATTTTAATCCTCCTCAAATTAGATAAACCCAAAAAATATTAATGTCTATGATTCAGAACTTAGTTTTACAAATCCTCCATTTGAGCAATCATCATTTAAGAGTTTGAGAGAGTTGAGACCTGATGATATTTTGTGACATTGAATTTTTAACAATATGCTTTGGGCTTATTTTATGGGCTTATCTGAGGAAAAAGTTCTATTATAGGCTTCATTTATCTTTAATTCTATCGTTGTACAATGTCATGGGCCATTAAAATAGCACTAGTTTTACATAAAATGTTGATTGTTTCTTACTTTCCATTATTTTGCCAAAGAGGTGTTTGGCAAGATAAACTAAAGAAAGTGAGCCTTTAGATTTCTTAAGAAAGGTCAATTGCTTAAGCCATGTAGAATAGAGGTAAGGTTGCTAATGAGCCAAGTTCGGCTCAAAACTTAGCTCAGCTCGTCATATAACTAAATAGGCTCAACTCGGGCTTGGCTCAGTCTTGAAGAAAAAAATCCGGCTAAATTTAATGAGTTTGAGCCTTCAGTTCGGCTCAAACTCGGCTCATAACTCGCGGGCTCAATTCATGCCAAACATTATAAAAACAAACATTAAAATCTAAACTAAACATTCATGTGTTTTGTAATTATAACAGTAAAACTAAACATTCATGAGCTCCGTTATACTATCTAAAACTAAATATTAAAATCTCTATTATATCACGTTTCAAGTTCAAATTATAACACTAAAACTAAACATTCACGTGCTTTATAAAATCTACTAAATTTCAAAAATTCACTAAAATTAAAAAATTTAACATATCATTTAGAAATATTCAAATTAATATCAAGCATTAGAAAAAAAAAATACAAACAAGATATCAATCTGACATAAGATAATTTGATAACCATCTCTAATCTCATGCTAAAAAATAACAAAGGGTTTTCATTTTGCATAGCTCCAACATGGAATATTACCACAGCTCTCTAAAATTCATAAACCTTATATGCATATCTTCCAACTCATTGGCTCATGAGCCGGCTCGGCTCAGCTCAGGCTCGACCCTGTTTGAGTGATAAAATATAAGCCGAGCCGAGTTTGAACTTTATTTAGTTTAAGGCCTAGCTCGATATAATTTATTGAGCTGTTCAACTCATTGGCTTATGAGTCGGCTCGACTCATTAGCAGCCCTAAATGGGACTTAAAAATTGGGGCAAGCTTAAGAAAGTGGACAAAAAGAAATTTAAGAAAGTGATTTTAAACTTTGCAAAGGAGCAAGTGTTTGACAAGTTTAAGACTCCTTAGTTCTCTAAGGAGCTCTAACGAAAGTGTGCCAAACACTAGAATTACCTATTAGTACAGGCATGCATTAATTACATCAATTTGAAAACACATAAGATGTAACCTAAATAGTTTAATTTTTGTAGTCTACCCAAATTTTTTAGTTTGTGGGCTCTATCATGTGTGTTCTTTTTTTTTTTCCCTCACGAGTTAAGTTAAAAAATATTTTGAACTGAAAAAGAAAGCATAAAAGCTATTAAAATATTAAATTATAAGTGAGAAATGCCAATACACTTACTGTTCTATTCTTGTTGAAGTGAAGATGTGGTGAGCTCAAAATTTTATCTACTTTTGTTTTTAAAACTTAATTAATTCACCAACACGCGGTTACTTTTTTAAGGTCTCTTTTGCATGGGGTTGTTCTCCTAACAAGGCCTAACATTAGCCACATATTGGAAGAAGGTATGATCAATCAAGTTCTCTTTTCCTAAAATTCATCACAGAAGTCAAAGAAAACAAAAAGTGAGGTTGAAAAAGATAGTAAATATCTAAGACCAATAATTAATATAGAATTACGGAGTAGAAGTAGGGTGCTCTTAAGTTCAGCAAGTTTCTTTGTAAACTTAACTCTAATTAAAATTATCGGAGGTTGATTTCAAATAACGAATCTAAACTGTTAAAATCCATCTATGTTACGAGTGATGTGTCTATATGCAAAAAAAATTTATTTTCAAATTAATTAAGTATAAAGTCAAGTGGTCAAAATTAAAAGGTTTATAAGTTAATTTAATGCATTTATTTTTTGAACGTTTTCTTGACTCTATACAAAAATAATTCGAAAGTTTAAAATTTTCTCATGGAGACGCATCACTCGTAAAGTAGATGGGTTCCAATGATTAAGATTCATCGTTTACAAAGAGTCTTGATGAACTTAAGAACACTCTAGTTCTACTCTGCTCCTCTCAAGTTGTAAAGAATTTATTAGATGTTGTAATTAAGCAAATATAATATTTGATAGTCGTTATAGAAATTCAATAGCGTGGGTAATATAGCAAATCGTAACCATCGAATGGACATCAGAACAAATTGAGTCTGATGTCCCACCTATAGTACTATACTGTTTGATCCGTATCGAGATTTATATATTCGGTTTAGATTCACAAAACAATATATAATTTCTCGTCACACTGAATTTGATCGGATGTCTATTATATACCCCCGCCATCCATTGTAGAATCTTACACTCAAATTAGTATCAACATTTTTTTGAGTAAAGATTAGAGATCAAGCCATCTAATTATTTAATATTCACAAAGAATTGTTCCTTCCGAATCTTGAAAAAGAGAAAATAACTCCTACATATATATTGACGGATGAATTTCCATGAATTTATTTCCATTTTGAATGGTAATTGGGTTGAGCAAACTTTATTCTAATTTAGAACTTTTCAGCGTTTGTGCCATAATAACTGAACTTATACAGTACTCAACCACTGCCCACTGGTTACCTCCAACTTATAAATGATTGGAATATTTAGGTGGGAATAAAGTTAATTCGTCTAGCTAGGCTTTATTCTACCTTTTCTTAACTAGCTCTATTTTAGCACCATTGTTTCAAGTAATATATAAACCAAGGAAAGGTCAAAACAGTCATTGAAATTAGTTGCTTTATACATGATTTATATTTAATATAAATTTATATAGAATAAACATTTAAAATAATTCCTTTCCCTTAAAATGAAAGAATCTAACATCTTCTAAAGCTTAAATAGTTTTTTGAGAAAATGATAACTCTCTTATTAAACATTTTTGTAATATTAATTATTAACAATTGAAAATTATATTTTCCATCATGTAATTTAATATCTATTAATTAAATTTTAGTCAAATTTGAAAGTCATTTAAGTAACATCATAAAATTTAATATTTGCAAGAGTTTAATTCTAACAATCACTACAGCAAAACGGACCATCAGCGACCGAGCTACCGGTCGCTGATAGCTAAAGCGCCGGTCGCTGATGACAAAAACCGGTCGCTGAAAGCATCGTTGCTGATGCTCGTCGATGACATCACTGGTCGCTGAATGACGTCATCCCGGTTGTTAAATGACGTTATCCCGATCGCTGATAACATTTCAGCAACCAATATTTTTTGGTCACTGTTGGTTTTTGCTGACGTCATGTAAAGGTATCAGAGACCAAAAAACCGGTCGCTGATACTCTTCTGTCAGGTTAATGGATTCTTTTTGTTATTTATTTTTCCCCATTTAATAATTAATACCACACGTACCGGCATATAATTGAAATGAGATTTTTTTGTACAAAAAATAAACAATATCTAAACATAAACAATAAACACAATAAATCAATATCTAAACATAAACAATAAACACAAGTTGAATAAACTTAATATTGAAATGAGATTTTTTTGTACATACCATATATTTGTACAGTACTTGTATAAAGTGTAGCAATTATTATAGCACAATAAATAAAAAATAAATATATGAACTTAGAACTCTAAAACAAAAATATATAAAAGAGCTTCTAATTTGTAAAGGGCATTGATGCCCAATCTTTCTGACTCCTAGCTCCCTCTTGCCCTATAAGTGAACTTTGGAATCTGAAGCAAAACAAATATATATAAACATATTATATATGGTCGGTGGGAATACTAAATCTACATTATAGTGCATAATTAGAAGAAAGAAGAATTGAACTTACTTTGTTGTCAAAACAAACAATAAGTAAATGAAGTGCAAGCTAACTTTTAAGATACTTCGATTATCTGTTCCGGTGATACATTCAACAATTCGTAAACAGTTCAGATCCTTTGAAACCCTGCACTTGAATAAGAAACTATATATAAATCATCACCAAGAAAATATAAATTGAATGTGAATGTGCCACAAAAACTGAATGTGCCCTATTCATTAATACATCAGATCAAGAAACCCTAACATCAGGCCAAACTTGGCCGAGCAGCAAATCAAGAAACCCTAGTTCTTACCCAAATTAATCGAACCGCAACAAATTAATCAGCTCAATTACTATCCCAATCGGGAAAACCAACAACCCGATATTCGGCATTTACCGATTCAAGTTCTACGGCTCTCTTTTACGATATCCCAAGAAATCAACACGGCACAAATCAAATTTATAAAAGGGATTATTTACCGATTCGAGCGTCTCTCTCTTATTTTGGCTGGTACCAAGGTCTTTAGTCGCCTCACTTATCGCCCCTTTCGAAAACAACACACCTCTAGGCACTGAGATCACCACAGGGAAGGGCGACCAGGCCAAAATCGGTCGCTGAAGCCCGTGGTTGCCAGTCACTGAAGGGTTCGTCGCCAGAAACATTTTTATTTATTTATTATTATTTTTTTTTTGGTCTTGCGACTGGCGACCAAACCGGTCGCTGAAAATCGGTTTTGTTGTAGTGAATTCAACCAAATGAATTCCAATCGCACTAAAATTTACATATATTATGTATATTTAGGTATTTTTTTTGTTATCTTTTTTTATTATATGATGGTCAAAAGTATTAAATAAACAAGGAGGGATGCACAATAGAAACAATTAAACACGTGAATAAATTAATATAAGTTTCATGATTTTCCTTAATATATATAAGGTCAAATTAATAAAAAAAGATAAATGAATGGATAGAATATACACGTATAAATCAACAAAAAATACTTGGTACAAAAGCTAACAAACTACTTGATACCGTGAAGCAACACCTCATTCAAAGATACTGCTTTGAGAAAATTTGACTTATTCTCTTTGGCCACTAATTCCCACCACGCATATCATATGCTCTAGGCATTGTCTAAGTGTAGAGCATTCTTCAACTAACTTCCCACCGTCCATTATTGTTCAATTGTAGAATTCTGCAATTATATTCCCATGAGCGGTACGTTTACTTCTTATATAGATGCATAAATTTAACACATAATATTTTATTTATAAAATTATATAAAAATAATGTAGGATAATGAATGAACTTTATGAGTTTTTTTATTTCATAAAAAAGAACTGAATTTTTTTTTGTTTCTTAGACAATTAATTATCAAGGAACTAAACAAAATCGATTCTTTTAAGAACCAACATATCGTCCACTTGTTGTCGAAGAAAATCACCTAAAGGAACATAATATTTTTATTCCTTCTATGAGATAAAAATCTCAAAACAATTCATCTATTACTTTATATTATTTTTAGATAATTTCTATAAATTAAAAGTTTTGAATTTATATAACAAGATTCTAAAAAAATGTTTTACGAAATAAAGCAACAAGTAGTGCTGCAAATGAGTCAAGTTGAGTCAGCCAAAGCTTAAACTTGGCTAATGCCAGAATGAGGAGACTCGAGTCGTGCCTGGATATAGCTGAGCAAATCACGAACTGAGTCGAGCCATACCTACTCGTTCTTATTGTGAGCCACACATAAACCAAATATTTTTGTTAATTTGATGCTATGAGACATGCAAAAACCACTTGCCGGAAAAAAAAATCATCTTTTTCTTGTTATGAGATTTTTTGTGAGCTCTAACAACAAGGTTTAAATAATGAAACGTGTCCAAAAGAGTTGTTTTCAATATAGATTTGATAATTCCATGTATTTGCAATCAAATTAATAGCAGATGCTCTAGTGAACACTTTCTCTTGTTAATTTCTTCAAACAAAGAAGAACGTAGCTAGTCTCAATCAATCACAACCACTACAATATCTTTTTTTTTTCTTCTCTTTAGCTTGCTTTTCTTTTGGTAACATCAACTTTTGACAAAAGCTCTCCTGTAATTTGTTCTTTGCATCAATATAAAACCATGCATTGTGTTCCAAAGAGACGACAACCAACAAACCGTCGAGACTTCAAATATGAGGCGCTCAACCGATGTGGTGCCGATTGTTAGCAAGTTGTACTGTTCGTCTTCACCGGCATTGTTGATGATCAGAAAACGACCGGTTGTGGTAAACGGGGGTGGATTTGTGGTGACAGATAGCAGCCATAAGGTGATTTTTGTAGTGGATGGTTGTGGTAAACTTGGAGCTAAAGGAGAGTTGATGGTGAAAGATGGTGAAGGTGAATCAATTCTGTATATTCACAAAAAGGTACCCAATTTATGTATTGAATTAAAGTTCATAATTAATTTCAAGGCATTGAGAAATCAGACAAGTGTTGTACTAATAATCAGAATTAAATTTGTGTAAATGTTACATTATTTACTGTTCATCAGGTGAGTTATAACACAGATCATGAAACTTTTTAGAAAACTGATCAAGATTAGTGAACAATTCCTTGTCCAGTTATTTATGATTTTGTTTGAAAAAATAGGGAGGCATTGTGCAAGCTCTAACCGCAAGAAGCAAATGGAGCGGGTACTCGGTTGATTACCAAGGGCAAAACAGACTTGTTTTCAGCCTAACTGATCCAAAATCGTGTTGTTCTTCGAACAGTGCAATCAGAATCAGTATCGACCCCAAGGGACAGAGCAATTTTTCATGGGATTTTTATATTAACGGCTCTTTTGTCGACAAGGCTTTCACAATAATTGACCGTAACAACAGAATCATTGCACAAGTATGTCTTACTCTCAAGCAATTGTGATTCAATAAATTTGTGTGACAAATTCAATACATTTGCCTAGTTGTACTTCTTTGTTTAGTTTTAAATACTTCAAAGTTAAAAAAAGAGTAAGAAAATCATGAAAAATAAGGTTTTGTTTCCTTGGTACGACAGCATTTACCAGTAAAAAAAATTTCAGAACAGCAAAATCCTTTCATTTTCAATTGGTAATGTACTGGTACCAGTACCAGTTCCTAAACTGTAAAATTGTGCATTATAGTATTCAATTTTTTTTTTCTTTAATTATTGTATAGGTGGAAGTACAAGAACTCATTGGAAGCAAGGATTTGTACCAAGTATGGGTACAGTCAGGATATGACCAGGCTTTTGTTATAGGCATCATTGCTGTGCTTGACAACATCTTTGGTGAATCCACAAGTTGTTAATTAATGAAGAAGAGATAATGTATCATAATACCTAATTACAATTTGAGAATTAAAAGTAATTTATTATAAAATGCAGTTAGAGCCATGTAACCCTGCTTTGTCAGAAAATTGCCCGGTTAAATTTTTACTGACAATTTGATAAAACTTGTGGAAAGAGAATCAGAAAATGAGAATTATTGAAAGTTTCTATTACTGTTTCCAGATGTCAGATGGTAACTATTTCAGATGATACACAAATTTTGTGCAAAGTTCACTGGAGCTGTTATTGAGAGGAAAAAAAAAAAAAACTGAACAGTGTCTTAATAAATTCGTCACTATTCACCGTGCACACTAAATTAGATTTCAGATGGTAACTACTTTTTAACTGAACAACTGTACAGTAATTATCAACACAAAACATAGTTTACACACTAACTGGTATACAATGATTCAGACAATAATTAGTACTAGTCAAATCTTAGAACATGCGACTAGTAAAATAATACATTTATTAAATATTATAAAACTAGCTGCAGCAAACCAGGTTTCCTCAATTGGTTCATGACAAGTGTTGTACCAGTACAAGAGAAAATTTTCCGAAAAAAAAAAAGATGAACAAGATATATAACAACCAATCGAGTAAACTACTTTCATCAGATCATTTATTTATTTTCTCAAGCAATTAGGTAACAGTCAGGTATTTTGTGTGTCACATACTCTTTTGCATAACAAAAGTTAGCTTGTAAACAATTTATAAAAATTTATAAAAATAATAACAAAAAGAAGGTTGAAAAATATTACATACTATTTTTACATAATAAATTTCATATTAGAAGAACAACATGCAAGTACAAAACTGAGACTAATCAAATATTCCAAATAAAGAGGGGCAGCAAAAGAAAAAAATTAAGAAATGAGACATCTCAAAATAAAGGAAACCAATTAAAAGGGTCAAAAGTTTTCTAAAACTACATAATATTCACAGTTTTAACTTTTGAAAAGACCTTCGAACAGTAATAAGATTAAACAAAAATTGAAATTTAGATAAAGATGACCCCAACTTTTTATGATTAATTTACATCCATCAGTTTAACATTTGACAGGAACAAAATATCTAAAAACCTAAAAAGAAACAGAATGTTGAATGTATTGTGCATACTGCATCTCAGTACAAAATCTATGGAAGAAATTTGAACTCATTTTGCCAAAAATTGATTCAATTCATACAGCCACAGAAACTTCTGGGCTTTTTCGCACCAAAGCCAAATTATCATCCTTTACAGAAAAATTATCACAACTAAACCTTGACATAATTATACTAGCCTGATTTGGTAAACCTGCCTTGAGGAGACAACTAACTAGGGAGTGGGTTGCAGTGTTATCGGGTTTACACCCGGTATCAAACATTCTGTAAAAGAGAGTTATTGCCTCCTCCATTCTTCCCTTCATACAATGCCCAATCATCAAAATGGTATAAGTATACTTATCAGGATATCCCTTTCTCTTCTCCATTTCATACAATATTCTATTTGCCTCATCCACATTTCCAATTCTACACAAACCATATAGAACCGGGTTATACACAAAGGCTTTTGGTATGATATCTTTCCTCTTGGTTAATTCATCCAGAAATCGAACTGCTTCTTCTAACCTATTTATTTTGCATAGATTCTGAATTATTACAGAGAAAGTATAGATATTAGGACGGAGACCATTTAGACCCATTTCATTCCATAGCATCATGGCCATGTCTAACCGGTTATTTATGCAATACCCATTTATCAATGAAGTAATGGTGATGATGTCAGCAGAGCACCCGCTAAGTACCATCCTCTCATACATGGCATTTGCCGAATTCATGTCCCCAATCTTGCCATACCCATCAATAAGTACATTGTATGTTATCCGATTTGGTTTTATTCCTGACTCAAGCATTTCATCGAACACTTTATGTGCCTCACACATTTTACCAATTTTGCAATAAGCTGTAATAACTGATGTGTAAGTGATCACATTTGGTACACCTAGACCCTCTACTTGAAACCTTTTCAGGAAATTATAAGCCCCATCGACCTGATTTGCCTTGCACAGACCATTTACCAAAGTATTATGGGTTATAATATCTGGAGAATAACCAAGCTTTCGCATTTTATCAAGCATCTCAAGTGCACCATATACGTCTCCTGAACTACAAAAGGCCTTTAAAACTATGTTAAAACTCCAAACATCAGGTGTAAATCTATTGAAACTCAACTGTTCTTTGAAGAAAACTATTGCATCCTTGCCCCGATTCGAGTTCATAAGGCCGGTCATAATGTTGTTATACCTAAAGGGGCCTAACCGAAAACCGAAATCCTGTGATCTAGATACTAAATCCATGGCAGAGTCAAGAAAACTATTTGCCACACATGATTCAATCAAAAACCCAATAAAATTATCGTCTGGTAAGTCCTTACAAGTACTCAGCATTTCATCGAACAGCTTGAGTGCATCAACCATTTGACCCGCCAGAGAGAGGTAATTGATCAGAAGCTTGTAGGTATCAATGGAGTGCGATATATAGAGCTGATCTCGAGTGAAAATAAACAAATTAAATGCCGCCAATGCACTTGTAACCTGCTTAATCCGAGAAACGGCGAGAGAAGCAACAAGAGGAGAGAGATTGAGGCGGCGGTAAAGGGGGAGTGAAGAGGGAAGGAGAAGGAAGGAGGTGGTGAGAGCCTTTGAGATCCAAATGTCAGATGCTTGGGGAGGGGGTAAGGCGTGGGGGGAGAAGCTTAGATGGCGAAGGAGGAGGTGAGAAGGTCGGGGAAGCATGGAAGAAGAAGAAGAAGAAGAAGAAGAAGAAAGAGGAGGAGGAGGGTAGTAGAGGTGGGATGATGGCTAGGGTTAGGGTTAGGGTTTGGTGCATAGGTGGGGAAGGGAAATGGATTCATCGCCATGGGAGAATGAGAGGCATGGGAGAGAGATTGGGGGCGGGTGCCTGAGGGCTGAGAGACGAGTCGTAGGAGACGAGGGTTCTATTGCTGAGTCGTCATCAAATCATACCCTGGTTCAATCGGACCGGACTGCACCAGGTCGGACATGTGATTTCCTGGTTCGTATGTTTCTCGTTTCCGAATGAGTCTAACTGAGTCGTCAAAACATACCCTGGTTCAATCGGACCGGACCAAATCGGGTCGGATAGGTGATTTGCTGGTTCGTGTTCGACTGCGTGTGTTTCTGGATTAACCGTTGGATTAGAATCTGAGGACTCAGAAATAACAAATGGACTCATAATATTGGGCTTTAATAGGCCCTATATTTGAACCTGTCAACTGCATGTCCAAATTGCTAAATGGGCTTCCTTTAAATACGCCTCATAGGTTTTACAATGCATAGAAAAATTTATGATCAACACGAATCTTTACTAATTGGTGTATGCTGGGTTCCAACTTCCATGCCATTATCCTAATGTAAAACAATATAGAAAATTTAATGTTAAATATGGCAAGAATTAAAAAGAAATGTATAAGCCCAAGAAAATGTATAAGCACTTAAAGAAGTGCATAAGCCCAAGATGATAACCCATATGTTATAGTAAGGCCTATGCAGAATGCATAACAACTCAACATTATAATTCTCACATTTTTTTGAACCAACAATGAGAATACTGTTATGGATCTTACATGGATCACATAACTTTTCTGTAAGACATTTGCTCTGTTATGGATCCTATTTAAGCCTCTCTTTGAAATTTGAAAGCGTTTAAGTTGTCATGCAAGTATTAAATCATGGTACTAATAACCTTAAATAAAGGCCTTCAAGCATGCAATAGCTTGTGTTGTGTGATTTCAAGAAGGGTCCTTGCAATATGGAGTTCCATTGATATTCATGTAAGTCGTAGATATTCTAAAAACAAATCAAGCGCAGATCGAGTCAAGAAAAATAATAGGGTGGTGGCAAAAACTTTTTATTATAAGGCATAATTTTATAATTGTTTAAACAATAAGTATGTGTGTGTGTATATATATTACTAAATTTCATATAAATATATAATAAATTAATAATAAGAAGTATAATTTTGAATTTTTTTTAAACTATAGTTATCTTCATATATAGCTTCAAATATGAATTACATGGTTGTCAAATTAAATAATTAATAAATAAATGAATGACCTTATGATTTTTTGCGATGGAAGTGAAACTGATATCGTCATACTAGATATTAATTGATATGTATCGTCATGCGAAGCGATAGTGCTGAAATCAGCATAAATTCCTCAACGGTGGAAATTACGTACATAGAAAGAATTGAGGCTACGAGTTCCTCAAAATTTTGAAAATCAATAACAATGGATTAGATATATAGGGACCAACAGCCTTATTCACACATCATTTAGTTCTGACCACTCATTCAAATATCATTATTTGATATGAACCACTTGTTAGCGTTATGATTTAGAAATCAATCATTTATAGTTGTATTATGTATTTTGTTCAACTTGAGGACTTGAATTGTGGAACTCTATAATAATAATTAAGTAGTAAATACTCTAAATGTCTCTAATTTGATAATTATAAAGAAACACTATTTACTAGTACTACTATGTGGGTTAATTAATGATCATGTTCTGCCGATCCTGTGGCAAGATGTTACCAAATTTAATCTCATAAATACCTGATGGAGATGAGAGAATTGGACATGACCCAAAAAAGAAACATAATATGGATTGTGTTTGTGTCATTAATGTTTCATTTATGTCTTTAATTTTTTGGTATGAGATAATTATTTTTTCTACATGAGATACATGTATCTGTAGATGTTGTCCAACGCTGACCGTAACTGCCAACTATATAGATAATATCTCAATTATGTTTCTTGTGCGGAGAAAAATATATTTATCAAGAATACCAGTGTTTCTCATATTTTATATATGAGTAAAGATATCTGTGGGCCCCTTGATGGAGTAATAAAGTATGAATGCAATTATAATCAAGAAGTTGATCATTATTTATTGATTACTTGGAATCAAGAAAGGAATAAATTTGCAAGGATGACACTCTCCTATCTTCAATTTATTCATGATATCATGTGACACGTGAATTAACAGAAGAAATTAAATATTGATTTAGGATCGTGATATTGATTGGTTCATATCATCTTTATATGTTGAGTAATTAATTATAATTTATATTGCTAGATGCCTTTTAAATTTATAGAATTAAAATGGAGTTTTGGTTCTATTGTCAATATGATATAGATCCTACGAGGTCACACCCAAGAGAGAAAATGAAACAATTAAAAGTGTCATGAAGATGACCATCTTGATCTTAAAATATATTTATTACATGTTGTACATGAAATATAAATTTATTTCCCAACAAGAATTGAGCAAAAATGATTAATTATAATAATTGTCGTGTGGGCCAAAAATTGGCATAAATGGCAAAAGCAAATTTGAAAAGTGAAAAATGGTCCAAGCCCATTTGAATTTCAAATTTTAATATTAAATTGAATAGTCCATTTGATGTAGGTTTGGAAATAAAGTTGGAAGAGAAATACATCTCATGAACATGTCTTTTGGTTGACAAAAGTAACTTTAACATGTTGCTTTATGCTCATGTTTTATCCTAGCCATTAGTTGTGTGTATGATGATTAAAGCAAACTCTAGGCAAACATTATAAATGCCATACTTTTCTTGTTGTAAGCAATCTATTATTCTATTTAACTAATTTGCAAAACATATAAATATTGAATTTTATTGTTTCTTTATTTGAGATATGTGTGGGTTTAATTACTATATCAAATTGTATGTCAAAGAAAAACCCTTACTCTGATATTGGTCCTTGTGCCTATCTTGGAAATTTGGAAGTGATTAATTTGTCATGCAAGTATTAAATTATGGGTAGTAATAATTGCAAATAATGCATGGCCTTCGAGCATCAGCAATGTTGTGTGATTTCAAGAAGTTAAGAGTTTTTCACTACTACAGAAAAGGAGATTGCACACGGATATAAATGGAGGAGCTACACAGATTTTCTGCCGTGTGGAAGGTGAGGGTGTATGAATCGGTAAATAATTACACACGGATATTTACCCGTGTGCGATTGTAACGATTTCTACACGGATTACCTTATAAAGAGCCGTGTACGAATACCTGCCTGTGTCGCTCTCTATATAACCGAGCTACACGGATATTACCTAAACATCCGTGTACGATTCCTCTTTCTACACGGACTTTTAATCTAATATCCGTGTACGATTAATCTTTATACACGGATTTTTTACTAAATATCCGTGTAGCTCTCATATTTCTACACGGACTTTAAACTAAATATCCGTGTAGCTCTCTTAACAATTCTACACGGATATTTATCTAATAATCCGTGTATGAATAGATTCATACACGGATTATTGGATAAATGTCCGTGTAGGAAACAATCCTACACGGACATTTATCCAATAATCCGTGTAGAAATGTATTCGTGCACGGATTATTTTATAAATTACTATTCTTACACGGAATTTTGTTAAATATCCGTGTAGGATTGTTTTATAATTTTTTTTTTAGTTTTTTTTTTGGCTAGCCTCCTGTTTTGCTAGCCAGTATTTAAATTTTTCAGATAACACTTTAAAATTCATGCATACGAAATTATACAAAATTATACAAATCCATATTTAGCACGACAAAATTATACAAATCCATATTTATCATTACAAAATTCTAACCGAAACCATAAAAGCATAAAATTCTAATATCAACATATATAACAAAAAAACATAAAAGCATGAAAGCATCAACATATATAACAAAAGAAAGCATAAAAGCATGAACATATATAGACATTGCTTTTTGTACATATACAATCCCATGTGATCCACATATAACATATACTTCTCAAGATCCAATACAATGTTTGTAGATCAAGTTATGTCCTTACCACTTAGTAACCATGTGATGAAGGTTTGGCCCAATTTCCGCTAAGTTGGGCTATGATCTAGTTTGGACGAAAATTTCATACAAACTAGTTGTATTAGATCCAACATATGAAAAATGAGAGTGCCCATGTGATCCATGACATGATCTCTCTTTGTTAAAGGTCTCCAACATATTGCATCTCCAATAAAAAATACATTTTATCAACATATATGTGCATGCATGCATAATAGAGAACAAAAATTCTCCTTTAAATTCAAATTTTTTTCGAATTTCAAATTTTTTCCAAATTTCAAATTTTTTTTTTTCAAATTTCAAATTTTTTTCAAACGTGGCCGCCCCCACGCTTCGGCTCCCCGCTCAGCCGACTTCCCCCCGACTTTTGCGTGGCTGCTCCCACACTTCGACTCCCGCTCAGCCGAACTTTATGCCGTTTTTGCATTATTATTACACATGACCTAAATAAGCAATAATAAGTAACAGAAAATTAGAGGAAGAAAAGGAAAATATATATATATATATATATGAGGAGGGTTCCAATGCACCCTCTTTTTTGTGCTCCCAATGTACCCACATTATATATATATTTATCTCCATTTTCAAAGTCCGAACAGTTGATTCGAGCAGCTCAACATAATCTTCATAATAAAATATGCTTGGCTACCAAATTTTATATTTTTTAGAATTTATTTACTATTTTTTTGGATAGATACAAAATCACTGTTTTAAGGAGATTTTGGACCATCCGATAAAGTGATTTTGTATCTATCCAAAAAAATAGTAAATAAATTCTAAAAAATATAAAATTTGGTCTCCAAGCATATTTTATTATGAAGATTATGTTGAGCGGCTCAGATCGACTGTTCAGACTTTAAAAACGGAGATAAATGATGTGGGTGCATTGGGAGCACAAAAAAAGGGTGCATTGGAACCCTCCTCTCTCTCTCTCTCTCTATATATATATATATATATCAGTGTTCTAAATAGCGCGCTATAGCGTTTTTGGACCCCAAACGCTACGCTATGACATCAAAATGCGCTATTTGCGCTACGGCCGCTATAGCGGCCGCTACAGCGCTATTTGCGCTATACAATATGAGTTTTTTTTTTTTTTTTTTTTTTAAGCAATTTATATGGGTGTTAAATAAAGATAAAAAAAATCTCAAACCGAAATTGAATTTTTTGCTACTTGCTACAGATAAATCAATTTGAAATTGGGAATAGAAATTGAAATTTGAATAGAAAAAAAGTCCAAACCGAAATTAAAATTTTGAATAGAAAAAAAAATAGATTATGTCATGAATCATGATGCTTAAGATTTTTTAATAGGAAAAATCGATAGTTTATGATATTACTATGGATATTTTGAACCGCAATTTGGACTTTGTACGGGTTCAATATGAATATTATAATTTCTTAATTACTTTGGTGTTATTTATTGTTCTATGAGACTTTAGATAATGTTGATATTTAGTACAAATATTGAATATACGAAATGTAAAAAAAAAAAACGCTATTTGGAATAGCTTCCGCTATAGCGACGCTATTCGCTATAGCTTATTTTTTAGCCGTCCCGCTACGACGCTATAAACGCTATTTAGAACCTTGATATATATAGAGTGATGCTACGGTGCTTTGGGAAGTAAAGATGGTGTTTTACTTCCCACTCATATCTCCATTTTCAAAGTTCCAATAGTCGATCCGAACTTCTCAACACAATCTTCATATTGAAATGTGCTTGGAGACCAAATTCTACATTTTTTGGAAATTTTCTACTATTTTTTTTGAATTTTTGAAAATCAGTGTTTTTCTGAATTTTTTATTATTATTTTTATTTAATGAAAAGCTGTGATTTTCAAAAATTCTAAAAAAATAGTAAAAAATTTCAAAAAAATATAAAATTTGGTCTCCAAGCATATATTAATATGAAGATCATGTTGAGAAGTTCAGATTGACTATTTGAACTTTGAAAATGGAGATATGAGCGGGAAGTAAAACACCCTCTTTACTTTCAAAAGCACCGTAGCATCACTCTATATATATATATATATATATATATATATATATATAGAGTCCGACTAGGCTACTCCATGGAGTAAAACGACTTGGTACTCCACGTCATATCTTCATTTTCAAAGTTCAAATAGTCGATTTGAACCTTCCAACATGTTCTCCATATTGAAATGTGCTTGGAGACCAAATTTTACATTTTTTGGAATTTTTTTACTATTTATTAAGCCACTTTGAAAATCTGAAAATCCTTATGAACAGTAAAAAACAGTAAAAATTTCTGGACCGCCGGATCAGTGATTTTCAAAGTGGCTTAATAAATAGTAAAAAAATTCCAAAAAATGTAAAATTTGGTCTCCAAGCACATATCAATATGGAGAACAACTTGAGCGGTTCGGATCGGTCGTTTGGATTTTCAAAATGGAAATAATGAGGCGTGGAGCACCAAGTCGTTTTACACCATGGCTTAGCTAAGCCCAGCACTATATATATATATATATAGTATGAGTACGGCTAACGCGCTTCCTCTAGCATTTCGGCCGAGGTGCTTCCGGGGGCATATCTTGCAATTTGATGTTCAAATAACAAATTCAAACCGTTAGATGTTCAATCTATATTAAAATCTACTTGGAGACCAAATTTTACATTTTTTGGAATTTTTTTACTATTTATTAAGCCACTTTGAAAACCGCTGTTTTTCAATGCTTCAGAAATTTAATAAAAACAGCGGTTTTCAAAGTGGCTTAATAAATAGTAAAAAAATTTCAAAAAATGTAAAATTTGGTCTCCAAGTAGATTTTAATATAGATTGAACATCTAACGGTTTGAATTTGTTATTTGAACATCAAATTGCAAGATATGCCCCCGGAAGCACCTCGGCCGAAATGCTAGAGGAAGCGCGTTAGCCGTACTCTATATATATATATATATATTTATATATATATATACTAACCTTAGAAAGATAGAGAGGAGAAAATAAAAACTTCAAAAATCTCTGATCCCAGCTACTAACCTTTGCAGAAATCAGATCAACACATTCAATACAGAGAGAGCAAGAGAGAGACAATATAAATTACTTTATCAAAACGGCGCTGGAAGGAGAAGGCATTTTATACCAAAAATAAAATACTAATTAATTTTACTGGATCCAAAACCCTAGAAAGACTTTTCTACACGGATTTATACTTAAGAATCCGTGTAGCTCTCTAACTATTCATACACGGTTATTTAAAAAACAATCCGTGTAGCATTACCCTTTCTACACGGATATTTGATCAAAAAACCGTGTAGCTCTCTACCATTCATACACGGATATATATTATAAATAGCCGTGTACAATTCTTATCTTTCTACACGGATTTATTATCAAAAATCCGTGTAGCTATTCGTACACGGATTTTTGTTGAATATCCGTGTAGCTCTCTAATAAATTCTACACGGTCATTTTTTCCAAGCAATTCTACACAGATTCTTTAATAAATATCCGTGCAGGCTTTCCACAGATTTTTCGGGCTTTCAAAAAACCAATTTAGTACACGGTTTTTATATAAAATTGGCAAAACCGTGTACAATGTGCAGTGTACGATGACCATTTCTGTAGTAGTGTTTATTGACTTTATACTAATTATGCTTTCTTTTGAAGTGCCACAGAATCAATCAAGTACACTTAATTTATAGTTCTTTTGATATTTATGCGAGTTATAGAAATTTGGAGAAAACCCATCTCTGTAAATATCAAATTTAAGTCCGCAGCACGACAAAAGAATTTGCATCCTCCATTTAGATTTTTAGTTATCTTCATAGCTTCAAGGATGACCTCGTATTTTTTTGCCATGTAACCAACTTGATAGCCTCTATCAAGCACTTAAAAAAAACACATTATCACTTCCAATTTTATTTTTTGAGATGTAGCGTCAGGAGCAGAGCTAGCTTTTCAGACTATGAAGGTCAAACGAATAGTGATCAATTTTACACTGTATATAGTATTTTACTCTTAATTATATAAAAAAATAAGATGTAAATACAAAATTTTAAAAATAAATGAGAATCAATTGACCCTCATTCTTTGAAAGTGGGTCCGCTAATCTAGAGAGATTTTTTATTAGTTATGACAGTTAAAAATAGCTATGTAGTGAAATCAACCGACGAAACAAGATATATACCAATGAGCGCATATGATGCTTATAATCATTATTATGTTAACTGTTATATATTCATTTTCTATGAAAAAAATGTATATTGTTCTGAGGGATGTGTAATGGTTAATTATAACCGTTATAACTATTTTATTTTCTATCCAATTCTATTTTATTTTATGGAATTTTTATTTGATATTCATTCCAAATCAAAAAGACTGCTGAATAATTCAACGGGACATCCTATGCAGACTGCTAAATTATTCAAACGGCTGTGGTATGAATTGAAATTTTCCAAAATCGATGCTACATGTTTAATTTTTTTTTTGTAAAGCTGTGAATAAATAAACCAGCAACGACAACCATCAAATTCAAATTAACTTGAAACAATTTGAATTTCTTTTTGTCATTTAGTGCACCAGTTTTCTATAAAAAGACAGATCGTTCGCCAAACTGTTTTTGAGAGGAGAGAGCCACTGCCAAGTTTGAGAGAGGGAGAGGGAGAGATGACTCCTAAGCGCTTCCTAATCTTGGCTGCAATGTTCCTTCTTGTGGCTGTCAGCTTACTTCCAGAGCTGGCAGCTGATCATTTGTCTGAAAAAAACAAGGAAGCTAAAAGTAGCACTACAGTTGGTAAACTTCTGAAAATATAGTTAAATTATCATCTATAATTTTATATTTATTAACTAACTAGTAGAAAATAGTTCTTACTCATACTTTTACCCGATATGCTAATGAAAAAAAATCTTACTCATATCCATCTTATCGAGTACGGTACGGATCGGATAAACCGATAAAAAAGGTATATTTACACCCCTACTTTCAATGTTATTCACTGTTTGCTTCATCTTTGTTTTTCTGTCTGTCAGGTGTCACCAGCAAATTTGATTATCCAAGAAAAATCAAAGATTGCAACGGCTGCGAGCGCTATTATCTTCGTTGCTGCCCCCCTCGCCCTTAAAACGTATATCTCATGGTGTTGCAAGAATCCTACTCTTCTGCGCCTAAGATGGATCAATCTGTATTCTTAGGTACTGTATTATAGTAGTCGTTTGGAAATTCTCCTATTTTACATGCTTTCTATCAAGCCACAAGATTCCCGCTGCTTTTATTCCTATTAATGTGCTTTATTGTGCTGGTAGTGGAAGGAGTGTCTTATTATATATGTTGCCTGTGTGCCTGTGTGCCTGTGTTGTATAATTGGTATAAGTGAAAGAAGTGATCTAGGCAAGAGATAATCTTGTATATTGATCATGTGCTTTTGATTACAATAACATGAAGTTTTATTTATATGTTTGATCAGGGGCGGATCTATGCATAGCTTCAGGGTGCTATTCTTGGTTTCTTACCCTAAAATAACCAGCTTTGCCTATCTTTTTAACCGTACCATTTAAAAATAAATTAAAGATAAACATACATAATCATTTTCGGAAAATCTTATTTCACAAGGAATATATTGCTAAAGTTAAAAAAAATTAGTAAACCTAACGGAAATATATTAATTTGATCATGGAAGTTGTTCGCACAAATATTTCATACAAATTTATTCGAGTTGTGACTAGAGAGAGAGAGAGAGTGGCTGTAGAGAGAAAAGAATGATTTGGACTTCTCATAGCTAAATTAATAATTTGAGCTGCTAAAACTAAATTAATATTAGTTTAGTAAAAAAACATTCTTATAACATATTATATATATATGTTGATAATAATTATGTATAAAAAAAATATACGAGTCGTTACAATATGCCATATAATTAAAATACTTTCATGCTCCAGGTGAAGTAAGATAATAATAAAATTGGACAACAGCTACAATAATTTAAGTAGCTTTAATTTTCTTCTCTTGGGCTTCGATAGGCGATTAGGCGCTACATTTAAACCTCTTAACTACGTCTCGAGATTGCTTAATGGACTTCCTTTTAAATACGCCTCCTTAAGTTTTGTAATGCATAGCGAAATTTAATATGCTCAACACGAATCTTTACTGAGAGAGTCTGATACATAAGAAGTGCAATTAGACGGTGAGTTGTCAATTCAGATCAGACACATATTGGACGAATTTGACGGAGAAGTGCCATTAGGGGTAGTGTGTTATCTTTATTTAATCTTAATGTAATGTAAATAGGTGTTTAAATTTTGATGTAATATTTTTTCTTATTAATGAAAATTGTAAGATGATTGCCATTTTACCCTCAAAAAAACACGAATCTTTACTATTTTATTTTTGCTGGTGCTGGGTTCCAACTTCCAAGCCATTAGCCTAACTTAAAAAGAAATATATAGGAAATTTCGTTGAGTCTGTATAATGTTGAATTTGACAAGAATGAAAAAGCGGGTGGATAAGACGAAAAAAAAAAATGTAAAGTACAAGATGACAGCCTCACGTAGTCTATTAATGTACAACAACTCAACATAATAATTCCCACATTTTTTTTGAACCAACAATGAGAATACTAAGTTATGAATCTTACATAAATGCGTTTAACTTTTCTGTAAGACATAAAATTATGGGTACTAATAACTGTAATTAACGGCCTTCAAGCATCAGTTTGTTGTGTGTTTTGAAGAAGGCTTTTTATTGACATTAAGCTAATTAATTATGCATGCTTTTGATGTAATATTGAGTTCCTTTCACATTCATGCTATGTTATAAAGATTTGGAAAATAAATCAAGCCCAGAGCCATATGAAACCTGATAGAGTGGCTATTTTTTTTATTTTAAATAAGACATAATTTTTTAATTATTTGAATTAGCAGGTTCAATTGCTTCATTTGTCTTTAATGCCTCAATACTCTCTCACATTCTTAATTATTTTCGTTTTAAAAATTCAAACAATCGATCCAAGCTGTTTAAAATAGTTTCCATATTAAAACGTGCTTAGACTAAATTTGATATGGTTTAGACATTTGAATCCCATCTCTGTTGAAATTATAAGTATATTTTTTTAATTATTCTTGAGTCACGAGACAGTGTCTTCTTCAATCTAGCTAGCTAGGTCCATGCGGCTCCACCATCGGAGAAAAATCATCCCCATAAGACCGCTGACCGCTGCACGACAAAATAATTTGGATCTATATTGAGAAATTTTAGCTTATTTGAATTCCATCGTTGTCAATTAGTTAATAAATAAATGAACGACTTGACTAATTTATTGCGATAGCGTCAAGTATGATTATACTTGTCAAAATAATTAACCGGTTACTTAACAACATGTTTATTTATAATTAGCTTAATTTAACAATCATTCAAACATGTCACTGATGTCAGATTAATCCACACAAGACATCAAATTATGCATACATATTTAATCATCGATAGTATGTGGGTCTAAGTTATCCGTAAAACAAGTCACATCATATTCATACTGTTAGGATACGGTGCACGCTAGAAGGTACATTTCAAAAATTTACTAACATGCAACACACGATTTTACTGTAGAACAAACAATCAATCACACAGAGTTTATGGATCGTGCCTCACACGCCTCACGAGCTTGTGTGCCTCAAGCTGTCTCTTGCAATGCACTCGCAATACTTATAGTCTTTATTATATTATAAAAAAATGTATTGTAAGCATGAATAATAATAACTCAATTTTTCGGATATTACAAATAACCATCGCACTTGGTTATTTGTTTGTTTAGCACACAACATATGGTGATATATATAGATTTTTATTTGGCAGTAAATGACATAGATCGGCTTTGAATTTGTTTTTTTTTAATTTTTTTTAATTTAAATTTGGTTGTTTGATGAGCACACAATATATGGAGGTAATTTCTATCTGATAAAGGCTGCCAGTTCTGACAAGGTACAATATGTGATTTATGGTGTTGCCATTTCTACTCTTAGAAAGCAGAACCGTCTACTCATTTGTCTCCTTCCCATTCAATAATTCAAATAAAAAAATGAAACTACTAGTCCATGCCAAAAGCTTCAAATCTGATACTCTCTTTTTGTAGGAATAATTCTGTGCAAGGGTCACAAGGAAGCACTTTACATGCATCATAATATCATATGAGGGTAGAAGTAGTCATGGTTTGCAAAATCAGCCGTTTTGGACTGAAATTGGACGGTGTACCGATCCGATTTCTAGCCGAGTTACGCGCTAGGCGATGTTTTCATTGAAAATCGGTTGAATAGGCGCTCAATGGATACGGTTCCGGTCAAATTTTGGTCGAGACGGGCCGATTCCGGTAAAATTTCGGTCAAATAAGCAAGATTTCAGTATGTTCTTCCAATTTTCTACGTTGGGCTCTGGCCTCTGGACCCAAGAATTAAAAACTTTAATCTTCGAAAATATTCCTACTGTAGTACTGCTTCTACTTTAGATGTGTTTCCTACACCGTGTGGGATTATTTCTTGAGCACCGGAGCACATATTTTTTTTTTTGCATTACACACAGTACTAACGTCCTTAGTAATTACATGACTCTAAATTGTACTAATTATATTTAAGAGTGTGTTTTAATTGTAATAATTGTATTATGTTATATAAATGGATTGTTTGACTGTAAATTTTTGTTTCAATATAACTTTTTTAACATATTAATTTTTTACCAACTTCTTTACCATATTTTAGTACGAAACAATTTTTTTTAAATCCGAGATTCCGATCCAATTCGTCCGATTCCGATTTCACAGTCAAGTGACTTTTTCTGATTCTGGTTCCAGTTTTGCGAGCCATAGATAGTCTATATAAGAATGTTTCCAATAAGAAACATCCTTATATAGAAACAAAGAGAAAGCTATCAAATAATTAAGGGGGAATTTCATGTATACCCCTCAAAAACTTCAAAATTACATATTTTTCTCTCTAAATTTTGAAATTACGTATTTCTCCCTCTAAACATCAAAAAATCACATATTTATCCATTTTATTGTTTTTTTATATTAAAACACATTCTAAATTCATAAAATACCCATTTTACCATTTTTATTAAAAAGCATAAAACGCCCATCTGACTCCAATTTGAATCTGAAAAGTTCCTCTATCGTCCGAATTGCTTTACGATCTGTGTGTGCTAGGTCAGCACAAATCTTGAAGTGAATATGCACGGATATTGAAGCAACGTGCACAGATCTTAATGCAATGCACACGGATCAAAATTGATTTAAGATTCGTGCGCACTATATTAGCACGAATCTTGAAGCGAACACGCACATATCTTATTGCGATGCGCGCGGATCGGACGGTAGAGGAACCCTTTAGATTCAAATTTGAGTTCGATGGGGGTTTTATACTTTTAATAAAGGGTAAAATGGGTATTTTATAAATTTAGAATGTGTTTTAATATAAAAGACAATAAAATGGGTAAATATGTTGGGTTTTTGAAGTTTAGAGGGAAAATATGTAATTTTAAAATTTAGAGGGGGAAATACGTAATTTTGAAATTTTTGAGCGGTATACATGAAATTCCCCCAATAATTAATTACATATAGAAACATCCTTATAAGAAACCAAAATGACAACATAAAAGAAATGTAATAGTACTAAGAAATTATTGAGAAAATAAAATATACAACCGACATAAACAGAATAATAGATGTATACGTCATTATGAGAACAACACTTGAAGAAATGAATGGTAATTAACGACCGATGGCAATGCTCTCCTCCGCTTCCTGATCTATATTGATATAATTGCCTGTAAGCTCGATATCATTGTCATGACGGGATTGCTCGCTGAGCAGAGTCTCTGTTTCTTCAGTATTATACTCTTGCTCCCAAGGATGATGCTTAAGCTTGCTGATTCGATGAAGCTCTTCGGCTACGTTCTTCATCATAGGTCGTTCTTCCCTTTTCATACATAGACATTCCTTTGCCAGCTCAGCAACTGCCCAGATTAATCCCATATCTTCTTCATGTTTGATTTCATCATCTACAAGCTCTTTCATTTTGTTCTCTTCCATAGCAGAGAGGAAGAGAGATGAAAGATTCCTCTCATTTTCTGGTGCGTCAAAATCAATTACGGGCTTGCTGGTTAGAAGCTCCAAAAGAACTACACCGAAGCTGTAAACATCGCTCTTGTCTGTCAGTTGACAAGATTGCATGTATTCTGGATCGAGGTACCCGCACGTTCCTTGCACAAGCGTGACGAATTGTGCTTCATCTGTCGGAACTAGTATTGAGGCTCCAAAATCTGACACCTTTGCTGTGTAATTTTTGTCCAAGAGAATATTTGCAGACTTCACATCTCCATGGAAAATTGGAGGAGATGCTGAAGTGTGCAAGTAGGCAAGTGCTTCTGCTGATTCATGTGCAATCCTTAGACGGGTTGCAAGAGAAATGTGTGATCCTTGCTTTTTGAAATGGATATAGTGATATAGAGTACCATTAGGGATGAACTCATATACAAGCATAGGAACCTCCACCTCTAGACAACAACCTAGGATTTTGACAATATTTTTGTGGTTAATTTGTGATAGAATAAGCATCTCTTTTCCAAATTCTTTCTTTTTGCTCTCGTCAACAAATTTACACCTTTTAATGGCAACTGTCTGATCTTTTAATGTCCCTCTATAGACAGTGCCTTGGCCCCCACGACCAAGAATATTTGCACTGCTAAAATTATTTGTTGCTTGTTCTACTTGTTGCTTCGTGAAAATTGTAAAACCAAATCCCTGATTTGATTTAATCTTCTCTAACAGGATCCATCCACCGTGTTGTTGAAAGTACTTCTCTTTTACTTTAGAAAGATTTCTTCCTTGCAGGACCACATATATACCAACCACAAGAAATGATAAAACGACAACACCAATAGCAGTCCCTGCAATATTTAGTGCAAACTTACTTTAATTTCCGAAATGAATTTTTTTATATGTTGCTCTTAATACTTCAATACTTACATAATTTTATTCCTGATTAATATCATACATAGTTGTATATCTGTTTTATTTATTACTCTCTCTCTCTCTCTCTGAGTGTTTCTCTTTCCCAGTTCTCTTAGATTCTTGCATTGGCCAGGCAGGAGCATGCATGTGATGGTGCAGCACTTGGCATTATGTGGTTTTGATAGGTATTGGATAAATTTTCTATATTTATCAAAAACAAAATGCTGACAGGATCTCTGATATCTATTTTTCTTAGAAGTTGGTAATGTAATTAGTTGTCTCATTTGTAATGAGTCTGGCTAGTATGACATCAATGTCATTTTAGCCTATATAACACCAACTTCAAAATCTATCGAATCGACTTTAAACAGTGAATCAAAATCGTTCAAACCGATCTATTTCATTAGTTGTGCGTTTACATGCAAAATTTATAATTTTTCGAATTTATCAAGTCAAGCGGTCAAATGTGTGAGTTTTTAAATTAATTTTAATGCATTCATTTTTCAACATTTTTTACCGCTTGATTTGATACTAAAATAACTAGAAAGTATAAAATTTTTGCATGTAAATGGATCACTCATAAAATAAATCAGTTTGAACGGTTTGGATTAGTGCTTTAAAGTCTATCCAATCAATTTTGTAGTTGGTGTCATACTAGCCGGACTCATTTGTAATTTAGGTTTGGATGTAGACAACCTCAATAGTGATCATTCATGATTAATGCAAACAATTTTTTGAGTGGAAGGTCACATCGATCGTTGTTTCTCTGTGTCTTTCATATGTCTACTGTCAATCTAACGAAGTCTAAGCAGTTCAAGAGAACGAGGAGTTGTAATTAAAAGAAATTATATGTTTGGATGTTGTCTATTTTTCCTCATCGAGTCACCCCATTTTGATTCAACAAAATAATGTCTATTTCGCTTCCAATTCTGAGTTTCTAAGCTATATCTAGTACAGAACACCACATCACTAACGCTCAATCACCAACGGTTCTTGTAACTACGTGTATATTCTAGCTAAGTGGGCAAATTAAATATGTATTATTTATTTATCCTGACAAGCAATCCTTCCTTGTTAATGAAAATTCCAACTTGATGAAAATTATTTATCCTCAAACGATAATATCGTACCTATAACTAGTGCCACGTTGAGGTCGCATTGCCCGGGATTGTTATGATTAGTACGCCAGCCGAAAGAACAAGAGCACTGATATCCTCCTTGAAAATTGTGACACTTTCCTGACTTGGAGCATGCATTTTGGTTGGCACATTCGTCGATGTCTGCATCAATATACCACATATTACTGCAACATATTTCTAAATTATGCTAGGTAGTTAACATGGCAGCCACCGCAAATATTATAAAAATAGAACATAAAAAAGAGCAAGAGGCTGAGAGAGAGAGAAAAAGACCTTGGCAGCCTCCTTCAAGGTAGGGATTGCCTTGATAACCATGGGAGCAGTTGCAGAGATAACCACCATGACCACTGGTTGAGTTTAAACAAACACTGTGATCGCTTCTGCATGCATAGGAGGATTTGTTTGACTGTGCGATGCCACATGTCATGTTTCCTATGGCCCAGTCGATCACTATTGGCAGTGGTGCATTAGAGTAACGCAGCACATCAGTGGTGATGTAAGTGGTGTTGAAGTTGAACTCAGCCTCCTCCACCACCATAGCATAGCTACAACGACTGAAGTTATACACCTCCGAGTTGCTGTACCTCTCATCAAAATCAAAATTAAACCAATTTGTTTCTCTGGAGATAGCTGTCTGGCAACAGCCAATTCCAGAGCAGGATCCATACTTCATCACGGTATGTAGGCTATCACACGAAGACAGGCACCCTACTGAGTAATTAGTAGTGGCGTCAAGGCGGAGATAGCCAAGTGTATTACACCCAATAACTGTAAATTTGTTCTTCTCGGTGTTGAGCCAGAATGGTCTCTCACCAAAGCTCAAGTCAGGAAATTGAAAATATAAGGATGTGTGATTCAAGTGACCATAGCCCGGTACCGAAAATTGATATCCATCTGGGTAATCCTCTGTCTTTGTCTTGCTGTTGTAGCACTGGTAAAATATACGGCTGCTTACACGTGCTTGTCCCAGGGACAGGTTAATATCCAGAATCTCATAGGGAACCCAACTATTATTGCTTATATAGTTGCTGATCCCAGATAGAAAATAAGGACTAGAGGTACCATCAATATATAATTCATTGCAATTGATATTGAACTCTTCTGACAGAGAGCAATTTGGGCCAATGCCAAAAGGGTATGGGATGGGAATTCGACCACAGTTCTCTGGGCACCCGGGCAGAGCGATGGTGTTCTTCACAGATTCAATGCTTTTGAATTGCATGAAGAGAAGAAGAGAAAGCTGGGTTAGTATCATTGCCACCGCAGCTGTGTTGGTACGTAGTACTAGCAAGGAGTTTCTTTTTGTTTCGTTCATGATATTGGTAGCCATAATGAACGAGTAATTCACTATTTAATGAAACACTATCTGATAATCCTCTCTAACCCTGTGGGTCCCAAAGCAACATTCTCTACAAGAAGGGCCCCACTTACGATAAGTGTTTGTCCGATACGGAAGATCAGAACTGGGAGCAGTCAAATAGTCAATGCACAATACAAGTCTACAAGTTGCGACGAACTGTCGTTCTCAATTCTCACAATCTACCAGCTGTCTACAAGTTGCGACAAACTGTCGTTCTCAGTTCTCACAATCTACCAGTCTACAAGTTGCGAAATTCCAGTCCAAGTTTTGACCGAGTCATAAATGCTATGCCAATAATTCCTTTTTTTCGTTGTCATTTAAAGTTGTTACCTCGGAACAGGGGCAGAGGCAGAGGCAGAAAATTGATTAATGGGGTGGAGTAATTTTCAGTAATATGAAATGCTAGAGTTTCCCAAATTATACACAGTATACAATAACTAATTTTTCTATGAAAAAAAAAATAGAGGTCAACAATATAAACTTTTCACATAAAATAGGGGGTTCATTTTGAGATTCCCATAGCATTTTAGAATAAAATATATGTGAAAAACATATATAACTACTAGTTTTTGAAAAAGAATGGGGGTCAATTGACTCCTATTATGCCCATGTATCTCCGCCCCTGCCTCGGAATGTTTGGGATTATTTTGGGAAAAGATGAAGGAAATGTGTTCTCTGTTTTTAAGCGTTCACATTAATTAGTATTTTTTGTTGAGGATACGGTACTTGGCAAAGCAAATGTTGATCATTGTTTCAAAGTTCCAACGGTTGGTCGAGACCGTTCAACATGATTTTTATACAAAAATTTACTTGGAGATCAAATTTTTATTTATCTATAATTTTGTTACTAATTTTTTTTAAAATAAGTAGTAAATCACCTAATATAAATATTCTTGACCCTCCAAAAATAGTGATTTTCTAGCCGATTTTTTTATTAATCGAAAATAATTAAAAGAAATAAAATATGACGAAAGGAGATTGTTTTGCTGGAAAATCGAAATATAGAAAAAACGATATTGATTATTCTGTCCTCCGGACGGTACAAAATGTCTCATCCAGATTAATGCCCCACTAATCCAAATCCTTAACCCCGTTAAGTTGGAAAAAAAATCCTGGACGAGATAGATTATCCTGTCTAGTACTGTAGAATTTTTTTTTTGGGGTTTGGTTTCATATAAGAGAATGAAAAGAAAAAAATTTGCTACAGCGCTGGACGGGATGGTCTATCCCGTCCAGTATTTTTTTAGTTAGAACGCTAATTAGGGTCAAAATTAATGGGACATGATGATTTATCCCGTCCAGCTATAGTGTCTAGATGGGATAAACCATTCCATTTTTCCTATATTTCAATTTTCCAGCAAAACAATCCCCTTTCGTGATATTTTTATTTTTTATTTTCGATTAATAAAAAAATTGGGATTTTCTAGCTATCTAAGAACATAAGTAGTAAATTACCATTTAAGTTTTGTTTGCATTTTTCTTGTTTATATGATTCAAATTTTAAAACAAAACTGAAAAAAAACAAAAAGAGGCTTATCAGAATTTACCAGATCTCCCCCATATACAACATTGTAGCATCAAGGTTAGAGGCGATGAGGTGCATGCGCAATTTTCCTTTTGTCTGTGGTTGGAGACCTGCACTTTGAACCCCCACATGGCCACATCCCACTTATTTGTAAATTGTAATCACCCAACAATGATCATGTACCATGTATGTCAGTATTTCATAAAACAGAATGTGCGAAAAAAAAAATTAAAAACAGAAGAGAATTATGAACATTGAAAGAAGTTTAAAAAAAAAAAAAATAAGGTCTTTAAGGAGTGGATGAGCCCAAGATTCATATATTTATTCTCAGCCCAGATATATATAGTTGTAAGGTCCATGCTGAATGTATAGCAAATCAACATAATAATCTTCACATTCTTTTGAACAAACAATGAGAATACTAACTTATGGATCTTACATGGATCAATTAATTAACTCTTTTCTAAGACATTTGCTCTCATATGGATCCTTAATCCTATCTTGGAAATTTGAAAGCGTGTAAGTTGGCTTGCAAATACTAAATTATGGGTACTAATAACTGTACATAATGGGTTGTGTGTTTTAAAGAAGGGCTTTTATATATTGACATTATGCTAATTATGCTTACTAATTTTGGAGTAATATTGAGTTCCTTTTATATTAATGTAAGTTACAGAGATTCAGTAGTGAAACTTAGAACAGATCTAGGAAGTGTGGTCAGATTGGCAAACAAATTTAAAATCATGAGATTAACATTGTAATTATTTAAACAACTTGTATATATCTTTTTGTAATTTTTTCTGAACTATAATAATAAGAGTATGATTTTTAATTTATTTCTGATTTTTGTCAGCTGTGAAACCATGTGGCTCCGCTAGGCAAACATCCAAAAACCGCATCAGGACAAAAAAACTTTGGGTTCTATATTTAGAATTTAAGTTATCTTGGTAACTCAAATATGAATGACATCGTTGTCAAATATTTAACAAATAAAGACATCACCTTATTATATTTAGTCGCAGATCCATTTACAAGTATATCCTCATGTGAAGCGACATTACTGAAGTTACTAACAATAAATGATTTAGGTCCGAACCAGCAGCCTTAATCATTCATTAATCATTTAGGTGGTGTTTGGTTGTGGACTAAAACTAATGATGCTTAACTTAGTTATTTTGAATGACAAAAAAAAAAAAAAAACTTAGTTAATTCAACTTAGACCAATCTAAATTATATTTGTTTGGTTGATGCCTAAAGTTATATCTTGACTTGAGCTATTTCTTATTTGGTAGGAATTTTGTGGCTTAAGGCATGATTTGATATTACAACTTTTTTTGTCTTATAAATTTTGTAATAACAATGATAAAATTGTTCTTGTATTTTTTTTTTCATTTTCAATGAAAGAAATTATACAAGAAAATGAGTTATATAAAATTAATTCTCTAATAACTCATCTTATAGAGATGCACATTTCATTTAGCAAATTTTGTTTAATTCAACTTATATGTATACTAATTTATTTCTCAAATATATAGTGGGTTGCTGAACAAAAAGTTTATTTATTTGTAGTACATTTCCATAAAAAGAATTTATTCAATTATTTCTGGATTGCATATTTTGTTAATTTAGAAACTTATGTCTTTTAAAAAAAATGTTAATTTTATAAGTGATCAAGTTATAAGTTCATTTATGCTTAAATAAAAACAAAATTAATTGCTAATTTTATATTTTCTTAAAATGTAATTGAAAATAATAAAAACAATGAAAAGTTAGGTCTCACATTTAAATCAAATTAAACCACCTGGAGAGGTGTGTTATTAGTTTAGGCCAATTTAGACCAGTTTAAAGTTAACTTATTCCATCTTAATCTAGCTCAATTAATTTATATTTGACAAAATAATTAAGGTCTACAGTCCTTATCCATTGTTTAGTCCACAATGAAATATCACCTAGTTCTGACCAATGATTCAAAATCAACAACTTATTAATTTATTGGAGGTTGCAAATTCTTTGAATCTATATGAACCAAAGATTTAAATAGCATTTATCGCGTCATAGCGGAACAACTGAAAAAATAGCACTATGTCCAAATAACGCTGCTATAGCGCGGAATAGCGCGCTATAGCGCCATAGCTTTTATGATCCGAAAACACTATAGCGCGCTATTTAGAACCTTTTATGAACTACCAACGTCATAGCGCTGCATTTGAGAGCGAGAAAAACGTGAAATTAAATTTGCATTTAATATTCCCTGCTTCAAAACGGATTGGATCCAGCAAAGGGACCAATATCTTTTCTCTTAAAGAAGGATTTTTTTATTTTATGTTAACATCTTTTTAAGTTTTGGTTGAAATTAAATGTGCGTTTTTCTAGAAAAGTGAGGAGGCTGATCATAATATATTTGTTATATATCGAACGTGCTTAGTGCGAGACTCAGAAAATTATGTTCTTTTTTTTCCCTTCTTTTGAACTCAAAAAATTCTATTCCTTCAAGGCTAGAGCAAATCTTTCAACTCTTCAGAAAATGCAAGTATCCTTTTCAGAATCTACTTGTCGAACACTATGGTGTACACAAAGGTATTCATTGATCCTGTAAATTTAACATTCTATATATGATGGCCCAAGCCAGAACCACTCCATAGCCAATTTCATGGTACCTGAATTCTATATAGAGGGGCGTAAGGGGGCCCACCATAGTGGAGAGGCGAACGCAACAGATTTGGATTTGGATGCCGCAAGGGGTTCAAGGTTTTCCGGATAGTTCTGGAAACATCAGTTCTGGAAACATCAGTGAGGTATGGAAATAGAAAAGGTGGTATTATCAAAATTAGAGGAGTAACAGCAAAATTGGGGAAAAATATGGGTCTTGCCCACATTTAATTAATTTTTTTTGGAATTTGAGCATTGATCGTGTTCAATTCTCAGTTCGTATTGAATTATGCCGACATTCACCTTCTTCAATGTAATTTGGCTCGATATGTTGCACATGGCGATAATTTTGTAAGAATAAGAGTATTTATCATGTTCAATCTTAATTATATATGGTGTTGGTTTTTCTCTGTTCGTATTGAATTATGTTGGCATTCGCCTTCTTCAATGTAATTTTGTCGGATATGATGCATTTTTTAAGATTGTTTTATGAGTGCAATTGTATGTTTAATATTAGTGGAATTGTATGTTTTATGAAGTGCAATTGAAATACAAACATGCATGCATGGTAGTATAATATTAGAATACCAATAGAACATGAAAGAACTAAAATTAGATAAAAAAAACTACTAGATGCTGAAAGACAATTAAAATAAGATGAAACACAACCAGTACAAGATTAAAGACAACAGAAGAACATGAAATACAACTAGAAGAAAATGAAATACAACTAAAAGAATATGAAATACAACTAGAAGAACATGAAATACAACATGTAGTAGACAAAAGACAACCAGTAGAACATAAAAGACAACAAGTATAACATGAAAGACAATTAGAAATAAATGAAAGACAACTAGTAAAATGTGAAAAACAACTAGTAGACAACTAGTACCAGATGAAAGACAACTATAAGAACATGAAATACTACAAGTAGAACTTGAATTACAACCAGTATAAAGTGAAAGACAACTAGAAGAAAAAGAAATACAACTAAAAAAATATGAAATACAATTAAAATAAAATAAAATACCACCTGTAGAATATGAAAGATAACCAGCACAAGGTGAAAAACAACTACAAGAAGATAAAATACACCTATAACAAGATAAAAACAATCAGTAGAACATGAAAGACAACCAGTACAATGTGAAAGACAACTAAAAGAAAATAAAATACAACTAAAAGAATATTAAATACAAGTTGAATAAGAAGAAATACAACCTGTAGTAGACAATAGAAAACCAGTAGAACATGAACGACAACAAGTAGACAACTAGTATAAGATAAAAGACAACTAGAATAACATGAAAAACTACTAGTAGAACATGTACGACAACCAGTACAAGGTGAAAGACAACTACAAGAATATGAAATACAACTAGAAAAATAAGAAATACAACTACAAGAAGATGAAAGACAACAGTAGAACATGAAAGACAACCAGTACAGGGTGAAGGACAACTAAAAGAATATGAAATACAACTTAAAAGAAAATAAAATACAACTTGCAGTAGATGATAGAAAACCAGTTGAACATTAAAGACAACCAGTAGACAACTAATATAAGATGAAAGACAACTAGAATAACATGAAAGACTAGTAGTAGAACATTAAAGACAACTCGTAGACAACTAATATAAGATGAAAAACAACTAGAATAACATGAAAGACTAGTAGTAGAACATGAATTACAACCAGTACAATTTGAAAGACAACCAATAGATTATCAAAGACAACAAGTAGAACATGAAAGACAACTAGAAGAAAATAAAAGACACCCAGTAGATAACTAGTAGAAGATGAAAGACAACTACGAGAAATGAAAGACTACAAGTAGAACATGAATGACAACCAGTAGAAGTGAAATACAACTAGAATAATATGAAATACAACTAGAAGAAGATAAATACAACCTGTAGTAGACGATAGAAACCAGTAGAACATGAAAGACAACCAGTAGAAGATGAAAGCCAACTAGAAGAACATGAATGACAACTAGTACAAGGTGAAAGACAACTACAAGAAGATGAAATACAACTAGAAGAATATGAAATACAATTAGAAGAAGATGAAAAACTAGTAAAAAATGAAAGACAACCAGTACAAGGTGAAAAAAATTAGAAGACAATGAAATACAACTAGAAGAAGATGAAATCCAACAAGTAGTGGACGATAGAAAACAAGTAGAACATCAAAGGCAACTAGTAGACAACTAGTAGATGATGAAAAACAACTAGAACAATATGAAATACTACTAGGAGAACATGAATGACAACCAGTACAAGGTGAAAGAAAACTATAATAAGATAAAATACAACTAGAAGAATATGACATACAAACTAGAAAAATATGAAAGACAACCAGTACAAGTTAAAAAAACAATTAGAAGAAAATGAAATACAACTAGAAGAATATGAAATACAACTAGAAAAACATAAAATACAACCTGAAGTAGACGAAAGACAACCAGTAGAACTTGAAAGACAACAAGTAGAACATGAAAGACTACAAGTAGAACATGAATGACAACCAATAGAAAGTGAAAGACAACTGGAAAAAGATGAAATACAACTAGAAAAATAAGAAATACAACTAGAACAAGATGAAATACAACATGTAGAACATGAAAGAAAACCAGCACAAGGTGAAAGACAACTATAAGAAAATGAAATATACCTAAAAGAAGATAAAAGATAACCAGTAAAACAGTAAAGACAACCAGTACAAAGTAAAAGACAACTAAAAGAAGATGAAATACAACTAGAAAATTATTAAATATAAGTTGAAGAAGATTAAATACAACATGTAGTAAACAATAGAAAACTAGTAGAACATGAATGAGAAAAAGTAAATAACTTGTAGAAGATGAAAAGCAACTAGAATAACATGAAACACTGCTAGTTGAACATGTACGACAACCAGTACAAGGTGAAAGACAACTAGAAGAATATGAAATACAACTAGAAGAATATGAAATACAAATAGAAGAAGATGAAAGACAACCAGTAGAACATGAAAGACAACATGTAGTAGATGAAAGTCAACCAATAGAAAATGAAAGACAACAAGTAGAACATGAAAAATAATTAGAAGTAAATGAAAGACAACCAGTAGAAAGTGAAAAACAACCAGTAGACAAATTGTAGCAGATGAAGTACAACTACAAGAACATGAAAAACTACAAGTAGAACATGAATGACAACCAGTACAAAGTGAAAGACAACTAGAAAAATATGAAATACAACTAGAACAAGATGAAATACAACCGTAGAACAAGATGAAATACAACCTGTAGAACATGAAAGAAAACCAGTACAAGGTGAAAGACAACTATAAGAAAATGAAATATACCGTGAAGATGAAAAAGACAACAAGTAGAACATGAAAAACAACCAGTATAAGGTGAAAGACAACTAAAAGAAGATGAAATACAACTAGAAGAATATTAAATACAAGTTGAAGAAGATTAAATACAACCTGCAGTAGACAATAGAAAACTAGTATAACAATAATGACAGCAAGTAGAAGATTAAAGACAACTAGAATAACATGAAAGACTACTAGTAGAACATGTACGACAACCAGTACAAGGTGAAAGACAACTACAAGAAGTTGTAATACAACTAGAAGAATATGAAAGACAACCTATAATAGATGAAAGACAACACATAGAACATGGAAGACAACTAGAAGAAGATAAAAGACAACCAATAAAAGATAAAAGACAACCAGAAGACAAATAGTAGAAGATGAAAGACAACTACGAGAAATGAAAGACTATAAGTAGAACATGAATGACAACCAGAAGAAGGTGAACGACAACTAAAATAATGTGAAATACAACTAGAAGAAGATAAATACAACCTGTAGTAGACGATAGAAACCAGTAGAACATGAAAAACAACCAGTAGAATACTAGTAGAAGATGAAAGACAACTAAAAGAACATGAATGACAACTAGTACAAGGTGAAAGACAACTACAAGATGATGAAATACAATTAAAAATATATGAAATACAATTAGAAGAAGATGAAAGACCAGGAAAAAATGAAAGACAACCAGTACAAGGTGAAAAACAATTAGAAGACAATGAAATACAACCAGAAGAATATGAAATACAACTTGAAGAAGATGAAATCCAACTTGTAGTGGACGATAGAAAACAAGTAGAACATCAAAGGCAACTAGTAGACAACTAGTAGATGATGAAAAACAACTAGAACAAGATGAAATACTACTAGGAGAACATGAATGACAACCAGTACAAGGTGAAAGAAAACTATAATAAGATAAAATACAACTAGAAGAATATGAAATACAACTAGAAGAATATGAAAGACAACCAGTACAAGTTAAAAAACAATTAGAAGAAAATGAAATACAACTAGAAGAATATGAAATACAACTAGAAAAACATAAAATACAACCTGGAGTAAACAAAAGACAACCAGTAGAACTTGAAAGACAACAAGTAGAACATGAAAGACAAATAGATGTAAATGAAAGACAACTAGTAGAAGGTGAAAAATAACCAGCAGACAACTTGTAACAGATGAAAGACAACTACCAGAACATGAAAGACTACAAGTAGAACATGAATGACAACCAATAGAAAGTGAAAGACAACTGGAAAAAGATGAAATACAACTAGAAAAATAAGAAATACAACTAGAACAAGATGAAATACAACATGTAGAACATGAAAGAAAACCAGCACAAGGTGAAAGACAACTATAAGAAAATGAAATATACCTAGAAGAAGATAAAAGATAACTAGTAAAACAGTAAAGACACAAAGTAAAAGACAACTAAAAGAAGATGAAATACAACTAGAAAATTATTAAATATAAGTTGAAGAAGGTTAAATACAGCATGTAGTAAACAATAGAAAACTAGTAGAACATGAATGAGAACAAGTAAATAACCTGTAGAAGATGAAAAGCAACTAGAATAACATGAAACACTATTAGTTGAACATGTACGACAACCAGTACAAGGTGAAAGACAACTACGAGAAGATGAAATACAACTAGAAGAATATGAAATACAACTAGAAGAAGATGAAAGACAACCAGTAGAACTTGAAAGACAACATATAGTAGATGAAAGACAACCAATAGAAAATGAAAGACAACAAGTAGAACATGAAAGACAATTAGAAGTAAATGAAAGACAACCAGTAGAAAGTGAAAAACAACCAGTAGACAACTTGTAGCAGATGAAGTACAACTACAAGAACATGAAAAACTACAAGTAGAACATGAATGACAACCAGTACAAAGTGAAAGGCAACTAGAAAAATATGAAATACAACTAGGAAAAATATGAAATACAACTAGAACAAGATGAAATACAACCTGTAGAACATGAAAGAAAACTAGCACAAGGTGAAAGACAACTATAAGAAAATGAAATATACCGTGAAGAAGAAAAAAGACAACTAGTAGAACATGAAAAACAACCAGTACAAGGTGAAAGACAAAAGAAGATGAAATACAACTAGAAGAATATGAAATACAAGTTGAAAAAGATTAAATACAACCTGCAGTAGACAATAGAAAACTAGTAGAACATTAATGACAGCAAGTAGAAGATTAAAGACAACTAGAATAACATGAAAGACTACTAGTAGAACATGTACGACAACCAGTACAAGGTGAAAGACAACTACAAGAAGTTGTAATACAACTAGAAGAATACGAAAGACAACCTATAATAGATGAAAGACAACCCATAGAACATGGAAGACAACAAGTAGAACTTGAAAAACACCTAGAAGAAAATGAAAGACAACCAGCAGAAGGTGAAAGACAACCAGTAAACAATTAGTAGAAGATGAGAGATAACTACGGGAACATGAAAGACTACAAGAAGATCATGAATGACAACAAGTACAAGGTGAAATACAACTATAAGATTATGAAGTACAACAAGAAGAAGATGAAATACATGTAGTGGACAATAGAAAACTAGTATAACATGATAGACAACTAGTATAAGATGAAAAACAACTAGAAGAAGATGAAAGAAAACCTGTAGAAAATGAAAGACAACCAGTACAAGGTGAAAAACAACTAGACGAAAATGAAATACAACTAGAAAAATATGAAATACAACATGAAGAAGATGAAATACAACATGTAGTGGACAATAGAAAACAAGTAGAACATTAAAAGACAACCATTAGACAACTAGTAGAACATGAATTACAACTAGAAGAAAATGAAAGACCACTAGAAGAACATGAAAGACAACCAGTACAAGATGAAAGAAAAATATAAGAAGGTGAAATACAACCAGTACATGGTGAAAAACAACTAGAAGAAAATGACATACAACTAGAAAAACTTGAAATATAACCTGTAGTAGACAAAAGACAACCAGTAGAACATGAAAGACAACAAGTCAAAACATGAAAGATAAACAAGAAGTAAATGAAAGACAATAGAAGGTGAAAAACAACCAGTAGACAACTACAAGTAGAACATGAATGACAACCAGTCCAATGTGCAATACAACTGGAAGAAGATGAAATACAACCTATAGAACATGAAAGACAACCAGCACAAGGTGAAAGACAACTATAAAAAGATGAAATATACTTAGAAGAAGATACAAGACAACCAGTATAAGGTTAAAAACAAGTAAAAGAAGATGAAATACAACTAGAAGAATATGAAAAACAAGTTGTAGATGATGAAATACAACTGGAAGAATATGAAATACAACCTGTAGTAGACAATAGAAAACAAGTAGAACATGAATGACAACAAGTGGACAACTAGTAGAAGATGAAAGACAACTAAAATAACTTGAAAGGCTACTGGTAGAAAATGTACGACAACCAGTTAAGGTGAAAGACAACTACAAGAAGATCAAATACAACTAGAAGAAGATGAAAGACAACTAGCAGAACATGAAAGACAACCTGTAGTAGATGAAAAACAACCCATAGAACATGGAAGACAACAAGTAGAACATGAAAGACACCTAGAAGAAAATGATAGACAACTAGTAGAAGGTGAAAGACAACCAGTAGACAATTAGTAGAAGATGAGAGATAACTACGGGAACATGAAAGACAACCAGTACAAGGTGAAATACAACAAGAAGATTATGAAATACAATAAGAAGATGAAATACAACCAGTAGAATATGAAAGATAACTAGTAGAAAACTAGTAGAAGATGAAACACAACTAGAAGAAGATGTGAGACTACTAGTAGAACATGAATATCAACTAGTACAAGGTGAAATACTACTACAAGAAGAAGGAATACATCTAGAAGAATATGAAATACAACTTGAAGAACATGAAATACAACATGTAATAGATGAAAGAAACCATCATAAAATGAAATACTACATCATGTAGAATATGAAACACAACTATAAGGAGATGAAAGATAACTAGAAAAACGTGAAAGACTACAAGTGGGACACGAATGACAACTACTACAATGTGAAAAATAACAAGAAGAAGATGAAATACAACTCAAAGAATATGAAATACAACTAGAAGAAGATAAAATACAATCTGTCGTAGACGAAAGATAACCAGTAGAACATGAAATACAACTAGAAGAAGATGGAAGACAATTAGTACATGGTGAAAGACAAATAGAAGAAGATGAAAGACAACCAGTACAAGTTAAAAGACAACCAGAAGAAGATGAAATACAACTAGAAGAACATCAAATACAATCTATAGTAGACGAAATACAACCAGTAGAACATGAAAGACAACTAGAAGCAAATGAAAGACAGCAAGTAGAATATGAAAGACAACCAGTAGACAACTTGTAGCAAATGAAAAACAACTACAAGAACATGAAAAACTACAAGTAGAACATGAATGGCAACCAGTACAATGTGAAAGACAACTGGAAGAAGATGAAATACAACTAGAAGAAGATGAAATACAACTAGAAGAAGATGAAATACAACCTGTAGAACATGAAAGAGAACGAGCACAAGGTGAAAGCCAACTATAAGAAGATGAAATATACCTAGAAGAAGATACAAGACAACTAGCAGATGATGAAAGACAAGTAGAATAACATGAAAGACTACTAGTAGAAAATGTACGACAACCAGTTAAGGTGAAAGACAACTAGAAGAAGATGAAATACAACTAGAAGAATATGAAATACAACTAGAAGAAGATGAAAGACAACCAGTAGACAACTAGAAGAACATGAAAGACTAGTAGTAGAACATGAATTACAACCAGTACAAGTTGAAAGACAACTACAAAAAGATTAAATACAACTAGCATAATATGAAATACAACTTGAAGAATATGCAATAAAACTAGAATAACATGAAATACAACATGTTGTAGATGAAAGACAAATAATAGATCATGAAAGACAACAAATTATACATGAAAGACACATAGAAGAAGATGAAAGACTACTAGTAGAACATGAATGACAACCAGTACAAGTTGGAAGACAACTACAAGAAGATGAAATACGACTAGAAGAATATGAAATACAATTAGAAGAAGATGAAAGGCAACCAATAGAACATCAAAGACAACCCGTACAAGGTGAAAGACAACTATAAGAAGATGAAATACAACTAGAAGAATATTAAGTACAAGTTGAAGAAGATGAAATGCAACCCGTAGTAGACGATAGAGAAATAGTAGAACAGGAAAGACAACCAATAGACAACTAGTAGACAGTGAAAGACAGCTAGAGGAAGATAAAAGGCTACTAGTAGGACATGAATGAGAACCAGTACAAAGTGAAAAACAACTACAAAAAGATAAAATACAACTAGAAGAATATGGAATAGAACTGGAAGAAAATGAAATACAACCTGTTGCAGATGAAAGACAACCTGTAGATAATGAAAGACAACAAGTAGAACATGAAAGACAACTACAAGAACATGAAAAACTGCAAGTAGAACACAAATGACAACCAGTTTAAGCTGAAAGACAACTAGAAGAAGATGAAATACCACCTGTAGTACACGATAGAAAACTAGTGGAACATGAAAGACAACCAGTAGAAAACTAGTGGAAGGTGAAAAACAACTAGAAGAAGATGAGGGACGTAGAACATGATTATCAACTAGTACAAGGTGAAATACAACTACAAGAAGAAGTTAGACGAAATAAACCTGCATAAAATGAAAGAGTACATCATTTAGAATATGAAACACAACTATATGGAGATGAAAGATAACTAGAAAAACGTGAAAGACTACAAGTGTAACATGAATGACAACTACTACAATGTGAAAGACAACCAGAAGAAGATGAAATACAACTAGAAGAATATGAAATACAACTAGAAGAATATGAAATACAACTAGAAGAAAATAAAATACAATTTGTCGTTGACGAAAGACAACCAGTAGAACATGAAATATAACTAGAAGAAGATGAAAGACGACCAGTACAAGTTAAAAGACAACCACAAGAAGATGAAATACAACTAGAAGAATATGAAATACAACTAGAAGAACATCAAATACAACCTATAGTAGAACATGAAAGACAACTAGAAGTAAATGAAAGACAACAAGTAGAAGATGAAAGACAACTAGAAAAATATGAAATACAACTAGAAAAATATGAAATACAACTAGAAGAATATGAAATACAACTTGAAGAAGATAAAATGCAACCTGTAGAACATGAAAGACAACCAATACAAGTTGAAAGACAACTACAAGAAGATGAAATACAATTAGAGGAAGATTAAATACTAGGTGAAGAAGATGAAATGCTACATGTATTAGATGCTAGAAAACCAGTAGAACATGAGAGACAGCAAGTAGGGAACTAGTAGAAGATGAAAGACAACTAGAAGAAGATGAAAGACTACTAGTAAAACATGAATAACAACCAGTACAAGGTGAAAGACAACTACAAGAAGATGAAATACAACTAGAAGACTACGAAATACAACTAGAAGAAGATGAAATATAACTTGTAGTAAACGGAAGACAACCAGTAGAACATGAAAGACAACAAGTAGAACATGAAAGACAAGTAGAACATGAAAGACAAGTAGAAGTAAATGAAAGATAACAAGTAGAAGGTGAAAGATAACCAATAGACAATTAGTAGCAGATGAAAGACTACAAATAGAGTATGAATGGCAATCAGTACAAGGTGAAAGACAACAAGTAGAACATGAAAGACAACAAGTAAAACATGAAAGAAAACTACAAGAAGATGCAATACAACTAGAAGAATATGAAATACAACTAAAACAAGTTGAAAGATAACCAGTAGAACATGAAAGACAACCAGTACAAGGTGTAGGACAACTACAAGAACTTGAAATACTACTAGAAGAAGATGAAATACAAGTTGAAGAAGATGGATTAAATACAAGTTGAAGAAGATGGATTGCAACCTGTAGTAGACGCTAGAAACCAGTAGAACATGAAAGACAAACAGTAGAGTAGTAGACCACTAGTAGAAAATGAAAGACAACTAGAAGAATATTAGAGACTACTAGTACAAGACAAAAGACAACTAGAAGAATGTGAAATACAACGTATAGCAGACGAAAGACAACCAGTGGAACATGAAAGACAACTCGAAGGAGATGAATGACAACCAATACAAGTTGAAAGACAACCAGAAGAAGATGAAATACAACTAGAAGGACACGAAATACAACTATAGGAGACGGAAAACAACATGTAGAAGATGAAAGACAACTAGAAGAATATGAAATAGAACTAGAAGAAGATAAAATACAACCTGTAGAACATGAAACACAACCAATACAAGTTGAAAGACAACTACAAGAAGATGAAATACAACTAGAAGAAGATCAAATAGTAGTTGAATAATATGAAATGCAACATGTATTAGATGCTAGAAAACCAGTAGAACAAGAGAGACAACCAGTAGGCAACTAGTAGAATATGAAAGACAACTAGAAAAAGATGAAATAGCAACATGAATGACAACCGGTACAAGTTGAAAGACAACTACAAGAAAATGAAATTCAACTAGAAGAATCTGAAATACAACTAGAAGAAGATGAAATATAACTTGTAGTAGACGGAAGACAACCAGTAGAACATGAAAGACAAGAAGTAGAAGGTGAAAGACAACCAGTAGACATTTAGTAGTACACAAAAGACAACTACAAGAACTTGAAAGGCTACAAGTAGAATATGAATGACAATCAGTACCAGGTGAAAGACAACTAGAAGAATATGAAATACAACCAGTAGAACATAAAAGACTACCAGTGCAAGGTGAAAGACATCTACAAGAAGATGAAATACAACAAGAAGAATATTAAATACATGTTGAAGAAGATCAAATACAACCTGTAGTAGACGCTACAAACTAGTAGAACATGAAAGACAACCAGTAGAAAATGAAAGACAACTAGAAGAAAATTAAAGACTACTAGTACAAGGCAAAATACAACTAGAAGAACATAAAAAACAACTAGAAGAATATGAAATACAACGTATAGTAGACGAAAGACAACGAGTAGAACATGAATGACAACTCGAAGAAGATGAATGACAACCAGTACAAGTTGAAAGACAACCAGAAGAAGATGAAATATAACTAGAAGGACATGAAATATAACCTATAGTAGACGGAAGACAACCAGTAGAGCATGAAAGACAACAAGTGCAACATGAAAGACAACTAAAAGTAAATGAAAGACAACTAGTAGAAGATGAAAGACAACCAGTACACAACTAGTAGCAGATGAAAGACAAATATAAGAACTTGAAAAACTACAAGTAGAACATAAATGACAACCAGTACAAATGAAAGACAACTCGAAGAATATGAAATACAACAAGAAGAATATGAAATAAAACTTGAAGAAGATGAAATACAACCTGTAGAACATGAAAGACATCTACAAGAAGATGAAATACAACTAGAACAAGATTAAATACATGTTGAAGAAGATGAAATGCAACCTGTAGTATATGCTAGAAAACTAGTAGAACATGAGAGACAACTAGTAGGCAATTGGTAAAAGATGAAAGACAACTGGAAGAAGATGAAAGACAACTATAAGAAAATGAAATACAAATAGAAGAATATGAAATACAACTAGAAGAAGGTGAAATATAACTTGTAGAACATGAAAGACAACAAGTAGAACATGAAAGACAAGTAGAAGTAAATGAAAGACAACCAGTAGAAGGTGAAAGACAACCAGTAGACAATTAGTAGTAGATGAAAGACAACTACAAGAATTTTAAAGACTACAAGTAGAATATCAATGACAACTAGTACAAGGTGCAAAACAACTAGAAGAAGATGAAATACAACTTGTAGTAGACGGAAGACAACTAGTAGAACATGAAAGACATCAAGTAGATGAAAGACAACAAGTAGAACATGAAAGACAAGTAGAAGTAAATGAAAAACAACCAGTAGACAATTAGTAGTAGATGAAAGACAACTACAAGAAGATGAAATACAACTAAAACAAGATGAAAGACAACCAATAGAACATGAAAGGCAAACAGTACAAGGTGAAAGACAACTACAAGAAGATGACAAACAACTAGAAGAAGATTAAATACAAGTTGAAGAAGATGAAATGCAACCTGTAGTAGATGCTAGAAAACCAGTAGAACATGAGAGACAACTAGTAGGGAACTAGTAGAAGATGAAAGACAACTAGAAAAAGATAAAAGACTACTAGTAAAACATGAATAACAACTAGTACATGGTGAAAGACAACTACAAGAAGATGAAATATAACTAGAAGATTACGAAATACAACTAGAGAAGATGAAATACAACTTGTAGTAGACGGAAGAACAGGAAAGACAAGTTGAAGAACATGAAAGACCAGTAGAAGTAAATGAAATACAACAAGTAGACAATTAGTAGTTGATGAAAGACAACTACAAGAACTTGAAAGACTACAAGTAGAATATGAATGACAACAAGTACAAGGTGAATGACAACAAGAAGAAAAAGAAATACAACTAGATGAATGAGAAATACAACTGGAAGAAAATGAAGTACAACCTGCAGAATATAAAATACAACCAGTGCAAGGCGAAAGACATCTACAAGAAGATGAAATACAACTAGAAGAATATTAAATACATGTTGACCTGTAGTAGACGCTAGAAACTAATAGAACATGAAAGAGAAACAGTAGACAACTAGTAGAAAATGAAAGACAACTAGAAGAATATGAAATACAACGTATAATACACGAAAGACAACCCGTAGAACATGGAAGATAACTCGAAGAAGATGATTGACAACCCGTACAAGTTGAAAGACAACCAGAAGAAGATGAAATACAATAAGAAGGACATGAAAGCCAACCTATAGTAGACGGAAGACAACTAGTAGACATTTAGTAGACAACAAGTATAACGAAAGACAACCGGTAGAAGGTGAAAGACAACTAAAAGATTAAAGACTATAAGTAGAACATAAATGACAACCAGTACAAGATGAAAGACAGCTAGAAGAATATGAAATAAAACTAAAAAAAGATGAAATACAACCTGTAGAACATGAAAGACAACCAGTATAAGGTAAAAGACAACAACAAGATGAAATACAAGAAGAAGAAGAAGATGAAATGCAACCTGTAGTAGATGCTAGAAAACTAGTAGAACATGAGAGACAACCAGTAGGCAATTAGTTGAAGATGAAAGACAACTAGAAGAAGATGAAAGACTACTAGTAGAACATGAATGACAACCAGTACAAGTTGAAAGACAACTATAAGAAAATGAAATGCAACTTGAAGAAAGTGAAATACAACTTGTAGTAGACGGAAGACAACCAGTAGAACATGAAAAACAACAAGTAAAACATGAAAGACAAGTAAAGTAAATGAAAGACAACCAGAAGGTGAAATACAACCATTAGACAATTAGTAGTAGATGAAAGACAACTACTAGAACATTAAAGACTACAAGTAGAATATTAATGTTAACCAGTCCAAGGTGAAAAACAACTAGAAGACGATGAAATACAACTAGAAGAAGATGAAATACAACCTGTAGAACATAAATGACAACCAGTACAAGGTGAAAGACTACTATAAGAAGACGAAATATAACTAGAAGAATACGAAATACAACTAGAAGAAGATGAGAGACAACTAGTAGTAGACGGAAGACAACCAGTAGAACATGAATGACAACTGGTAGAAAATGAAAGACAACTAGAAGTAAATGAAAGACAACTAGTAAATGGTGAAGACAACCAGTAGACAATTAGTAGTAGATGAAAGACAACAACAAGAACTTTAAAGACTACAAGTAGAATATGAATGACAACCAGTACAAGGTGAAAGACAACTAGAAGAAGATGAAATACAACTAGAAGAATATGAAATACAACTACAAGAAGACGATGCACAACCTGTAGAGCATAAAAGACAACCAGTGCAAGGTGAAAGCCATCTACAAGAACGTGAAATAGAACTAGAAGAATATCAAATCATGTTGAAGAAAATGAAATACAACCTGTAGTAGACGCTAGAAACCAGTAGAACATGATAGACAAATAGTAGACAAGTATTAGAAAATGAAAGGCAACTAGAACAAGATTAAAGACTACTAGTACAAGGCAAAAGAACTAGAACAAGATGAAAAACAACTAGAAGAATATGAAATACAATGTATAGTAGACGAAAGACAACCAGTAGAACATGAAAGACAACTCGAAGAAGATGAATGACAAGCAATACAAGTTGAAAGACAACCAGAAGAAAATGAAATACAACTAGAAGGACATGAAATACAAACCTATAGTAGACGGAAGACAACCAGTAGAACATGAAAGACAACTAGAAGTAAATGAACGGCAACCAGTAGAAGGTGAAAGACAACCAGTACACAATTAGTAGCAGATAAAAGACAAATACAAGGACATGAAAGACTACAAGTAGAACATAAATGACAACCGGTAAAAGATGAATGATAACTAGAAGAATATGAAATAAAACTTGAAGAAAATGAAATACAACCTGTAGAACATGAAAGACAACCAGTACAAGGTAAAAGACATCTACAAGAAGATGAAATGCAGCCTGTAGTGGATGCTAGAAAACTAGAAGAACATGAGAGACAACCTGTAGGCAATTAGTAGAAAATGACAGACAACTAGAAAAAGATGAAAGACTACTAGTAGAACATGAATGACAAATAGTACCAGGTGAAAGACAACTATAAGAAAATGAAATACAACTAGAAGAATATGAAATACAACTGGAATAAGGTGAAATATAACTTGTAGTAGACGAAAAACAACCAGTAGAACATGAAAGACAACAAGTAGACCGTAAAAGACAAGTAAAAGTAAATGAAAGACAACCAGTAGAAGGTGAAAGACAACCAGTAGACAATTAGTAGTAGATGAAAGACAACTACAAGAACATTAAAGACTACAAGTAGAATATTAATGATAACTAGTACAAGGCGAAAAACAACTAGAAGAAGATGAAATACAACTAGAAATACACCTTGTAGTAGACGGAAGACAACCAGTAGAACATGAAACAAGTAGAATATGAAAGACAAGTAGAAGTAAATGAAAGACAACCAGTAGAAGGTGAAAGGCAACCAGTAGACAATTTGTAGTAGATGAAAGACAACTACTACAAGAACTTGACAGACTACAAATAGAATATGAATGACAACTAGTAAAAGGTGAAAGAAAATTACAAGAAGATTAAATACAACGAGAAGAACATGAAATACAACTAAAACAAGATGAAAGACAATCAGTAGAACATAAGAGGCAACCAGTACAAGGTGAAAGACAATTACAAGAAGATGAAATACAATTGGAAGAAGATTAAATGCAAGTTGAAGAAGATGAAATGCAACCTGTAGTAGATGATAGAAAACTAGTAGAAAATGAAAGACAACCAGTAGGCAACTAGTAGAACATGAATGACAACCAGTACTTGGTGGAAGACAACTACAAGAAAATGAAATACAACTACAATAATACAAAATACAACTAGAACAAGATGAAATACAACTTGTAGTAGACGGAAGACAACCAGTAGAACTTGAAAGACAACAAGTAGAACATGAAGGACAAGTAGAAGTGAATGAAAGACAACCGGTAGAAGGTGAAAGACAACCAGTAGACAATTAGTAGTAGATGAAAGACAACCACAATAACTTTAAAGACTACAAATAGAATATGAATGACAACCAGTAAAAGGTGAAAGAAAACTACAAGAAGATGAACTAGAAGAATATCAAAAACAACTAAAACAAGATGAAAGACAACCAGTAGAACATGAAAGGCAACCAGTACAAGGTGAAAGACAACTACAAGAATCAAATACAAGTTGAAGAAGATGAAACGCAACCTGTAGTAGCTGCTAGAAACCAGTAGAACATGAAAGACAACCAGTAGGCATTTAGTAGAAGATGAAAAACAACTAGAAGAAGATGACAGACAACCAGTAGAAATGAAAGACAACTACAAGAATATGAAATCCAACTAGGAGAATATTAAATACAAGTGGAAAAAGATGAAATGGAACTAGTAGTAGATGCTAGAAAACCAGTAAAATATGAAAGACAACCAGTAGACAACTATTAGAAGATGCTAAACCCTAACCCTAAACCCTAACCCCTAAACCCTAAACCCTAAACCCTACGGGAACGTGAAAGACTAGAAGGAGAACATGAATGACAACCAGTACAAGGTGAAATACAACTAGAAGATTATGAAATACAAGAAGAAGAAGATGAAATACAACCTGTAGTAGACGATAAAAAACAAGTTGAACATGAATGAGAACCAGTAGACAACTGGTAGAAAATGAAAAACAACTAGAAGAAGATGAAAGACAACCAGCAGAAAATGAAAGACAACCAGTATAAGGTGAAAAAAAACTAGAAGAAAATGAAATACAAATAGAAAAATATGAAATACAAATGAAGAAGATGAAATACAGCATGTAATGGACAATAGAAAACAAGTAGAACATTAAAGACAACCAGTAGACAACTAGTAGAAAATGAAAAACAACTAGAAGAAGATAAAAGACTACAAGGAGAACATGAATGACAACCAGTACAAGATGAAAGAAAACTATAAGAAGATGAAATACAACCAGTACAAGGTGAAAAACAACTAGAAGAACATGAAATACAACTAGAAGAATATGAAATACAACTAGAAGAATATGAAATACAACCTGTAGTAGACGAAAGACAACCAGTAGAACATGAAAGACTGCAAGTAGAATATGAAAGATAACCAGTAGAAGGTGAAAAACAACTAGTAGACAACTTCCAGCAGATAAAAGACAACTATAAGAACATGAAAGACTACAAGTAGAACAAGAATGACAACCAGTACAATGTGAAAGACAACTGGAAGAAGGTGAAAAACAATTAGAAGAATATGAAAAACAACTAGAAGAAGATGAAATATAGCCTGTAGAACATGAAAGACAACCAGCACAAGATGAAAGACAACTATAAGAACATGAAATATATCTAGAAAAAGATAAAAGACAACCAGTAGAACATGAAAAACAACCAGTACAAGGTGAAAGACAACTAAAAGAAGATGAAATCCAAGTAGAAGAATCTTAAATACAAGTTGAAGAAGATGAAATACAACTAGAAGAATATTAAATACAACCTGTAGTCGACAATAGAAATCCAGTAGAAGATGAAAGACAACTATAATAATATGAAAGACTACTAGTAGAAAATGTACAACAACCAGTTAAGGTGAAAGATAACTATAAGAAGATGACATACAACTAGAATAATATGAAATACAACTAAAAGAAGATGAAAGACTACCAGTAGAACATGAAAGACAACCAGTACATGGTGAAAGCCAACTACAAGAAGATGAAATACATCTAGAAGAAGATTAAATACAAGTTGAAGAAGATGAAATGTAACCTGTAGTAGATGCTAGAAAACCAATAGAACATGAAAGACAACCAGTAGGCAACTAGTAGAAGATGAAAGACAACTACAAGAAGATGAAAACAACCAGTAGAACATGAAAGACCACTAGTAGGCAACTAGTAGAAGATGAAAGACAACTAGAAGAAGATGAAAGACAACTAGTAGAACATGAAAGACCACCAGTACAAGGTGAAAGACAACTACAAGAATATGAAATACAACTAGAAGAATATTAAATACAAGTTGAAGATGATGAAATGCAACCAGTAGTAGACGCTAGAAAACCAGTAGGCAAATAGTAGAAGATGCTAAATCCTAAACCCTAAACCCTAACCCCTAACCCCTAAACCCTAAACCCTAAACCCTAAACCCTACGGTAACATGAAATACTACAAGGAGAACATGAATGACAACCAGTACAAGGTGAAATACAACTAGAATATTATGAAATACAACAATAAGAAGATGAAATACAATATGTAGTAAACAAGTAGAACATGAAAGACAACCAGTAGACAACTTGTAGCAGATGAAAGACAACTACAAGAACATGAAAGACTACAAGTAGAACATGAATGACAACCAGTACAATGTGAAAGACAACTGGAAGAAGATGAAATACAACTAGAAGAAAATGAAATACAACCTGTAAAACATGAAGGACAACCAGCACAAGGTGAAAGACAACTATAAGAAGATGAAATATACCTAGAATATAATACAAGACAACCAGTAGAACATGAAAGACAACCAGTACAAGGTGAAAGACAACTAAAAGATGATGAAATACAACTAGAAGAATCTTAAATACAAGTTGAAGAAGATGAAATACAACTAGAAGAATATTAAATACAACCTGTAGTAGACAATAGAAAACCAGTAGAACATGAATGACAACAAATAGACAACTAGTAGAAGATGAAAGACAACTAGTAGAAAATGTACGACAACCAGTTAAGGTGAAAAACAACTACAAGAAGATGAAATACAACTAGAATAATATGAAATACAACTAGAAGAAGATGAAAGACAACTAGTACAGGGTGAAGGACAACTAAAAGAATATGAAAAACAACTTGAAGAAGATGAAATACAACTTGCAGTAGATGATGGAAAACCAGTAGAACATAAAAGACAACCAATAGACAACTAATATAAGATGAAAGACAAATAGAAGAACATGAAAGACTATTAGTAGAACATGAATTACAACCGGTACAAGGTGAAACACAACTACAAAAAGATTAAATACAACTAGCAGAATGTGAAATACAACTAGAATAATATGCAATACAACTAGAAGAACATGAAATACAAACTGTTTTAGATGAAAGACAACCAATAGAACATGAAAGACAACAAGTTATACATGAAGGACACCTAGACCAAAATGAAAGACAACTACGAGAACATGAAAGACTACAAGTAGAACATGAATGACAACCAGTACATGATTAAATATAACTAGAAGAATATGAAATACAACTAGAAGAAGATGAAATACAACATGTAGTTGACAATAGAAAACCAGTAGAACAAGAAAGACAACCAGTAGACAACTAGTAGAAGATGAAAAACAACTAGAAGAGGATGAAAGACTACTTGTAGAACATGAATGGCATCCAGTACAGGTTGAAAGACAACTACAAGAAGATGAAATACGACTAGAAGAATATGAAATACAATTAGAAGAAGATGAAAGGCAACCAATAGAACATCAAAGACGTACAAGGTTAAAGACAACTATAAGAAGATGAAATACAACTAGAAGAATATTAAATACAAGTTCATGAAGATGAAATGCAACCTGTAGTAGACGATAGAAAAATAGTAGAACAGGAAAGACAACCAGTAGACGATGAAAGACAGCTTGAAGAAGATAAAAGACTACTAGTGGTTCATGATTGACAACCAGTACAAGGTGAAAAACAACTACAAAAAAATGAAACACTACTAGAAGAATATGGAATAGAACTAGAAGAAAATGAAATACAACCTGTAGCAGACAAAAGACAACCTATAGATAATGAAAGACAACAAGTAGAACATGAAAGACAACTACGAGAATATGAAAAACTGCAATTAGAACACAAATGACCACCAGTTTAAGGTGAAAGATAACCAAAAGAAGATGAAATACAACCTGTAGTACACGATAGAAAATCAGTAGAACATGAAACACAACCAGTAGAAAACTAGTAGAATATGAAAAACAACTAGAAAAAGATGAGAGACTACTAGTAGAACGTGAATATCAACTAGTACAAGGTGAAATACAACTACAAGAAGAATAAATACATCTAGAAGAATATGAAATACAACTAGAAGAATATGAAATACAACCTGTATTAGACGAAACAAACTAGCAGAAAATGAAACACTACATCATGTAGAATATGAAACACAACTATAAGGAAATGAAAGATAACTAGAAAAACATGAAAGACTTCAAGTGGAACATGAATGACAACTACTACAATGTGAAAGACAACTAGAAGAAGATTACTTTTTTAAATATTTGTTAGTTAGATTACTTTTTTTGATATATAATTAGCATATTTATACTAAAATAAGCTAAATTACTTGAAATTATGTTAAATTACGTTGAATTACGCTAAATTACACTGAATTACAATAATTATGTTAAATTATGCTGAAATACGATAAATTATGCTAAATTACATATGAATAGGGATGATATCTTCACTGAGAAGGCGAAAAGCGACGACGAAACTTCAAACGGCCAGAAAACGACGCTCGAGTGTCCGATTTCAGCAAATGACCACTTTTCGAAAAGCTTGTGAAAATACGCATGCGTCAATGCTAGTTTAGCTAGCTTTGTGGGATTTTGAAATTCAGAATTTCCAAAAAACAAAGGGAAGAGCCTCAAAACTTGAGTTGAAGTTTCCGATTAAGATTTTCATTTCTATTATTCAATCTACGTAGCTCAGTAAATTAGTTACATAATGAACTTGCAAAATACCAATTTTTATTATTTTTGGAATTTTTACTATTTTTTATGATTTATGAAAGATAGCACAAAATTGGCCTAATTTAGCGTAATTTAGCATAATTTAGCATATTTTAGCTTAATTTAACATAATTATTATAATTTAGCGTAATTTTGTGTAATTCAGTGTAATTCAACATAATTTCAAGTAATTTAGTGTATTTTAGTATAAATATGTTAATTATATATCAAAAAAAGTAATCAAACTAACAAATATTTAAAAAAATTTGAATTTTTAGTGTTAGATTTCAGCAGCTTGCTATTCATAGTGTCTCGTCACTAAAAAAAAAAAAAGTACCAGCCATAAAATGGCCGGTACCAAAAAAAATTAAAACTGGCCATTTTCTAGCAGGTATGGATATTTTTATAAATTTCCAACATTAGTGGGTATATTTATTAATTTCTATTTAACTTTGGATATTAATAAAAATCACGGTGTTCAAGTGGTCATGAAAATATTAAATTATGGGTACTAATAACTGTAAATAACGGTGCACTTCAAGCGTCAGCTTGTTGTGCTTTACAGAAGGATTTTTATGAACATTATACTAATTATGCTTACTTTTGAAGCAATATTATTGATTTCCTTTGATATTGTGTAATTATTTAAACAACAAATATATAAGATGGAAGTATATTTTCGAAAAAAATTTAAGCCATCTCACCTCCTGAATATCCATGTGGCTTGCCAATGAAATAAACATTCAAAGATGGCAGCATGACAAAAAAAATTGGGATGGATCTATATTTAGAATTTTTGTTATCTTGGTAGCTTCAAAAATGAATTACATCTTTGCCAAATATTTAATAAGTAAATGCATTATCATATGATTTTTGCGACGGAAGCAGAATTAATCCAGATGCATTTATATGTATAATCGTGCGAAGCCACAATGCCGAAGTCAACATATGAATTAGGTACATAAATAATTGATCGATCACCTATTATTCAAATCAACAACTGATTAATTTTTTGGAGGTGACTAATTCGTTGAACCGATTAAATGTGTGAAATAAACCACTAACATCGATCATCCAAGAGTGTGAAAAACGTGAAATTAAATGTGCATTTTTAATAAACTAAAGAGTCTTATCTCATTGTAAAAGAGATCTAAAATTTTGAATTAGCAATGAGCTCATCACAACTAGGGTTGGTTTATTTTTAATTGTTTTTTCAAATTCGGAAAAACAAAGAATCTTACATCTATGGAGGATGCAATTATCCTAACAAGTAACAACGTACTATCAATATGGCAGGAATCGGCCTTGCAAGAAAGACAAAAAAACCACACAAAAACCTAAGAAAAATGTACAGATTGTTACGCGGGACAATTACTGACCACTATATATACATCTATATATATTTCAGTGAAAAAGTTCATACATTTTTTTTATACAATATAGTTTTGAAGAAAAGTTGCATTAGAAAAAAACACAAGAGATTCTACCCTCTCTCTCCCAATTTATCATATTAATTAAAGAAAAGAAAATGTTTGGTTCATCCATCTGTATATATAGCTTTCACGATTGCAAACATTAATTCTTTGTTAGTTCTAACGTAATTTTCCAAATGTTGGTAAGATAAATAATATATAGTTTCAACAAAAATAACTTATGTAATGTGAAATTGAACACAATATATGAAGGTAAATACTAAGACTACAATTGTAATATAATAAGAACATCCATGACCACGTTGTTAGGACTTTCACATTGAACATTATTCTATCACATTTTTATTTGATATTCATTCCGATCTGCAGCAGCCAGTGTCAAGTTCAACTTAATACTTGAATTTGAATGTTCTTTTCAGTGAGTCTACGTACGGTGATATTCATATTATAGATCAGCCCGTGGTGGATGCATATCTCCATTTTTAAAGTTTAAATAGTTGATATGAAGTGTTCAACATGGTTAACAATAAGCGTATCACGAGTTAGGGCTTTCGCCTAGAGGGGTTAGGGGTGTCAATGGTACCTTTTTAGCCATTTACTTGACCCGTATCGTATTCGATAAGGCGGGTATGGGTAATGTTTTTTTTCGTTAGCTTATTGGGTATGGGTATGAATACAAATTCTTTTTCGTTAACCAAATGGGTAAGGGTATGGGTAATGACTATTTTGTACCCGTTACCCTATAGGGTAATTATAAAATCTAAATATATATTCAATTCAATTTCCAACTCACCTAAATATGTATTTGTGTTTTTGAATTTTCTTCATTTAAAAAAAACAATTTAATTGGAATTGATTGCACATTCATTTTTATTTTTGATTAGATATATAATTACATATGTGTGAAATGAATTAGTTTTTTATATTTAATTTGTAAAATATAATAAAACTAATTATTATATTAGTAATATCCGTTATCCATCCGCTACCATTTCGTTACCCGATTATATTAACGGGTAAGAGTAGGGTAAGGTAATGTCAATTTTTAATGGATATGGGTAAGATATGAGTAAAGTCAATTTTAATGGGTATGGGTATGAAAATGTCTCCACCTGACCCGTACCGTACCCATTGACACCCCTAAGAGTGGTAAAGTCAGGTTTCCTAAAAAAAATACCGCCTTCCTCTACATCTTGAGAGATTCACAAATCAAATTGTTTCCTTTTATTCTAAAAAACAAAGGATCTTATAACATGGGAGCAATTATCATTACAACTATCAATTGGACAGGAATTAGCCTTGCTAAAATGACAAACAAACCTCACAACAACGTAAAAAAAAATAAAAAATAAAAACGTGGACTCAATAACTAAGAACTGTCACACCCCATTTTCCTCTCTTATTGTATAAAATATATGAATACACAACTGTGGTATTTAGTGATAATTATTGATCTTCATAGGGTTTTTATTTTAGTATGATGTAAAAAATAACGGCTACATTAATGTTACAATGAGTTGTAATTTAATAATCATTATTATACCAGTACTGTTGTATCGATTGGTTTCATTATACAGCCATTATATAATACAAATAGAACCAATATACAAAGTGAACCAATTGACAGTACTTATATATACAACGGTTGGGAACCGCTGTGACCGTTCATGCTTTAAAATACATATTGTCTTATAATTTTCCCTATAAATATGGATTGTCTTTTGCCGAGACATAAATTTATAACCCTACTGATTCAAACTATTAAATCTCTCTTACATTGAGATAAGACTTTTTGATGATCTTTTAGTTTATATAAGTTTACCCTCAAATTCCATCATACCAGCAAGGAATAGCCTACATACGTAGTAAAAATTAACAGACAAACCCGATACCAAAGATTGCATGTGTTGTTTATATATAATCAGTATAACATTCACCGTTATATATTTATCTTCTAAGGAAAAATATTTATTGGTTGAGGGTATGTCAGAATTGTAACCGTTATAACAATTATACCAATATACATCCATTTTTCAGGGAAATGTTAAATATATTTTTTCTATACAATATAGTTCTGGAGAAAAGTTGCATTAGAACAACATATATGTCTGCAACTTTTCTTTAACAGATTGGTGATGTGCCATGATGTGATACTTTCAAATTTTCCTGAAAGTATTCTCAAATAATTGAATTAATATTTATGCTAGCTACATCTTCAAACAAATTTTAGAATATTTAAAAAAAAATTAATTAGCTATGATTTTATATTATAAAAGGTTGGTGCAAGTGACAACAATCACCAATAACAGTTCTTTACATAGAACCGTTGGTGAAAGTAACAATCACAACGGCTATGTAGTAAAATAACAGTTCTTAACCATTAGTGATGGCTCTACCTTCACTTATGGAGCCATCACAAACAGTATAGGAAGTAGGAGAACCGTTATTGATGACAAACTTAACCGTTTCTCATGTGTTGTTATGTATGTACTAGTGGTACACAGAAGATCCGTCCCTCTCTGTCTGACTGTCTCATTTTATTTTTATTAAAATAAATGAAATGTTTGGTTCATCCAACTGTATAGCTAATTATACGATCACAAACTTTCTGTGTTATTTCTTGACCACGTTGTTAGAACTTTAAACATGAACATTAAAACACCTAAGACGAAGTCTACAATGTCTAAATTGAACATTCTTTATAAATACAACTTGACATTTAATATCTTTGTTTCTTATATATTCATACGTCAACTTGTTAGGTCAACTTGATGGGCCTGTATAAATAAATTTGAACATTAATTAATTATACCTGCAACTTGACATTGGATGTTCTTTTTTTAAATTCATACAACCATAGCCTCATATGTTGTTTTCTTTTTGTCATTTAGTGTTCCCTTTTTCTATAAAACCACAGATCGTATGCCAAAACTAAGTAAGAATTTGAGAGGAGAGAGAGAGAACTACCAAGTTTTTCAAGATATATAGAGGGTGAAAAGAAAGAGAGATAGAGAGAGATGGCTTCTAAGCACTTCCTAATCTTGGCTGCAATGTTCTTGCTTGTGACAGCCAATTTACTTCCAGAGTCGGCGGCTGATCATATTCATTCATCTGAAATCAACAAGGACACCATAAATAACGATGCAGTTACAATCGGTAAACTTCTATCATTATTTATAGTTAAAATTGTTTACATTTGATTACTGAAGATTATCTGTAAGCATTATATCATAAATTATAAACAAGGTCAGAAGAAACCAGTAATAGGTTTGTTGTTTTCTAAATTAAATATCAATAGATAATTTATTTTGGCGGGCCTCTCTTTGAAAGATATCAGGGTCCTTTATATGACTTTGGATTCGCCATCTTAATTTATTTACCATTAAGCACTTCTTATGTCATTTGGCTTTTACTGTTATTCACAGATTGATTCATCTTTGTTTTTATGTCAGGAGTCAGAGGCAAAATTGATGGTCCAAATAGAAAACTACTTCCTCAATGCCGACAAGGGTACTGTCGATACCGTACTAATAATGGTATTATTGTTGTCTGCTGCTAAAATCCTACTGTATCTCATGATGTGTTGCTATAATTAATCCTGCTCTTCTGCTCCTAAGATGGCTAAATATGTATTGGTTTGTACCATCATTATAGTAGTCGTTTGGGATTTCTCCGATTTTATGTGTTTTGTATTACGCCACAAAATTTGCCCTGTTTTTATTCTTATTCTATGTGCTTGTATTGTGTTGAATATATTAATATAAAACTTGTGTTGATTTTATTCCTATTCTATGTGCGACAAACTTTTAGTCTTCACGCCAGATAAACTAAAGCATAAATCTTGTTTCTGCAATGAAATAGGCTTCGGCCTTTTATCCAATAAAAAAAAACTAAAGCATAAATACAGTTTTGTGGAGACTTTTCAATTGTAGCATTTAACCTCAACAAGAGTAGGGTTCCAATGCCTCATCTCCTCATACCTCATCCATACCTCATGTTAATTATATATCTCAATTTTCAAAGTCTAAACTATCGATCCGACCGTTCAACATGATATTCATACTAAAATATGCTTGGGGATGAAATTTTATAATTTTTGCAATTTTTTTACTATTTTTTAAGATAGGTACAAAATCACTGTTTTTTGAATGGTCCAGATACAGTGATTTTGTACCTATCTTAAAAAATAGTAAAAAAATTGCAAAAATTATAAAATTTCATCCCCAAGCATATTTTAGTATGAATATCATGTTGAACGGTCGGATCGATAGTTTAGACTTTGAAAATGGAGATATATAACATGAGGTATGGATGAGGTATGAGGAGATGAGGCATTGGAACCCTCCTCTTTAAACAAATTAAAATAAAATAGTAGCACGGTTTGGATGAAACCTTGCATACTAGCAGAACGTTGGCTGGAAAAACGCTTCACTTCTGATCTGATGTTCCTTTTTAAATTCTTAGTCATAATATTAATCAATTTATTTGTAACAAACTCTAGTTAATTAGGACATGATAGCCAGCACGTGATGGTAAATTAGATGAATTGAGTTGGCTTTTTTCAATTTGTTTGGAATGGATTATATTTTTTAATTTATCTTAATCAAATTAAAATAAGGACTTAAAAAATTGCATGACCCCAACATGTAAACATCAGATTATTCATATATTCTCAGCCCATATCTACTTGTAAGGCCCATGCTGAATGTATGACAACTCAACATAATAATTCTCACAATTTTGAACCAAAAATGAGAATACCAAGTTATGGGTCCTTAGACCCATCTAAGAAATGAAAGCAGCCGGGACGTCTGATACGTCCGATGGGCATCAGACCCAAATCATTATGATGCCTGCTCAAAACCGTCTGATTTCCATAACAGTTCGAGCGCATTTGATCCGCACAAATATTGAAGTGACAAACATAATTCATTAAGCGAGTTGGCCGATTCTGAGGGTACGACATCAGATAGACTTAGGATGAGAAATAGTTTCAAATTTATTTAAAAATAATCATATTTTTATAAAAAAATTATGTAAGAAGTATAATAATAGGAGTATATTTTTAGAAAAAAAAAATTAGGCCTTGTCACCTCATGACACCTTTTTTATTTCATTTTTTTTAAGCTCCTCTCAACTGTTGGATTTGCAAGCTGATACGTGTAAGATGATGTTACAGAAGATCCAGAGGAAATTATTTCCAAGAGATGCGCATCCACCTGTATCTTTCTATTTTGTTATTTGTAGCTGTGTATAGGTGGAAAATATTCTATTACTAAAATTATTTTTGGGGATTAATTAGTTTCCTGTTCTGTTGGGAAGCAGGGAGCACCTATGCATCAAATTAATAATCTAGGTTGCCTAGTTCTATCAGGACTTAATTGGCATGTGTCCAGCACTCACCCAGAAATAAATTTCTTGGGTATCACGTGAGATCTATAACGGGAAACCCAGCACGCGTTGCACGGAGCTAGGCACATGCAGCACTGCAAGAATTTTGTTCACGTACCGTATCATTCGAAGTGCATGCTAGGAGGGCTGTACTATAGACATCATAAACACGACGATAGCACGGTACAAACACGATGTGATAATATAGTATGACCAGAGGTGGATCTTAATAGAGATTATGTGGGTGCAACCTCCCCCACCCCCTCCCGACACACACACACACACACACAATATTAACTGATACAGTATCAGTTTTTCTCTGTGGAAACTTATCAACCCACAATATTAACCACTCCTCTCTAGCTCCATGACCCATCAACATATATATCATATAAAATAAAATAAAAAGCAAAAGACGTAAAAAATTATATTAGGGGGTCGATCTAGCTAGACTTACACTTAATCCACATATCTGGAGATTCACAACTCGGATTTTGTATTTTTATTCTCAAAAACAAAGGAGCTTAAAATTTTAGAATAATTATTCCTTATATGTTACAAATTAATATCAATTCGGCTGGAATTAATCGGCCTTAAAAGAGGGAAAGCCTTACAGAAACTTATGCAGGAATATTTTTCTCAAATTTGAAGTCAATAGATAGATGAATATCCCATACCGATATGGTAGAATTTGAGGCTAAATTCATCAGAAACTCAAAAACAAAAGAAGTCATTATTATCTCAAACTATAATTCACTACATATTATTTTGTACGCATTGCACAAGAGAAGTTGTTAATTTTAAAGTCGTCACAATGCATGGATCTGAATCATTATAACGCTTAGTTGACTTTGTAGAACTGTTAAATCTGTGTACGTACATAACAACGGCCGAATTAATATTCGTTGTAACAGTCATTTTTACATTCAATATTAGTCACAAGTTTTGATATCATACTAAAATAAAAACCATAAAACTGAAATCGTGCCCATAATTCCTCGCAAAAACAAAGATATTTGATGGAGTAGACGGCTACAATGATCTCTTTTCCTCCGACTAAGCTATACTTGCTATTATTTTTTATATTCCTTTTTCATAATTTTATTCCATTGATTTGTACAAATTAAGTACTAATTAGTACAAAATAGTAGTAACTGAGGGAAAATTAGATGAATTGGGGGGCTTATCTCAGTTCATATTGAACGAATTATATATTTTTTCAAATTTATTTTTAAGCTACGGTTATATGCATAGCGCACTTTGGTCCGTACTAAGGCTTTATATCTTTATATCTACAAGCAGTAGACGTTCATCATGATGTACATATGAAAATTTGTTTTGATGCCAAAGTTTTTATTTTTTTTTAGAATTTTCTTACAATTTTGTAGATATGTAAAAAATGGCTACTTTAGAATGGTCTAGAATTTATAGATCAAGCGATATTGTATCTATTATAAAAATTCTAAGAGATGTAAAATTTGGCATCAAAACACATTTTCATATAGAGATCATATTGAGCGGAATGGATCGACTGTTTGGTCCATAAAAATAGAGATATGAATCCGTAGCACGGGCCAAAGTGTGCTTTACATAGTACCGTAGCCACACTGTTTATTTTGATTAATAACATTCAATTTTATTGTATCCTATGCTATTCTATTCTATTTTATTGAACTTTTATTTGATATTCATTTAAATCAATGCCAGCCAGTGTCAAATTGAACTTAACACTTAAATTTGAATTTTCTTTTTGTCATTTAGTGTACCATTTTTTTATAAAAGGGCAAATCGTACAACCAAACTAACTAAGCTTTGTGAAAAGAGGGAGAGAGCCACTACCAAATTTTCAAGAGAGAGAGATGACTCCTAAGCGCTTCCTAACCTTGGCTGTAATGTTCCTGCTTGTGACTGGCAGCTGATCATTCGTCTGAAAATAAGGAATCCAAAAATAACATTGCAGTTGGTAAGCCTCAGTCAGTTTAATGAAATTGTTTATATTTGATTACTGCAGATTATCTGTAATTAAGCACTATATAAAATTGTAAATAAGATGAAAAGAAACCGGTAATGGTTTTGCTTTGTTCTAAATTAAATATCAATAGATTTGTTTTTGCAAGGCCTCAGTCAGGTTTTTCGTTAACTACCCAAACGTTTTAAAGGTATAATACTATTCACGGTTTGATTTGTCTTTGTTTTTATGTCAGGATTCACAGGTAAAATTAATGATTTAAAAGAAAACAAATTATTATCGAATTGCCGGTACGGGATTTGTCGATCTCGATTTAGTCGTGGCACTTATTGCTGCGGCTATCCCCCTTAGAAAACTACTGCATCAAATGATGTCACTACTACAGAAATGATCATTGTACACGGCACATTGTACACGGATTTGGCAATTTTATATAAAATCCGTGTAGAAGTTGTAATTTTTTGGATGCCTGAAATATCTGTATTGTCTCTACATGGATATTTACTAAAGAAGCAGTGTAGAAAGACGTGAGAGAGCTACACGGACGTTTACCAGGAAATGTACACGGCTTATTATTTAAATAACAGTGGAGAAAGCCTTGAGAGAGCTACACGGATTCTTAATTAAAGAACCTTGAAGAAAGGCAAGAATTGTACACGGATAAATGTTTAAATTACCGTGTAGATAACCTGTGAGAGCTACACGGATGTTTAATAAAGAGCCGTGTAGAAAGGTCGAATTTGTACACGGTTTTTTGTTTAAATGACAAAGTAGAAAGCCTTGAGAGAGCTACACGGACGTTTAATAAAGAGCTGTGCAGAAATGATATTTTAGGTTTTTTGTTATATAAAAGGCCTTCTCCCCAGCGCCGTTTTGATCAATTTATACTCTCCCCTCTCACAGTTAACAATTGGGTTGAGATGTAGGTTTATCAATTGTTTTGGATCGCAAAATTAGATCGATATGAGCTACTGTTTTGGGAGCTCACAGATGAGCGATCCGATATAATTGATAACCTACATCTCGAATTCTCATGCGAAGTGCTTCATTTCCCTAATTAATTGATCTGATTTCTACGCTAAAGTGTTTTTTGAGGGTAAAGATGTTATAACTGGAGGCCCGATCTGAGATCTTAGAAGTTAATTTGTATTTCTCCCTCTAGATCTTGCTAAGGTGTTTAGTTTAGGACATATAACCAAAAGGCTACTTAGATTAATGTAACTAGTAGTCCTTACTTTGGTTACATTAACCTAAGTAGTCTTTTGGTTAGTTCCTTGCATGTCCTAACTAATTCGGGCAAGCAAGATCCAGAGGAGAAATTATCTCTCTGCTGATCAATTTTACTGGACGAAGAGTTGGGTAAGAGTTGGGTGAAGGACCTTCAGAAAGAGGTGAATGTGACCCGGATGAAGAGGTGAATGTGACCTTCAGAGCCGGGTGAAGAGTCGAATGAAGTCGGAGATCATTCGACTCTTCATTCGTCTCTTCATCCGGCTCTGTATGTCCTTCATTGACCTCTTCCCTTTTTTTTGAAGGTCCTTCATCCAACTTTTAACTCAACTCTTTCTTTAGTAAAACATATCTTCATATCACCCTGTAAACCCTACTAGCACCAAAAGGAAAGAACCACCCTATTCTAGTCCTTAATGGAAATTTTTAGTTTACAATATGAATTTTTATTCCAACTTTTGTAATGCTTTAATTTTGTATAATTTAGTGTACATGAATTTTTAGTTTAAATTGCTATGTTTTGTAATTCTAGATTTTAAATGTCTTCCTCTGTTTAGGAAATTGTTTGTTTTGCTATCTGAAAAACATTGGAAAAAAAACTAGTTGATAGCCAAAAAAAAAAAAAAAAACAATGCTACACGGACGTTTAATAAAGAGCCGTGTAGAAACGAGAAATAGTACACACATTTTTGTTTAATTAACAGTGTAGAAAAATAATTTACACGGCTGTTTATATAAAAGTCTGTGTGTCTTTCTACACGGATTTATAGCTAAATATCCGTGCACAAAGGTTATTAACTGAAAACAAAGATACTTGCTCGAAATAATGGAAGGCTAGCCAAAAAAAATAAAACAAAAATTAGGAAAAAAAAAGAATTCTAAATGTCCGTGAAGAAAGTTTATCTTTTATATTACACACGGCTGTTTATATAAATGTCTGTGTAGAAAGGTTATCTTTTATAAACAGCTACCTATATAAAAGTTCGTGTAGCTCTCGTAATGCTTTTTTTACACAGATTTATAGATTACTATCCGTGTAGAAATGTTAGTTTAGGGTTGGAACTGTATAAAAGGCCTTCTTCCGGCGCCGTTTTGATCAATTAATACTTCTCTCTCTCTCTCTCTCTCTCTCTGTATTGAATTGGTCTGATTTCTGCGCACAAGGAACGAGGCCGGATCTGAGATCTAGCTTGGAAGTTAATTCGCATTCTCCTCTCTATTGCCAAGGTTAGTCATACATATATATATTTCCCTCTTCTTTATCTAATTTTCTGTTACTGATTAATATTGCTTAATTATTTCTGTCAATTATTATTTAATGCATGCATGCTTGATTTGTCAAGATAATGTAAATAATTAGTGTATTGTGGTCCAATAACCGACCTACTGATGCTTTTAGGTCCATGCCCGTTCAAAATTAATCCAATAGGTGGTGTTTGGTTGTGGACTAAAGTTAAGGTGGCCTAAGTTGTTATTCCATGTTAGGCCGGCCTAAATTATTCGTGTTTGGTTGAGGTCTAAAGTTAAACCATGGCTTAAGTTATTCCTTGTTTGGTTAGAGTTGGTGGAGGACTACAGTTTTGGAAGCCTAAGTTAGTTAATTATTAATTATAGGATACTAATTAAATAATATTAATATATTAATAATAACTATAATATTATAATATTATTATAATAATTATTTAATATATTAAATAATAATTATATAATTATATATTAACAATGATACTATTATATATATTAATATATTAATAATAACTATAATATTATAATAATTATTATAATAATTATTTAATATATTAAAAATATAACATATTAATTATATAATTATATATTAATAATAATTATTGATAAAAATATACTAATTATATAATATTAATATATTAATAATAAATATAATATGTTATAATATTATTATAATATTTATTTAATATATTAAAAATATAACATATTAATTATATAATTATATATTAATAATAATTATTGATTAAAAGATACTAATTATATAATATTAATATATTAATAATAACTATAATATATTATAATATTATTATAATAATTATTTTATATAATAAAAATATAAGATATTAATTATATAATTATATATTAATAATTATTATTAGTAATAAGATACTAATTATATAATATTAATATATTAATAGTAACTATAATATATATAATATTATTATAATAATTATTTAATATATATTAAAAATATAACATATTAATTATATAATTATATATTAATAATAATTATTGATAAAAAGATACTAATTATATAATATTAATATATTAATAATAATATTAATATATTAATAATAATATTAATATATTATAATATTATTATAATAATTATTTAATATAATAAAATATAAGATATTAATTATATAATTATATATTAATAATAATTATTGATTAAAAGATACTAATTATATAATATTAATATATTAATAATAACTATAATATATTATAATTATTATTATAATAATTATGTAATATAATAAAATATAAGATATTAATTATATAATTATATATTAATTATTATTAGTAATAAGTTACTAATTATATAATATTAATATATTAATAGTAACTATAATATATATAATATTATTATAATAATTATTTAATATATTAACAATATAACATATTAATTATATAATTATTTATAAAAGATACTAATTATATAATATTATTATAATAATTAATATATTAACAATATAAGATATTAATTATATAATTATATACTAATAATAATTATTAATAATAATATACTAATATATACTAATAAGATATTATTATAATCATTCGAGTTAGGCCACGACGTGGACTAAAATTAAACCACCATGCGAGGTGGTTTAGTTTAGGCCGGCCTAAAGATCGGCTTATGCCATGTTAGGCCGGCTCAATTAAGTCACGTTTGGTGGAATAAAGAGGCCTAAACCCCTTATTCCACCCTTTAGGCCACAACCAAACATGGCCATAGGGATTAATTTTGGATAGTCCCCCGTTTGGGACTGCTCTTTGAATATTGTGTCTCATTTAGGATGTGAACACATATTAGCGGGATTTAATTAGTATTTGAGAAAAGTTCGACAGTATTTCTCCTTGTTGCTCCTACGAGTATGTGGTTTTTACGCATACTTTGGGAGTTAAGGAGAAATGCTGCCGAATTTTTCTCAAATACTAATTAAATCCCGCTAATATGTGTTCACATATGAGGCATAATATTCAAAGAGTGGGTTAGGATTGTAAACCGGCCCTTTATAAGCCAAGAATTTGGAACAATATATATGCTGACCACCATATATGTTTAATTAGAATTTTTTTTGTTTACTTTAATTTACAGATGGATCGAAGTTGGATGTACGAATTGCGACGTGATAGTGCAGAATATTTGGCTCGCGTTGATGAGTTCCTAAAATTTGCTGAGAGTTATAGAGTGGACACAAAAGATAACGACATCTTGTGTCCTTGTAGAGATTGTAAAAATTTTATAAGATTTGGGGATTCGGAAGAAATTAGAGCTCATTTGATTTGTCGGGGATTTAAGAAAAGATATACATGTTGGTTTATGCATGGTGAGAAAATTGGGGAATGTAGTGGAACCAATAGAAATTTTGTTTTGGACGAGAATGATGATAATGTAGAAATGTTGATAATTTTGAATTTGAATGCAACGATGATTTTGAGAATGTCGAAAATTTCGATAATGCTGGGCTTGATTGCAACGAGGATGATGAGGTGGAGATTGATGAAAATGCAGAATACGATTTTACTGAGAATCTAGAGGACATGTTACGTGATGTGGAAGATTAAATTAGTGATTAAAATTTTAAAAAATTTCAGTATCTGTCTAATGAATCTAAAAAGCCATTATATCCCGGGTGTACCAAATTTACAAAACTATCAGCTTTGTTAAAATTATTGAACTTAAAAGCAGACAACAGTTGGAGCGATAAGAGTTTCACGTCCTTATTAAAGCTTTTACGAGAGATGCTCCCAGATAACAACGAGTTACCCTGTACAATATATCAGGCGAAGAAGTTGATCTGTCCAATGGGTTTGAAGATTGAAAAAATACATGCATATCCGAATGACTGTGTATTGTACCGTGGAGAGTACGAGGCCCTGCATGTTTGTCCTAAATGCGGTATTTCACGGTATAAACGCAAGGACCAGGACACTGACGATTGTGATGGAGGAAAAAAGGCAAGGCCTCCGGCTAAGGCGGTGTGGTATTTCCCGATAATACCGAGATTCAGACGGTTATTTGCAAATCCCAAAGATGCGAAATTGTTGCGTTGGCATGAAGAAGAGCGCAAAAGAGATGGTAAACTAAGACACCCTGCTGATTCAATTCAATGGAGAAATATTGATAGACATTTCGAAGGATTTGGTGGCGAATCACGAAACCTTAAGTTAGGGGTGAGCACAGACGGAATGAGTCCGTTTGGAAGCATGAGCAGTCAGCACAGCACTTGGCCAGTTCTTATATGCATCTACAATCTTCCTCCTTGGTTGTGCATGAAACGCAGGTATATAATGATGTCATTACTAATCCAAGGACCCAGACAACCCGAAAATGACATAGATGTGTATCTCGCACCATTAATTGAGGACCTCCAAAAATTGTGGCATGATGGCGTCCCGGTCTGGAATGCGTACGGCAAAGAGCAATTTAATTTACGGGCCATGGTATTCTGCACCATAAATGATTTCCCCGCGTACGGGAATTTATCGGGTTACACTTGTAAAGGAGCAAAAGCGTGCCCCATCTGTGAAGATGACACGCAGGTGTTGAGGTTGAAAAATTGTAAAAAGAATGTTTTTATGGGGTACCGTAGGTTTCTTCCTGTCAATCACCCATACCGTAAGAAAAATAAGGTATTCAACGGGAAAATTGAGCTTAGAGTGGCACGTCGTCCGTTAGATGGGAAGAATGTCTTCATGCGAGTTAAACACCTTGCTGTTGTTTTTGGAAAATGTGTCAAACCACCACCGAAAGATACTTGGAAAAAGAAGTCCATATTTTGGGAGCTACCATACTGGGATTATTTAGAAGTGAGACATTGCCTAGATGTCATGCATGTCGAAAAAAATATCTGTGACAGTTTGATTGGCACATTATTGAACATTTCGGGGAAGACTAAAGACGGTCTTAAAGTTCGAGAAGACATGAAATTAATGAGAATACGACCCGAGTTTGTATCACAGGATAAAGGGAAGCAAAAGGCATACCTACCCCCCGCAATGTGCACAATGTCGAAGATCGAGAAAATGAGCTTTTATAAATGCCTTCATAGTATTAAAGTCCCATCAAGGTATTTTTCGAATATTAAGAAGCTGGTGTCGATGAAGGATCTGAAATTGATTGGTCCGAAATCCCACGACTGTCATGTTTTACTGACACATATGATTCCTGTTGCAATTCGGGGAATTTTACCGAAGCCCGTGCGGCAAACCATTACGAAGCTTTGTTTTTTCTTCAATGCAATTAATTCCAAAGTGATAGAATCGCTCAAATTGGACGCTTTGCAGAAGGAGGTCGTCGTTACCCTTTGCCATCTTGAGATGTATTTTCCGCCATCTTTTTTCGATGTTATGATTCACCTTGTTGTTCATCTCGTGAGGGAAATTAAGATCTGTGGTCCCGCGTTCCTGCAGTATATGTATCCATTCGAGAGATTCATGGGTATTTTGAAAAGTTACGTAAGGAACCGACATCGTCCCAAAGGTAGCATTGTGGAGGGATATTCCAAATATATATTCTAATGTGAAATGATGATTTTTCAGGATGTTACAACAAAGACATTCTGTGGATTGTGGGAAAGATAAGGTGAACAACTGTGCATTCTTGGACCCCGGCAAAGCTAATGGTACGATGGTGGATTTTCATATGAAAGATACTATCAAGTACTTGTGTTCAGCGATGCATAAGGCTAGTTCAGGGAAGAAGAGATTTATGCTCCTGCCATACCACCAGAGGGGCCACTGGTGTTTGATTGTGATTGTGCCACTTGAAAATTTGGTTTTCATCATGGATTCTTCACAGCCCACACCGGGCATCACTCCTCAGCAGTCCAAAATGATCTGCACTCCAATAAGAGAGTAAGCAATAGTAATTCACTTGGTTTGATTTTTTCCCAATTATATAGAACAAATTGTGGAATTGCTAATTACATTCACTCAATTTTGTAAGGGCTTTTCTGCAATATCTTAAAGATGGAGGAATGCAAAGCACGAATCCGAAGCATAAAAATAAGTTGTGTTTCAGGTGGCAGCCGGTGAGCACACTATAATTTTTATAATTTCATATTTTTTGTTCAAAAATTTATTGTCATTCTAACATAGGCCGCTAAATGAAAATTTCAGTGCCCGCAACAGTTAAAGGGTTGGGAATGCGGTTATTACACGATGATTTATATGTTTCACTTTGTCGAACACATGCAATTCGAGTGGCCACGATATCCGGTATGTAATTCATATGTTTGCCTTGAATCAATTATTGATTTTCCTCTAATATTTTTATTCTACTAAATTTGTTTTATTAGTTGCATTGTTATAATTACAATTTATTTTTATAAAGCAAAACAGAGATGTAGTTGTTAGATTGTATTTTTCTAATAACCTACATATTTTGAATTTTTGGTAGTATAAATCGAAGAAACAGGCAGGGCATTACGACAAGGAACAGATAGATTATTTTAGATGTATGTGGGCAAGGTGGTTTCAACAGGAATATTGTAAACCAGAGTATGGATTTGTATAATTTAGTGTGCATGAATTTTTGATATAATTTAGTGTACATGAATTTTTGTATAATTTAGTGTAACATGAATTTTGTTTAGGGGTTGTATTCTGATATATTGGAAATTCTTTGTTTTGGAATTGATTTTTAATGGCTAGCAAGCGGGAGGCTAGCCAAAACATAAAATAAAAATTAAAAAAAAAATATTACCATTCTACACGGATATTTCACAAAAGTCCGTGTAGAAAGCCAGACAAAAAGCAAAATAAAAATATAAGATAGCTACACGGCTGCTTATGTAATGATCCGTGTAGAATAGTTATTCTACACGGATATTTAGATAGACGTCCGTGCAGAAAAATGATTGTACACGGCCGTTTAGTTAAATATCTGTGTAGATCAAGAGGAATTGGACATGGTTGTTTATGTAATACGCTGTGCAGAATAATTATTTCTACACGGATATTATCCTAGAAAGTCCATGTAGACAGAGTAATCCTACACGGCTGTTTATGTTCCAATCCGTGTAGCTCGGCTTTGGAGAGCGCCACTTGGCAAGGAATTAGACACGGTTGTTCAAGTAATAAGCCGTGCAGAATAACTATTTCTACACGGATAATAACCTAAAAAGGCCGTGTAGACAGAGTAATCCTACACGGCTGTTTATGTTACAATCCGTGTAGCTCGGCTTTGGAGAGCGCCACTTGGCAAGAAATTGAACACGGTTGTTTATGTAGTGATCCGTGTAGCTCGGCTTTGGAGAGCGCCACTTGGCAAGGAATTGGACACGGTTGTTTATGTAATGATCCGTGTAGCTCGGGTTTGGAGAACGCCACTTGGCAAGAAATTGAACACGGTTGTTTATATAATGATCGTGTAGCTCTCAGGAATTGCACACGGGTAAATATCCGTGTATAATTTATTCAGGGGATTATACACCCTCGCACTCCACACGGCAGGAAATCCGTGTAGCTCCCCTGTTTATGTCCGTGTACAATGACTATTTCTGTAGTAGTGTGTGTTGCTGGAATCGTACTCTTCTGCCCCTAATTAAGATGGCTAATTTTTTTTTATTTGTCTCGTTTGGAATTTCTCCTATTTTATGTGCTTTCTGTTTTTATTGCTTTTTAATGTGCTTGTATTGTGCTGGAAGTGGAAAAAGGAGTGTCTTATTATTGTTCTGTTCTTGTATCGTATGAAGAATATTATTTTTATTTTTCTGGTCTTCTGGTATAGATGAAACGACATTTTTTAAGATCTAAGTATCTAGTAAATAGGCAATTACCATTCCTAGCAATTGATAGATGATAAAATACATAGTGCACATTGTTCCGCACTATAAATCAACTGCTTTCTTTTTAAAGTCCAAACAGTCGATCCGAAAACGCTTAATTTGATCTTCATATGAAAATGTATTTGGAAAACAAAATTTTCACTTTCTAAAAGTTTTTGACTATGTTTTTCGATAGGTAGAAAATCACTTTATCTAAAGATTATATGAACCATTCAAAAGTACTGCTTTTTGACCTAATTAAAAAAATACTAACAGATTTTTTTTTAAAATGCAAGAAACTAGACAAATAAATGATGTAAATAAAAAAAATGACAGAAATATTGTGTATGAGGAAAACCACACTGAAACAGAGAAAACAATCACGGAGAACCAAGCCAAAAAATATATTTTCTATATCGTATAAACAACCGGACGCTGGATATGTACAATTAACCTACTACAAAGTAGTTATTTATAGATAAACACGATAGTTTTCAATTTTAGTAGCATCCCTAGTAATTACTAGGGTGTTAAATGTGCCATAATTTAATTAATAACTTATAAGATTCTTACAGTTCAAAGATACAAGTATGGTTACATTAATAGCTGACAAGACATCGCTTCAAAACACATGATGTCTCAATCTAATTAACAAAATATTATCAACTTTTAAGTTATCAACTAGAGTGAAGAAATTACTATCAACCATACAGGAGCTTATTCCCTACATGAAGTGGGATTATCAGACAATAAATAGGCCTGTTACATTTGAATAACTGCCCCATTAATATCTGACAAAATATTGTTGGACAAAATGATACCATATTATTACCCAAACTATGATGCACCTCCTTAGGTCTCATCTTAGCCACCATTCTTAATTAGAGAAGGAAATACGTGACACGCCGTGACGTGACGTGATCAATGTTTTTTTTTCACGTGACGTGACGTGACGTGATCAAAATAGTGGCAGACGATCACGTCACGCGTAGTCACGTCGTGACTACACGTGACGTGATATGACGTGACATAAATTAGTCACATTGAACTTTTTTTATATTTTAATTTAAATTGTTGAAAATTCAGAAAAAATATATCAAAAAAATATGAAAATTATAAAATTTGTAAAATAAGTAAATAATGTTGCAAAAATTAACTAGTAAATAATATTCTAAAAATTGCCAATTTTTTTGGATAAAAGATATTTAAGCCCGTTTGGCCGTTTCATTAAGAAACATAGTTTTTACAAACAACCACAAAAGAAAAGTCTGAATATACTATGAATATACTACAGAAACATAGCCTAATAGTGCTTTTAGTGCAAGCCAGCCAAGCAATCCGTGGCTATGCGTGTTTACGTGATTACACGTGACAGTACGTGATCACGTGATGTGTTTTATAACGTGACGTGACGTGACGTGATCACGTGACGTAACGTGACGTGATTAGTTTACGTGACGTGACGTATAATTTTTGTTAAATACAGTCACGTCATGCAACACGTGAGTCACGTCACGTAATCGACACACGTGACGTGACGTAACGTGACGTGAACGTGACGTGACGTAACGTGACGTGAACGTGACGTTACGTGACGTGACTGATCACGCCGTGACAAATTTCCTTCTCTATTCTTAATTATCGCGGCAAACACTATCGAATATTTTAACACTATATTTAAAAAAAAAATACAAATTTGGATGATAGAGATAAGAGAGGGAGAGTGGACATTAATTACTACATGAGACAACGAGAATCATTGTTTTCTAATTATACTGACATGCACCAAACATGCACTACTTCAGTCACATTGGACAACAAGAAGCAACTTGCATGGTTGCATTTTTTTTTTCCAGTCTAATAAGTTTGCCTTATTTATACTTGCAACTTGGTAATATAACAAACTAACAAAATATGAAATTCTAAATCTAGCTACAAACTCCTAGTCTTGCATGTGATCCATGTCAAGTAAACAGTCATGCAGTCTGGACTCTGAAGGTCCCAAGACTTTTAATTCCTAACCTTTTGGACTATATGGTTTTGTCCATGTGGCCTAAAGACATCAAATAATCTTGGTTTCCGAGCTCTATCTTAACTGGCCTATGTCCTGCACTTACTCCGAAAGAAATTTCTTGAGGTCACGTGAGGTCTATAACTGGAAACACAGAACGCGTTGCACGGGGCTAGACATGGCACTGCACGAATTTGTTTTACGTATCAGTATGTACCGACATGTTCATGTACATATCATTCGAAGTGTATGCTAGGCCCACCCCCCCCCCCCCCCCCCCCCCACACACACACACACAAAATCATCCCTCATTCAAAGTTTTACGATATATATTTGTTGGATTTATTGCCAACCTGGTTGTTCGTACATTGAGGCTTTGCAAATAGATACAAGAAAAAAAAATTAACAAATGAGAACTCAGCCACATTATGGCACAAGCGATTAAGTCACATTTCTATAAAATAATTGAACGTCTTGTGTCAAATAAAATTCTCCGACCCTTAGATTTCTCAGATCTTAATGATTGTGTAAATTGCATAAAAGGGAAACAAACCAACTTAAGAAAATATCAAGCCAGAAAGTGTTTGGAAGTCTTAGAATTGATACATACGGATATATGTGGTCCGTTTCCAACGACCACAAGAAACAGACACTGTTATTTCATTTCTTTCATAGACAACCATTCGAGATATGGCTATGTATATTTGAGTAAAGAAAAGGCTCAAGACCTTGACATGTTCAAAAGTTTCAAGGCGGAAGTTGAGCTACAACTCAACAGACGCATTAAGACCATCAGATCTGATTGTGGTGGAGAATACTATGGCAGATATGATGGATCAGGTGAACAATGTCGATGGCCTTTTGCTCAGTTCATAGATGAATACGGAATTGTCCCTCAGTATATTTGCCTGGTTCGCCAGCAATGAACGGTGTTTCTGAGAGGCGCAATAGAACTCTTAAGGACATGGTGAGAAGTATCATGAGTCGTACTACTTTACCACAAAATCTATAAGGTGAAGCCTTAAAAACTGAAGCATATATCCTTAATAATGTACCAACTAAAGCGACTAACGAAACCCCATATGAGATTTGGACTGGGTGAAAGCCTAGTTTAAGTCATTTGCGTGTGTGGGGATGTCTAGCTGAGGCAAGGCCTTATAGGTCGAACGAGAAGAAACAGGAAGAAATGACAGTTAGTTGTTATTTTATTGGGTATGCCGAGCACTTAAGGGGTTATAAATTTTATAATCCTACTGAACATAATATATTTGAGACGAGAAATGCGAAAATTTTCAAGGATGTGAGAAAATAATTGATTTTGAAGAGGAATATGCAAATATTCCATCAGTTGTTGAGAAATATGCAAATATTCCAATAGGTGTTGCAAGTTTTGTGGATATAGATCCAAGTTTTACTCAAAACACTATTATGGACGAAATCATTATTGAAACTCAAACTCAATAAGATGAAACAACACAATGAAAATCCAGAGACGGGTGTAGACCATTCAAGGCCGCCCGAAGATCTGGAAGATGCTATTGTAGGTCATATTATTTTAGACAATGCTGGAAATCTTCAGGAAAATTTAGAAGAGCCAATTAGGAGGTCCACTAGAGAGGAGAGGCATGCAATATCTTCAGATTATGTAGTCTACCTTCAAGAGCATGAGTTTGATGTTGGCATGTTAAACAATGACCCCATTAATGTCATGCAAGCCATGGAAAGCTCTAACTTGCCAGTAACGATATAAGTATGTTGCAACAAACTAAGAACTTTCTGATGAAGAATTTTGAGATGAAAGATCTTGGTAATGAATCATTTGTCCTAGAGATAGAAACTGAGGAATAGAACCCAACATATATTGGGATTATGATCGGGTCAAGATATATTGGTAATGCATCATTTATTTACTACAAACGTGTTTTTAAGCTATTTTGGTAGGTTTTGGAGAAATTTGCGTATTTAGGTCAAAAATGGAGCAAAATGTCATATTTAGGCAATTTCTGAATATAGCACCAAGATAGGGCATCACATGGAGTATGCAACACCTCACACAAAGTGCACAACATGCAAAATGATGAAATTACTGCAAAATTTGCTAAGTCAGGAAGCTGTGCGGGTTCCCTTATGCCGCACGATCCGTGGACTCAATCTGTGGACTGTTCTGATTATGATTAGATCTCCACCCTTGATGTTATTTTCGGCAGAATTCTCCCAAATGGACGTTGTGTGGATGCTGTTGCTTCAAAGCCAAGTTATCTTAGTTATTTTTTGCTCCATCTAAGCAAACTTGGAGTGCACTCCAAGTTCCCACCTTCTCACTACCTCCATCCCTCTCTCTCTCATTTAGGAAGGCTATAAAAGACCCTCTTGTAATTGAGTTTAGTGTGAGTGTTTAATTGTGTTAAGTCCATAGAATCGACTTGCATCCTCATGCTAGGTTAGTTAGAGAGTTACTTAGAGAGAGAGGAGTAGCCATTGGAAGCCAAGCAGGAGAAAAATGCATCAATTCAAATTACCAATTTACTCTATCCTACCAAGGGAGCCCACTGAGTTCTAACCTTAGTCTTTGAATCGCTGTCAGGCCTCGTTAGCCGAAATGTTACATATACTTACATGCATTATCCCCTCACATCGGGATGCAACGACATCATACACCTATTGGTATGTGGAGAGTTACTGGCATATAGTAGACATAATTATATATGCAAAGATATTATAAAAAGGATTTAAACAATAAAAGCAAACTCAAATCAACATATACAAAACATAAACATATACTAAAACATAATTAAGAATTCGATTACAACCCTCACCCTAGAGATAAGAGAATTAGCTACTCATGGCCATAGCAAAATAAAAGGAATAAAATAAAGAGAACATAAATTACAACCCAATTGAAAATGGATGAACCTCTATCTCCTTAGATGACGCCATCTTCTCCTACTTGGCTTCGGATGGCTACTCCTCTCTCTCTAACCTAACCTAGCATGAGGATGCTAATCTCTATTCTATGGACTTAACACAATTAAACACACACACTAAAATCAATTACAAGAGGGGCTTTTATAGCCTTCCTAAATGAGAGGGGGAGTAATAGAGGTAGTGGAGAAGGTGGAAACTTGGAGTGCACTTCAAGTTTGCTTAGATGAAGCAAAAAATAACTAATATAACTTGGTTCTGAAGCAATTGCGTCCATTTGGGAGAATTCTGCCGAAATTAGCATCAATGGTGGAGATTTGATCAAAATCAGAACAATCCACGAATCGTGCAGCATAGGGGAACCCGCATGACTTCCTGACTTAGCAGATTTTGCTGTAATTTCGCCATTTCGCATTTTGTGCAGTTCGTGTGAGGTGTTGCATTCTCCATGTGATGCCCTGTTTGGTGTTATATCTAGAAATCGCCTAAATATGACACTTTTACTTCATTTTTGGCCTAAATATGCAACTTTATCCAAAATCTTCCAAAATAGCCTCAAAAAACACGTTTGCGGTAAATAAATTGAAAAAATGGCTACTTTGCATTTGCTATTTTTTGGCCATTTTCCGCAATAAAAGATAGTGATTTTGGCTATATGTTTTGGCCCGATCAGTTATACATACACATAAACAGAGAAGCTGCCATTGATGTAGTAGATGGTGTCAGTGATTTATTTTTCCTCCGACTAAGCTGCTTGCTTCTGATCTGATTTTGTTTTTTATTCCGCTGACTAATCTGTGCTTGCTCATGATCTGATTTTCTTTTTTACATTGTTTTTTCATACATTTATTGTATATATTTGAGGCAAGCTCTAGTTAGGGCATAGTAGCAATTGATGGACAATGAGATTAATTGTGGAGGCTTATTCCAGTTGAATTAAAGCTACATTTTTTAAATTTAGTTAGATCAATAAAATTTTATTTTGTTTTATTTTCTATACTATTATATTTATTGAAGGTGTATTTATATTCATTTCAATCAACGGCAGCCAGTGTTAATACTTGAACTTTAAAGTTAAATTTGTATTATCTTCTTGTCATTTAGTGTGCCATTTGTTTAGTGTTTCATTTTTATATAGAAGTACAAATCCAACGACCAAACTAAGTAAGCTTTTGAGAGGAGAGAGAGAGAGAGAGAGAGAGAGAGATGACTCTTAAGCGCTTCCTAATCTTGGCTGTAATGTTCCTGCTTGTCAATGGCAGCTTACTTCCAGAGTTGGCAGCTGATCATTTGACTGAAAAGAACAAGGAGGCCAAAAATAATATTGCAGTCGGTAATGGTAAACTTCTGTCGATTTAGTTGAATTGTTTATATTTGATTACTGTTGAATATCTGTAAGTGTTGTCTTGTAAATTGTAATCAAGACGAAAATAAATTCCTAATGGGTTTACTCTTTTCTAAATTAAATATCAATTTGATTTTGCGAGGCCTACATCTCTTTGACAGATCAGGGACGTCCTAGATATATAAGCTAGACTTTTGAATCCCCATCTAAACTATTCACACAGTTTCAGCTTCATTATTCTCTGTATGCATGCGTGCGTGTGCTAGGTTGTTTGTTAATTAATTTCTCATTAGTAAATGGACCTTGCGTAATAAACACATATTTCCTCAGATTACATAAATGGTATTATACTATGACGCACATTTTATGCCATATGGTTGTTAGTGTTATTCACTGTTTGATTTATCATTGTTTTTTTTGTCAGGAGTCACAGGCAAAATTGATGATCCAAAAGAAAATAAATTTCGCCATATATGCCCACGCTGTGGACAACCTAATGGTACCTATACATGCTGCATCCCCCCTTAAAAAAATACTGTCTTATGATGTGTTGCTAGTATATACTCTGTTTTGTAATTTTTCCTATGTTATGTGCTTTATGTTTTTATTGCTATTGATTGTGCTTATATTTCTGTGTGTGCCTGTATCTTATCAAGAATTTCACAAGTATTTAAGACTAACAGTAAATCAACAATTAGAATATTATTCTTTTTTTGTTCTTTTTTCTATTGTCTTGGAATTCAAGTATCGATGAAACAACATTTTTTAAGATCTAAGTATTCAACTATTTATAGGCTATTACCATTGCTAGCAATCGCTAAGTAAACTACAAGAATGGGACAGTATCCATGAGAGTAAAAAGTGACTATCCGCGAGGGTATACCGACAGAAATGTGTTTTTTCTATTAGCGACGGGAGTATCCGTGAGAGTATACCGACAGTATCCCTTGCGGATACTGTCCCATTATTGTTGTACTTGATCTTAATTTATGGAATAGCAGGGTTCACTGATTGTAATTATTTTGATATATAGTTCATAACCACTCAGTCAAATTTGATAGAATTATTGTAATTTAGTTTGCTAAATGTAAAGAATTGAAAAGTTAATAGTATAGTTTTAACACAGGTATTTACATTAATAAATAAAGTAAATCATGAACAAGTGACATAATTTTCATATACGTCAAAATCTCAAAGAAATGATAGATACAATCAGCAATCACCAAGAGATATAGGATCATATTCTCTACATCTCATTGCTCATATCCAAGAAGACAAAAAGACGTGAATGCATGTAGGACAAATATAAAACAAATATAAAATGCACATTAGGTAAAGAGGCAGATACAAGATGGTCGAGACCTCCCACTACTACAAAAAAGGAGATTATACACGGACAAAAATGGAAGAGCTACACGGATTTCCTACCGTGTTTAAATCGAGGGTGTATAAATAGGTCAATAACTACACACGGACATTTGTCCGTGTACAATCTCAACTATTATACACGGATAACTACACAAACAGCCGTGTAAAAAGCCCAGAATGTGTCGCTCTCCATGATACAGAGCTACACGGATATTACCTAAACAACCGTGTACGATTCTTTTCGTACACGGACTTTTAAATAAAAACCCGTGTATCTTGACCCTTTCTACACGGACATTTATTAAAATGTCCGTGTAGCTCTCCTCTTTGGACTATAGGCATAGTAAAGTGGCACCAGCACAATTAACTATATCCACCAGAAATTTAATAGGTTTTGAACTATAGGCACAGCACAGCAAAGCAAAGCAGAAAATTTAATAGTCACAGCACAGCAAAGCAGCACAACAAAGGCAGCACAACACAGCAAAATAAGCAAAAAAAACTTACAAATCAGTAGTGAGAACAGCAGGCGGCGACAATGAGCACAGCACAATGAGCACAGTAGAGGCGGCGACAATGAGCACAGCAAGGCAGAAGAGGCGCTGACAGAGGCGGCGGAGAGGGTGACAGAGACGGCGACAATGAGCACAGCAAGGCAGAAGAGGCGGTGACAGAGGCGGCAGAGAGGGTGACAGAGGCGGCTAAGAGGGAGGGTGATAGAGGCGGAGTAGTGAAAAGGATTTTGAAAGAGAAGAGAAGGATTTTGAAGCGGCTCGATCGTTTTCAGAAAGAAATTGGAAGAGAGCTTTTGAAAAACATGGTACACCTCTTTCTACACGGACATTTAGTAAAAGTCCGTGTACAAATCCCCGGTTTTTCTACACGGACTATTTAGTAAAAGTCCGTGTATAATTAGTCTTTCTACACGGACTATTTAGTAAAAGTCCGTGTATAATTAGTCTTTCTACACGGACTATTACGTAAAAGTCCGTGTAGCTCTCCAAACCTTTATACACGGTTTTATCGTAAAATCCGTGTACAATGACTATTTATAAACGGACTATTAACTAAAAGTCCGTGTACAAAAAGTTCAAACATATTAAATTATGTTTCTTTTTATTTTTTATTTCATTATTTCAGATTTCACTAATATTTGAACTAGAGGAATCTAATATTTGATATTTGAACTACAAATGTTTAATTATATATTACAAAGTTGTTTCTAAAAGGAAATATTACAAGTTTAAATTTTAATGATATTATTTAGACAGATTATTTAAGTTAATTTTAAATAATTTACTTTTTAGTGATTATCCATGAATTAATTATTTGTTGGTTGTTTTGTACTGCTAATTCATATCTATAACAGTATTTATTTAGATAGCATGAAGTTTTTAACAAAATAGTTAAACGGAGAGAAAACAAAATGCTGATTAAATTAAGAACAAAAATATATTACATCAAAACAAAACGAAAAAAAAAAGCTAAATTAAATTAAACACTCCTTCACTGGCCTGACCCCCTCCTTTTAATCCAGGGGCTCTTTGGCCTGATCCAAGGATTGCCCCTCCTTTTGTAGGGCTTTGGTGGTGGGTGCTCCCTTGGGCTTCGTCGTGGCACATTTGAGGGCGGCCATGGCCATGTCCTCCTGTAGTTGGGAGGAGGCATTTCATAGCCGGGAGGGACTTCGGGAGCATCTTCGGGGGGCAATGGCCATGGCACATTTGCGTCTTCTTCCGGTGGCACCGAAGCTGCCATTTCTTAGCTTCCAAATTCTCAGAGAAAAGTAATCGAAAAGGGGAGTTTCTCATCAGATTATATTGAATTTTGAAGTCTTTTCGTCTTCTGAATTAAAAAGATAATTAAGGCAACTTCTCGAATTCCATGCATGTACAAAAGGCTTTTCATGGTCGTTTAATTTTGAATTTCGTCTTATTAGAATCATACACGGTTATTTAATTAAAAATACGTGTACAAAAGCAACGTACACGGGCTATTAAGTAAAAGTCCGTGTAGCTCTCCGAACCTTTATACACGGACTATTAAGTAAAAGTCCGTGTAGCTCTCCAAACCTTTATACACGGTTTTATTGAAAATCCGTGTACAATGACTATTTATAAACGGACTATTAACTAAAAGTCCGTGTACAAAAAGTTCAAACATATTAAATTATGTTTCTTTTTTTTTTCATATTATTTAAACTAATAATAAATTATCTAAAATATATAGTATCACGTCTAATATTTAAAACTTATAATAATAATAACTAATACCCGGTTTTTTATTATTATTAAAATTTGAACTATAGACATTTAATATTTGTACTGGTAATTAAAAACTAATACTAATATTTTATATTTTATTTTTATTATATAATATCTTAACTAATATTTTGAAAACTAATACTAATATTTGAAATAGAAATTTTGTACCATTATTATAAAAAAATGAACTAACATTTGAACCAGAGAGCTACAAATATTTTATTTTTGAACTACAAATATTTTATTCGGAATATTTAATATTCATAGTAATATTTAAAAACTAATACTAATATTTTATTTTTTATTTCATTATTTCAGAATTCACTAATATTTTAAAAACTAATACTAATATTTGAACTAGAATTTTTTTAATATTATTAAAAAACTGAACTAATATTTGAACTAGAGGAATCTAATATTTGATATTTGAACTACAAATGTTTAATTATTACAAAGTTGTTTCTAAAAAGGAAATATTACAAGTTTAAATTTTAAACAAAAAATAAATATTACACACCGGATTTTTTTTTCCTTTTTCTCTTTTTTTTCTCCTTTTCAACAGTACTCTCGGCCCATATTCCTTCATTGTGGTCGGATCGCATGTAGTTCGCTCCGTCGTTTTCTTCAATTGTTGCTACCTCAGGGTCCATGTCGGCACAAAATGGAGGTATTTCGTCGAACTGGTCATACTCTTCTTCATCAACGACATTTTCTACCCCGACAATCCTTCTTTTTCCAGATAGGACGACACTCCACCTATCATCACTCGGGTCAGTGACATAAAAGACTTGGGTGGCTTGCTTGGCGAGTATAAACGGATCATCAACATACCCAAATTTGTTAAAATCAACGAGTGTGAACCCGTCGTTATCAACTTTAACACCCCGGTCTTCGACCCATTGACACCGAAACAAGGGAATGCTCAGGCGAGGATTGTAAACGAGCTCCCAAATTTCTTCAATGACTCCATAATATGACCTCGATGCTGTTACAGCCCGGCCATCCCCAGATCTACTGAATTCTTGAGACGTCGCCACCAACGTCACCCCACTATTTTGCATTGTACTCTTCTCACTTTGCTGTTTAGTGTAAAAAGTATAACCGTTAATTTCGTATCCTTGGAATGTTTTGACAACAATTTGGGGTCCTTCGCCCAGCAGTTTAACAATTTCAGGTACGGGGTGTGACTTCACTCTTTCTTTCAGCCATCCTATAAAAGAACGATTATGCTCGTTAGTAAGCCACTTCTGACTTCTCGTGTAGTTCTGTTGTTTAAGGATTGTCATGTGCTCATCTATGTAGGGAGCAACATCTGTCATGTGCTGTAGTACAATAAAATGTGCCTTATGTAGATCATTTATATCAGCAACTACGGCTCTCAACCCAATTGTCCCGACTCCTTGGAGCCTTCCCTCGTATCGCGACTTCGGAACGCCAATTGGATCCACACCGGCCATGTAGTTGGTGCAAAACTCAATCACCTCTTCTGTGGAATATCCTTCTATAATGCTACCTTCAGGCCGATGTCGGTTCCTCACGTACTTTTTCAAGATGCCCATGTATCTCTCGAACGGATACATATACCGCAGGAACACGGGACCACAGATCTGAATTTCTCTCACAAGATGAACAGCAAGGTGAACCATAACATCAAAAAAAGAGGGCGGAAAATACATCTCAAGTTGGCAAAGAGTAACGACGATCTCCTTTTGCAAAGAGTCCAATTTTAGAGGGTCTATCACTTTGGAATTGATTGCATTGAAGAAAGAACAGAACTTCGTAATGGTTTCCCGAACCTCCTTTGGTAAAATTCCCCGAATTGCAACCGGAATCATATGTGTCAGTAAAACATGACAGTCGTGGGATTTCAGACCAAGCAATTTCAGGTCCTTCTTCGACACCAGCTTCTTAATATTCGAGGAATACCCCGATGGAACTTTAATACTATGAAGGCATTCACAAAAACTTGTTTTCTCTTTCTTCGACATTGTGCACAGTGCGGGGGGTAGGTACGTGCGCTTCCCTTTCTCCTGCGGTGCAAGCTCGGGTCGTATTCCCATTTCAACCATGTCTTTCCGAACTTTAATACCATCTTTAGTCTTTCCCTTAATGTTCAACAGTAAACCGATCAAACTGTCGCAGACATTTTTTTCAACATGCATGACATCTATGCAATGTCTCACTTCTAAAAATTCCCAGTACGGTAGATCCCAAAATATGGACCTTTTTTTCCAAATATTCTTCGGTGGTGCTTCGCCACATTTTCCAAAAATAACATCAAGGTTTTTTACCTGATTGAAGACACTTTTCCCGTCTAATGGACGACGGGCCACTCCAAGCTCAATTTTCCCGTTGAATGCACTCTTCTTCTTACGGTATGGGTGATTAACAGGAAGAAACCTACGATGCCCCATGAAAACATTCTTCTGACAATTTTTCAGCCTCAGCACCTGCGTGTCATCTTCACAGATAGGGCACGCTTTTGCTCCTTTACAAGTGTAACCCGATAAATTCCCGTACGCGGGAAAATCATTTACTGTGCAAAACACCATGGCCCGCATTTGAAATACCTCTTTGCTGTACGCATCCCAGACCGGGACGCCATCACGCCATAATTTCTGGAGGTCCTCAATTAATGGTGCGAGATACACATCTATGTCATTTCCGGGTTGCCTGGGTCCTTGGATTAGTAATGACATCATTATATATTTGCGTTTCATGCACAACCAAGGAGGAAGATTATAGATGGCTATAAGAACTGGCCAAGTACTGTGCCGACTGCTCAAGCTTCCAAACGGACTCATTCCATCTGTGCTCACCACAATCCTAAGGTTTCTCATTTCGGAACCAAATTCTTTGAAGTGTCTATCAATGTTCCTCCACTGAGGAGAATCGGCCGGGTGCCTTAGTTTACCGTCTTTTTTGCGCTCTTCTTCATGCCAACGCAATAATTTCGCATCCTTGGAATTCGCAAACAACCGTTTGAATCTCGGTATTATCGGCAAATACCACAACACCTTAGCCGGAGGCCGGCCCTTTTTGTCATCGTCACAATCATCAGTACTGTCCTGGTCCTTACGTTTATACCGTGAAACACCGCATTTAGGACAGACATGCATGGTCTCGTACTCGTTACGGTACAATACATAGTCGTTCGGACATGCATGTATTCTTTCGATCTTCAACCCCATTGGACATATCAATTTTTTCGCCTGATATATTGTACCGGGTAACTCGTTGTTATCTGGGAGCATTTCTTGTAAAAGCTGTAATAAGGACGTGAAACTCTTATCGCTCCAACCATTGTCTGCCTTTAAGTTTAATAATTTCAACACAGCTGACAGTTTCGTAAATTTGGTACACCCGGGATACAACTGCTTTTTGGAATCATTAGACAAATTTTGGAATTTATCATAATTTTTATCACTAATTTCATCTTCCGCGTCACGAAACATTTCCTCCAGATTTTCAATAAACTCGTATTCTACATTTTCACCAGAATTCATCTCCATCTCATCATCGTCGGTTCCGGGTTCAATATCATCAAAAATTTCGGCATCCTCGTAATTCTCGTTCCAATCAAGTTCAAAATTATCAGAAATTTCTACATTCTCATCATTCAATTCACAACGATTAAAATCTTTATTGGTACTACTACTTTCACCAAATTTCTCACCGTGCATGATCCAACATGTATATCTCTTCTTAAATCCCCGACAAATTAAATGACCTCTAATTTCTTCGGAGTCCACAAATCTTAAAATATTTTTACAATCTCTACAAGGACACAAAATGTCTTTTTCTTTTTTCTTCACTCTATACATCTCAGCAAATTTTATAAACTCATCAACGCGAACCAAATATTCTTCACTGTCACGTCGCAATTCGTACATCCAGCTTCGATCCATCTGGAAATTAAATTATAAAAATGATTTGATCAATTAATCAAGCATGGTCAACATATATTGTACCAAATTTTGGGCTTACAAAGGGCCGGTTTACAATCCTAACCCACTCTTTGAATATTGTGTCTCATATGTGAACACATATTAGCGAGTTTTAATTAGTATTTGAGAAAAATTCGGCAGCATTTCCCCTTAACTCCCCAAGTATGCGTACGAACCACATACTCGTAGGACCAATAAGGGAAAATACCGTCGAACTTTCCTCAAATACTAATTAAAACCCACTAATATGTGTTCACATCCTAAATGAGACACAATATTCAAAGAGCAGTCCCAAAACGGGGACTGTCCAAAATTAATCCCTATTGGATTAATTTTGAACGGGCATGGACCTAAAAATCATTTATAGGTCGGTTATTGGACAACAATACACTAATTATATATTTACATTACCTAATTACTAATTAAATCAAGCATGCATGCATATATTACACACCTAAGTAAATAAGCAATAATAATTACTAAACAGAAAATTAGAGAGGAAAAAGGAAAATATGTATATACTAACCTTCGAAATTTAGAGAGGAGAAAATAAAAACTTCAAAGATGACAGCTTCCAGCTATGCTAGCCTTTAATTTGCGGAAATCAGATCTCAGTTCAACACAGACAGAGGGCGTATTAATTACTTTGATCAAAACGGCGCAGCTGGAGCTAGAAGTCTCTGGAAGAGAAGGGCCCTTTTATATTGGATAAAACCCTACGCGGATTTTCTACACGGATTTATACTTAGAAATCCGTGTAGCTCTGTCACAATTTAAACACGGTTATTTATTAAAAAAGCCGTGTACAATAACCCTTTATACACGGATATTTGATAAGAAAACCGTGTAGCTCTCTTAATATTTGTACACGGATATGTTACTAAAAACCGTGTAGCTCTCTTAATATTTGTACACGGTTATTTAATCAAATATCCGTGTAGCAATTCATACACGGATTTTTGTATAATATCCGTGTAGCTCTCTCAATCTTTTCCACACGGTTTTGTTCCACGCGGCTTTTTTCGCCCTAATAAACCGTGTAGCTCTCTCAAACAGTTCTACACTGATTTATAACTAAGTGTCCGTGTATAATTCCTCAATATTTTTAACCCTTTCACAATTTCATATTTGACACACGGTTTTTATATAAAATTAGAAAAACCGTGTACAATGTGCAGTGTAGAATTAGCTTTTTTGTAGTAGTGTCCAACAATAGGCCTATCAGATTTGTCAGACCATAATTAGGCCTGTCAGCTTTGGAGCGATATATTAATTGGGTCTTTCAGATCTGACGAAGTATTATAATTAGACAATAGAGACCGTATCAGATGTTGATTTAAATGCTTAATATTTGAAACAAAAATTACAATAATTAAAAGACCACTGGAGGTTAGTCTTGGCCACCTTTTTCAGTTATTAGACAGGATCTTGACTATCGCTTATTTTAAAAAATATTAAGACTTGGGGGAAAGAGATAAGACAGGATGAGCGTACATGAGAAAATTTGAATTAATTATGTTTTCTAATTACAAGGATACATATATAACAACCTGAATCTCTATCCTGTCATCAAACACCACAAAGCAACTTAGGTTCTATTTATCTTTTCCAGTCTATTTTATATATATGCATTATATCTACTTACAACTTGGTAATATATGACTAACAAGATAAGGAATTCTAAACCTACCTACAAACATCTTGTCCTGCAAGTGATCAATGCAATTAATGCAATTATTGGTGTCTGGATTCCGGAGGTCTCAAGTTTTTTAATTCCCAACCTTTTGAAATTGAGGCCCAAAGCCAAGAGCATCAATTAATCTAAGCTTGATACGAGTCTGGTTATTTTGACTTAGATTTAGAATGTCCAGTCAGAATTCAAACTAGTCCGATTCGAGGTGGAATGCCCAGAGCTCCTTTAATATTTGGGTCAAAACAAATCTGACAGTTCAAATTTAAACTCAAAACAAATTTTGATGGTGGGGTGCTGACTATGTCCAGTGAAAATATAAATTTTGCCCTCAAATTAATTATGAATATTGTAAAAAAAAATAATAAGTATAAATTCTATATAAATCTAGCTATTGTATAAGATTTATATTTTTAAGACTTGTTTGTTTATTTGTTAGTTGACGAGTTGAGTCTTAATTTTGTGCGAGAAACTAAACAATTTCTATTTTATTATACTTAGAGAATCAAGACAGTAATGCTTAAATGTCAATGGGTTAGGAAAGTTGTTAGCGACTTAACTAAGCTTGGGGGATTGTTTTGGGGGATTGAGGTCCAAGAGGCCAGAACATTTCTCTTAAAAATAACAGAATTAATGATTACCACCAGAGGCATATTTGAAGATATATATATATATATATATATATGGAAAAGGCCAGATAGACACAAATACAATATTAGCATTGTCTTTTGCAATTAGCAAGTAAACTAACACGGAAGAAATAATACTAATCTACATGTGGGGCAGGTTAATTAGCATTAATTAATTAACAATTCTCAACGAACCTCATGGACAGCACATCTTGTTAATTACTGGAACTGAGTGCAAGGCACATCTTGTTACCCCCTTTGCTTTTAAATTAATATATCCAAATATAATACTCGAAGCAGGAAACATAGCATTTAAACGCAAGTATTGGGCCCAATAAAGAGCTCTATGTTTCTCCGATCAGCGTCTTCCCTCTCCTCCCGTGTGAAAAATGGGGGATAGGCCAGAGACTTTCACTCACTTGCGTAACAATTACTGGGTGCTGAGGCATGGTCGAAGCATTCCAAACGAGCGTGGTCTCATTGTTTCTTCTTTGGTAGCTTAATTTATCAGTATTTTAATTTGTATCCGTCCCTTTGTATTTTTCAATATTTTTTTTTTTCCAAATTGTTGAAGCCAGCTGTTTGTACAATTTTCCAGGAAAATGGGACTCGTGAGGAATTTGGGTTGGCTGCTGTCGGAATCGAGCAGGCGAAATTAGCTGGGGAATTATTTAAGAAGGTTAATTCTCCTATCAATTTTTCCTTTAGTGACAATTAATTTCTTGCGAGATATATGTAATGAGCTGAGCTAACTATTGACAGAGTCCGAATTTATAGGAGTTAGAGGAAAGGAACTTCAGAATTGACAGAGTCCGAATTTGTTATTCCCCTTATTCAAGAACAACTGAACTGCTAGAGAAGTTGCTAGTGTTTTGCGAATTTCATTTGATAGCTCAAGTTGTAAAGTGAGTTTTTTGGGTTGACTGAATGCGTTTTCGAAATAATTCACTTTTTTTTATATGTTTTTGCAGGACAAAATTTAGGTGAGTCAGTAACCATTTGAGTTAATGTTTTGTAGGAAATGGTAGAATTGCGTGAACGATATTTTGGGACACTTGATCTCCTTGTACATGACAAGGTGAGTTGGCTTTCAATATATAGTGCTCCTTGTAGTAGTATCCTTTCTTGAATGAGAAAAGTTCTCTTGAGTTCAAAGCCTAATGGTGGTCTCTTGTCGACAACTCTTTGGTTTTTGAATTTTTTCTACACGTAGCTAAAATTAGGTTAAATTGAACAGAATGCAGGGGTGTGGCCCGTGTCGGCCCTTGATGAAAAAAATCCTTTTATGCCACCGGAAGGCGGCGGTGAAAGTGTTGCTGATGTTGCTTCAAGACTTACGGCAGCTTTGCTCGCTATTGAGACAGCATTTGAAGGGTATTCTATTGCAGTTCTCTTTAGTGCATTTCAATTTCATAATTTTGAAAATCTACGGAATTAAATATTCCTGTGAAGTAACTAGATTGTAGACTAATTAGACTCAATCAATTTTCTTATTTAACAACTGGTTTCACTTTCTTTTCGTGCTCAATTTCAAATCAAGGATTAGTGAACTACCATAGTTGTTGTGATCTCAATTCAAGCATATACCTACTGGTGTTAAATTAATCCCGGTTTATGTAAAGATGCTAATAGGGCTTCTTGTACACTAAAAGTGACCATGTTCCTATAGATTTTATATAAGATTTCTTTAATTTTGTTATTATATTATTCAATATTATTTAATAAATATTGTATATACAATCAGAATTGTACAAATGACAAAATCTGGGAGATCGTGTGAAGCACTCTGTTGTTTCATTGATAGTTCTGTTGTTTCATTGGTGATAGTAAACATAAATAAAAATATAAATTTTATAATCTATTAATTTGAAAAATAGGCATTTGCTTGAAGTTTCGTTTCCTGCGTTTGTCATGTATGCAGATGTGCAGTCCTGATAGTCAGCCATGGAGATACTCTCCAAATCTTGCAAACCCTGCTTCAAAAATTGAAAGAAAATCCTTCTTCTGATGAGGATATCGAACAAAGAATAAAAAAATTAATAGTTAATACTATCTTGTCCCAGCACCGCAAGTTCAAACTGCCAACTGGAGAGCTCCGTCACATCATTTGAGTTATCATTTTTACTTGTATTGCTTATTGATCATTTAATAATAACCACATGAAAATATTTTTTCTACTCCTTGGATTGGTTTCTCAAAAGTCATCCATGTAACTTGCCCAATCTAGTGGAATAAAATATGTGTTCGCTATGGATATCCTTTAAGAATAGTATTCTTCTATCTTATATATTGTGGTAGAAATCTGAAGTTCATTTTGTTAAAATCATTATCAATAAGTTATCCGTAAATAAGATGTCAATAATACTAGAAATTACTATAAATTTATTAACGGTTCTTCTGATATATATTCACATTGCATCATGTTTTTTTGTCAGAATAATGACTGCGCCAGTAATTTGACCAGTCACATAAAGCATTCGCATTATGAGCCAGAAAAAAAAATGTCTTATAAAACCAATGTGTAATGTTGACCGTTTGCTTTTGAATAGACGGCATACATTGGCAGCGACCTGAGATGACCTTTTTGACAAAAATAGACTGAAAAACTTAGTTGTTCTCTGATTCAGAAATTGCCTCTATAGGCACTACAACTTACATAAAGGACCCTACAAAGAAACTATATTTCTTTCTTACTAAACGGTCCCTATAATCATACAATTTAAACTCAACACTCCCCCTCAAGATGGGCAAAAGATATCCATCAAGCCCATCTTGTCACAAAACCTAACTAGATCAATTGAGCCAAGTCCTTTGGTGAGGCAGTCAGCTACTTGATCTCCAGTAGCTACATAACTCAGCTCCAATAGTCCACTTTCCAGCTTTTCCTTTATGAAGAACCTATCGATCTCCACATGCTTGGTTCTGTCATGCTGCACAGGGTTGTTGGCAATGTTGATCGCTGACTTGCTATCGCACCACAGTTTCACTTGAGCTCCATGATTCACCTTGAGCTCTTCCAACAACCTCTTTAGCCACAGCATCTCTGCAACTCCCAGTGCCATAGCCCTGTACTCGGCTTCTGCTGTCGATCTCGCGACAACCGGTTGCTTCTTGCTCTTCCAAGAGACCAAGTTACCCCCTACGAACATGCAATAGCCAGATGTGGACCTCCGGTCATCGAGAGAACTAGCCCAATCAGAGTCACAATAGCCCTCAATATTCATGTGCCCATTCTGCCTGAAAATCAAGCCCTTCCCCGGTGCACTCTTCAGGTACCTCAGAATGTGATACACTGCGTCCATATGGACCTTCCTAGGGTCATGCATGTAGCGGCTCACCACGCTCACTGCAAATGAGATATCGGGACGAGTATGACTCAAATAGATCAATCTGCCTACCAATCTCTGGTACCTCTCACGATCAACCTGTTCTCCTATCTCTGCGCTTATCTTGGCCTTCACATTAATTGGGGAAACTGCAGGTCTGCACCCCAACATGCCTGTCTCTGTGAGCAAGTCTAGGACATACTTCCTTTGGGATAGAACAATCCCCTCTGCTCCACGAGCCACCTCAATCCCAAGGAAGTACCTAAGCTGTCCCAAATCCTTCACCTCGAATTCCTTTCCCAATTTTGTCTTCAACTTTGCAATTTCTCCCTCATCATCCCCAGTAATAATCATATCATCAACATACACAGCCAGCATAGTAATGTGACCACCATGTTGTCGAAAGAACACCGTGTGGTCAGCATTGATCTGTTGGTAGCCCATGCCTACCATAGCCTTCCTGAACCTATCAAACCAGGTCCGAGGAGACTGCTTCAACCCATAAAGCGACTTCTTAAGCCTGCACACCTTACCTACTGTCTGGTTTGTGCCAAATCCTGGAGGAACCTCCATATACACCTCCTCCAACAAATCACCATGAAGAAAGGCATTCTTCACGTCGAGTTGGTGTAACTGCCATCCTCCATTCACTGCCATTGAAACCAGTGTCCTTACTGTGCTCATCTTAGCCACGGGTGCAAAGGTCTCATCATAGTCGATGCCATAGGTCTGACTGTATCCCTTCGCTACCAACCTAGCCTTGTAGCGCTCAACCAGACCCTCTGGATTCTACTTCACTGTGAAGACCCATTTGCATCCAACAGCCTTCTTGCCTGGTGGTAGTAACACAAGCTCCCAGGTTTCGTTCTTGGTGAGTGCCCCGAGCTCTTCTATCATGGCGGCTTTCCATTTCGGATCTCCTTTAGCAACCTGCCAACACTTGGGAATAGAGACAGTGTCTAATGATGCAATGAATGCTCCATGTACAGATGATATGTGTGAGTAAGAGACAAACTGGGCAATATCATGTGGAAAACCATATCGGTCAGGAGGAATGCCCGCATTCTCGCGAACAGACCGCCTTACCGACAGGGGAGTAGGAGGAGTAGAGAGAGGAATCATATCACCTGTGTATTCTGGGTCTGAGGTGGTTGGTGAAGGTGTCTCAAGAGTCGGAGTAGGCAGGGACAAGGGACTTGGCACAAGTGACACTGTAGGCATGGTTCCATCATTCGCCTGTGTTCTCCTAACATACACCTTACGGTATCTCAACTCCCCCTGAGCCTGAGTTCTACCACCTTCGGGCTCATTCCTCTCAACTTCCGGCTCAACCACAGCCGAATTCTCAAGTACAGGACAAGGAATACTACCCACACTCACCATCCTCCTCTCACCCTCACTACTACTCTCCCCCTCTCGCCTCATACCTCCTGTATCGAGCGAGTCCCCAAAGGGTGATGTCACATCTGAGGAATAGTATGGTTCGAGTTCTCTGAATGTAACATCCATACTCACAAATAGTTTCTTCTCTTCTGGGCTCCAGCACACATAACCCTTTTGAGTACCCGAGTACCCAACAAAGATACATCTCACAGCCCTAGGATCCAGTTTGCCTACATTTGGTCTTTTGTCATGCACGAAGCACACACATCCAAAGGTTTTAAGGGGAAGAATATTTCCATTCTTACCTTTCAGCATCTCAATCGGAGACTTCCAATCCAACACCCGCTAGAGCATCCTGTTGATCAAATAGGCTGCTGTCAGAACTGCTTGCCCCCACAAGTACTTTGGGACTTTCATCGATATCATCATACTCCGAGTTACCTCAAGGAGATGCCTATTCTTCCGTTCTGATACCCCATTCTGCTCTGCTGTGTATGGACATGTGGTTTGATGTTGTATCCCCTGAGATGACAGGTACTCCCCAAATGCCCTATTGGTGTACTATGTTCCATTGTCAGACCTCAATACCTTTACAACAGCACCATATTGAGTCTGAACCATTTTATGGAGATCTTTGAAGCAAGCAAGCACATCACTCTTGTTTTTCATCAAGTAAAGCCAAGTCACACGAGAAAAACAATCAATAAATGAAACAAAATATCTAAATCCATTCAAAGTAGTTGTGGGACAAGGTCCCCATACATCAGAGTGAATCAAATCAAACATATAAGAACTCCTACTACCAGAGCTAGCATAAGAGCTCCTAGTATGCTTGCCTAACTCACACGCATCACACACCAGTTTTTCCTTATTAGCCTTTTCAAATAAAGGCGGATACAACCTACTCAAAACAGGAAATGAGGAATGACCTAAGCGCCTATGATGAAGCAGCAGTAAGTCCTCCACACTCCTCTCAACTCCTCCAGCTCTCTCTACGATGGATGAGAGGGCCGAGTCCATACCCCCCCCATCCATGTACCACAGCTCGCTATGCCAAGTGCCAGTCCCAAGCAACCTGCCTGTCCCCTTCTCTTGGAAGATCACCTTAGGAATATCAAACAAAACAACACATTTTAGTTGTGATATAATGGCACTTATGGATAAGAGATTCACATGAAAAGAAGGAGCATGCAAAACATTAGACAAAGTCAAAGTGTTGGTACATTTCACAGTACCCTTACCAACTACGGGCTGAGCCGTACCATCGGCAGTCTGAATACTCTCTGGGACTGCTAGGCGAGTATAGGAAGAAAACTCCCTAGCAGCACCAGTCACATGGCGAGATGCACCAGAGTCGACTATCCAATCTGATGATCTGGTGGGTATAGAGGCTAAAGCAAATGTATCATGAGTACCTGTGGCTGTGTGGGCAAGAGAAGCAAAGTTACCCCTGGATGAAGATGAGGAGGATGCATCATCTCTCACACTCTTCCCATCACCTGTCAGCTTCTGCCTGTTCCTGAGTGCCTGAGAATAGGCCTCCACAAGTGCCTGATCCTCCTCTGTAAGATCCCCACCAGCTTCTTCTTCCTCCTCTGCAACCATCAGATGTGCCCGGTTGCCTCCTCTTCCACCTCTCCGACCTCCACGGCCGCGACCACGACTCCCAAACTGCCCCCTCCCACCTGTATCTCTCTCCTTTGGTGGCTTCGGGCAAGCCTGCTTCAGGTGACCCACCTCACCACAGTTGTAGCACTGTCGAGTCTCGCCCCTGTACCCTGTGTTACCTGAGTTAGAGACCGCTAGTGCTGACTTCACTCCTGGGAGTCCTCCTGTCCCAGCCTGTAATCCTATACGGCTCTCCTCCTGTATCATCACAGAGATCGACTCATCCAGAGAGGGAATCTTCGAGTGGGATAGCAACACTGCGCTCCTCTGCTCGAATGCTGAGTCCAGATGCCTCAGAAAGTGCATAGTCCTCCTCTGGACATCTCTCAAACCTTTCTTGCAATTTGGATCCAAACAACACTCAGCAGGAGAGAAGTGGTCGTAATCTGCCCACAGTCGCTCCAAATCTGCGGCATACTCCTGAATCGACCTACCTCTCTGTGCTACCTCCTCTATCTCTCTCTTGATCTGGAACACTCTCATATTGTTGTCAATCCCTGCATAGATCCTCCTCAACTTCCCCCAGACATCACTCACGGCCTCTATGCCATCAACCGTCTTGGCAATAGATGCAACCATAGAGTTTAGAAGCCAAGTGTGTAGCAAACTGTTTGTAGACCTCCACTCACCGTACCCAGCTGAGCCCTCAGCTGGCACGTCCATCTCACCTGTGATATACCCATCCAGGTTCTTCCCTACTAGAGCCCTCTTAACCCGACGCGACCAGCTCAAATACGTGGCTGGCCCATCCAGTTTTATGTCCACCGACTGAAGGTCCAACTTCTGTAACTTTGGCTTGCTTTCAACAGAAGTTTGGCTCCCGGCCAATAGTCGCACCACAACAGCGAGCTCATCAGGAGTCAGCTTCGCACAAGCCTTCGCAAACGCATTCCCGGTCTCCTCCTCTGACATTGATCGGACTTAGATCTACGCCTCACGTATCGATCTTGGTCCGAATCACTTCTGATAACCCCTTAGACCCGATCTTATATCCTCAAGACGGATCTAGGTCATCTCCTCCTTTCTTCTTCTTCTCTCTCGACCCTATCTTGGTCTATCTCATCAAGATTCGACCCAAACCCGATCGAAAAACCCGATCAAAACCCGGTTCTCGGGTATCGTGGGGTATAGGCCCCCCACGCCGGCCAAATCAACCCAAGAACCTTACCCTAGGTGGCTGGCCGGCCTTAAAGAGGTGGCTCGGCCTTAAAGAGGTGGCTGCTGGCCCTAGAGAGAGAGAGGGCGGAGTGGAGTGGAGCTGGCCGGACCTAGGCGGAGTGGAGCTCGGCCAAGAGAGAGAGAGGGCGGAGCAGGGAGAGGGGCCGGCGACTGGGTGGAGCGGAGCTAGGCGGCCAGAGTCAGATCCGGAGCTGCTGACCTAGGTGGCTGAGGCCAGTTCTGCGGCAGCGGAGCTCAGGCGGCGCTGGCGGAGGGGTGGGGCGGAGGTTTGCTACAGTACCGCGGGTTTGCTACAGTACCGCGGCTCTGATACCATTTTGACAAAAATAGACTGAAAAACTTAGTTGTTCTCTGATTCAGAAATTGCCTCTATAGGCACTACAACTTACATAAAGGACCCTACAAAGAAACTATATTTCTTTCTTACTAAACGGTCCCTATAATCATACAATTTAAACTCAACAGACCTTTATGCAATCATATTCAATGTACTTCTCTGAGTGATTAGGCTTTTATAATAAAAAATGTTGTGAAAATTTTCATATCAAAATTAAGGGGTTATACAATTTTCATTGATACTTCTCACAAGTTCTACACTTATTCTAATTAGTAATATTAGTACGAACTTATTTACTGTTCGATACTTGATTGTAAATACTTTGAGCAATATAAACGTTAATACTTAAATTGAATATTAATTGTTAGTTATAATATGGTACATATCCTTGAACTCTTTCTTTATTTCATACTTGTCCATCTACTATTTAAATTCTTTCATATTTTTACATCTTTAATTTGGGACCAAATGAGCGTGACTTTTTACATCTTTAATTTGGGACCATCGATCAATCAAATTCAAGGTTCTAAATAGCGATTATCGCGTCATCGTGGAAAGACTAAAAAAACAGCTATAGCTAGGTATTGCACAGCTATAGTGTGCTGAAAATGGCTGATAGTGTTATAACTTTTAAGGTCCGAAAAAGTTATACCGCAGTTATTGGACAGCTATTTTTAAATCCTGGTCAAACCGGACAGTTCAGATTTAACTGATAAATTCAGTTTCTTATATTTCACTTTAATTATTTGTTTATATTTATAGACAAGTCCCATTCACTTTTCTCTGCTATCTTTCCTTCAGTCACTTCTTTTAGAAGAGGGGCAGACGTCTGATGAGCATCAGATGAAATTGTATTTAATATTCGGCCGGTATCATATGATCTGCACTAAAATTTATACAAACTTCATTTGCACGCATCTTAAAATTATTTGTACGGATCTTGATTTGAATCGTACGACTTTGACTCTGATCCGATATGCATCTTACATAAGTAAAAATTCTATATAAATCTGAATATTGTATAATTAAGATTTATATTTTTAAGACATGTTTGTGTATTTTTTTTTTTTTTGAAAGAAGTGGAATACTCCACCAATTTCCAGTAAACTGTGAACCCATACATTGTTTACCAGTACCAACATACTGTTACCAAGCACCAAAATAGAGATAACCTATTGGTATTGAGAAATACCTCTCATACATCCAGAAACAACACAAAAACCTATTACCACCAAGCATTCACAAAAACATAGAAGCACAGTTTCATAACAGACCCTAACAAACAAGTATATAACAAAACGAGTACAATAAGCAGTAAAGTTCCTAGAAATTAAGAAATTGCAAAAGTCTGCATAGAGGAGTTGAAGCTACTGTCAGTACCACCACTTGAACTGTCATCACCACCACTTGAATTGATCCCTGTTCCAAGCATAGGGATTGAAGCATGTGTAGCCCCCATGGAAATTACCACTGTAGACCCTATCAGGTCCTTCAAATCACAAGAAAAAAATAAATTCAATTGAGAAGTAAGATCTGTTTTTTCGTTTAATGCCCAAAATCTAGCAACTGCTAAGATTTTTTCCCCTAAGACATGAAAATTCTGTACCTGTCCACCTTTAAAAATAATTATATTTCTATCAATCCATAAATTCCATAAAACAGAACCTCTAATAATTTCAACAAAATTAGGTTCCTTTAAAGGAATACAATAATAACTCCCATATTTCACCTATAGTAACACAATAAAAATGGAAATTGTTATACTGAGCAATCCAATGTCATATTGCTTGTTTGTGTATTTGTTAATTGCCGAGTTTTTTTTTTTTAAAAGGCAAAGTGCCCAATTATTATTGCTAGAAGAGTTTACATCCTACAACTATTACAATTTACAATGAATGAAAGCGTAGTCCCCATATAAAAGCCCAAATTGGGTTCTAGAACCAAGTAGGAGTAGAAGGAAGAAATATTCAAAACATAAAAATGCTGTCCTTGTTTGCATCTGTTGGGCCAAGCGGGCTTAATTTAAGGCTCCTTAAACTCTTAATCGAGTTCAATCCAAACAGGTGCATAGCTCTTATACAGCCCAAAAATCTTTTATTTTGGACTATTCTACCCCAACAGTAGAGCTTCGTAAAGGCTCTTTGCATCTCATTACCCCAAAAGTTCGGATCCATATCCTCCCAGGTACCGTAGAGGATTCTCTTCACTTTACGGTTTGAGATTAAATCTCAGCCAGCTTGAGATTCGGGTTAGCGCAGGGGCAGTATTATTGGGCTTTGAGATTCGTGTCAATTTAAAAAGAACGGTCCGGATCCATTAATTGTAAAAGATTCTCTTTTCAGGTAATGGAGAGGATGTGAATTCCAAAAGTTCTGCTTGGTCGTTTCTCTGAATTCAGTTTCAATGCAGTTCCTGACTCTGTAGAATGAGATCTGAGTCGTTTGTTCTAATCTGGCACGAATTTCAAAGCTAACTTCCTAATTTTGGGCCGACAATGAGTATTCTTCACACGAAATGAGAAAGTTCCTTTCTCTTTGGAGAGATTGCCGGATCACCTGCGACAATTTCACGATTTTGTGAGTAAACATGTATCAAATGGAAATCCAAGACAAAGCTTAGAGTTCAGAATCATCTGATTTGATTGCTTAATTGCAGTTATCACTGATCAAATATTTGCCAACATGAATTATACAAAGAATACATCAAAGACAAATCATATAAATCTTAGTACATATAGAATACAGTCTACGAAACAGTAGCTTAATAGTTCTTAATTTATAATCTCACTCTAATAGAACATAGATATAAGCTAAATATTACACAACAAACTCAGTGAGGGCACTTAGCGACATGCCTGCTAGGTTCCTTTTGCATTCTTTCTATTAACATCTACCAACGAACAGAATGCTTGCACTACTGCAGAAATAGCCACAATTGCTGCCACCAATAAACCGAGAATCAACCATGGATTTTTCATGTGCTTGTGCCGGAGCCACGCAAACCAGCGGTTCCAGTGGTTCTGATAGTGTTTCTCAAGCCCGTCACAGACTGGTTTCAGATAGCTACTAGGACCCATATCCACAAATCTAAATTTGGTGAGATTCTTAAATAGTTCGGAAACATCTTCATCACAGCCTAGGTGGTGCTCAATAATGCCCTTTCGTGACAGCAGCGTCACATCCTGAGGCATGCTTAGCAGCTGTGACATAAAAGTAATGTATGTGGTTATGTCATATCCAAATCGGGCTGTTTCTTCCTCGAAAGCAAGGAGGTTCCCGAATATATAGCTTGTCTTCTCATCAATAATCAACACTGGAATCCTCAACTCACCATTCTCAAACTTTATGTCTAGCGGTGAGTGAGATGATTGCTGAGAAGGCTTGAAGTGGACTCCTGCTTCATGGTACTCAACTGCACGGCGCCACCGCTTAAGTTGTTCTTCTTGCTGGTTGTTATTGGTCTGACACTTCCACTTTTCTGCTAACAGTTTTCTAATAACTTGGAGCCACAGCCTTGGTTGTTTAATTAGGCTGCTACCAACTGTAGAACACTCATTCTGCTCCTCCGATGGTCTTAACAACCAATGAAAAAAATGAAGAAGATGGTGAATTTTTTTAGGGTAGTCATTTTTTTCAGCTGTTATGGGGATATCCAGGATATGTTCCTTGAGGATTTTCCCCAGTTCACTAGCTACGACATGTTCATTGGGGGCCTCATCGCCTCTAGCAACATTATATATTCTCTGAAGTATGAAGAATGGAATTTGGTTCTCAAAGAGGAGCATATCATGTTCAAGATCTCTCACAATGGAAGAAAACTGATTGCATTCGTCAGATCTTGCACTAGAAGTCTTGATGTTGGTTTGATCTGAATTTTCTTCCCCTGCAAACCCATTATTAGTTCCATTAGGATTTTCTGCACCAAGATTTTCCCTATTATTTTCCTGATAATTTGATCCAGTATTAGAGCTGTCATGTATTGGGTCAGCTGGGCTGATTTCATTTGATCTCGCTCGAGAGATCTGAATGTTGTTTTGGTCTGAATTTTCTACACCAGCAAAACCATGGTTACTTCCGTTTGGATTGGGGACACCCTGATTTTCCTCATTGTTTTGCTGAGAATTGGATCCAGTATTAGAACTGTCACAGCCTGAATCAGCTGGGTTGATTTCATCTGATCTAGCTTTAGAAGTCCGGATATTGTTTAATTGGTCTGAATTTTCTTCTCCGATAAACCCAGGGTTCCTTCGGTTAGAATTTTGGGCACCACAATTTTCTACATTGTCTCTCACTGAATTTGATTCAGTGTTAGAATTGTTACGGATTGAGTTAGCTCGGTTATAGGGGTCTAGAATTCGGAAACTAGCAAGTATAAAACAACTATCAAGCAAAAGCATTTCTAGGAATCTTGTGGTGTTCATAGGTATGTTCCCAAAGTAATACCTGTTGAAGTAATAAACTTAATTAGTGTTTCATGTAATAATTAATGCTAGAATCCTCTAAAAATTATGATCAAGGCTGTTTTGGAAAGTAGAAATCATGTTGGAATCCTCTAGAATTATGATCAAGGCTGGTCTGAAAAAAACGTATCTGTAATGAGGGAATTATATTCTAATTAACGATAGGAGAGTGTTTAGAAAGTTCCTATTGATCTACATAATGTGTCGGGAGTCTTTTAAATATAAGAGTACAATTGAATATTAATAATAAAAGCTAAATTTCTACCATAGAGTATTCTCTTCTATTACTAAAACATACCTTCGTGCCTCTATCTCCAAAGGCTGTAGTTCCTCGTAATATTGCTTAATCGTTGCTGCCGAAAAGTGTTTACATATATCAGCTAGAAAATTGAGCTTCTGCTTCTCCATGCTCTGTAGCCATTCAGCGCCGTTATGATATGGACCGATGGGCCAGCGATGTGGCACATAATCTGATCCGTCAATCTCGTGGAATTTTTTTGGTACTCTGCAGATTAATGGTTTCTTTCCATGTTGATCTTTGTCCTTTGCATAAGATCTTAATCTCTCCTGTGTATGACTTGCAAGCTCATCAATGTCCACGGTATGGTCATTAACAGTTATCTCGTCCATTAATTTGAGATTATCTGCGCAAGATTTTATAAAATCTTAATAATTATACAAGGGATAAAAACAAGAACAATTTTCAAGACATATATATTAATATTATTGCTCTTTACTTTTCATTATACTACAACCAAATATGATATTTTTCTCTTAAACAATTATATCTTGAAACCTCTCAATATTGTTTGGCCGCAATAAATCATACAAAAATGGATGAATCAGGCTATGGTACTATGCATAGTGTGGATTGGTCCGTACTATGGATCAATATTTTTATTTTTAAAATCCAAATAGTTGATCTGAACCATTCAACATGATCTCCAAATAAAAATGTACATGCAAATTAAATTTTCCGTTTTTTAGATATGTAGAAAACCACTACTTAATTTTGAATGGTCTAGAATTTCTAGATCAAGTGAATTTCTACCTTATCTAAAAAATTAGTAGAAAATTGTAAAAATATGGAATTTGATCTACAAGGATCATCCATGTTGAAAGTTAGATTGACTATTTTGACATTAATTAAAACGGAGTGGGGGAGCCAGAGTACGGACCATTCCGCCCTAAGCATAGTACGGCCCATTCCGCCCTAAGCATAGTACGGACCATTCCGCCCTAAGCAGAGTGCCTTGTTTCATAAAAGGTAGCAACTTGCCAGGATATATCCTAACATATATATTATATAAGTGAAATCTTTGATTTTAACGTAATTCTCAGTAATTAATACAACTTTTATGAACTTTGTTCAAAGAAAGTAATTCTTAACGTAAATCAGATTTCAAAAGGCTTTACTTTTTGAAAAAAAAAAATTGACTTTCCAGTTTGATTCAGCTGATTATATATAAATACCATGTCAGCGGTCAGCCGATTTCGATTTCACAAACGACATACCAATTCAAATTTCAAAATTATGATTGTAACAATTTTATTGTATATAATTATTCACAAAAATTAAAATATCTTTAAATATTAACTTAAGAAAAATAAAGAAACATGTATAAATTATAAGTTTATATGGTTTAGTTAGTAAAATATAGTGAATATATTAACAAAGTTTTTTCTTTTCAATCTGTGAACAGGACCTAGTCCAACCCCATTGAAGCATGTGCTATCATGTGAATTTATGTTCAAATTATTGAGCAAAACGGCGCTGCTCAGAGCAGCTCCGGTGAGGACATCTTGTTGTACGGAACGAAAGAAATAAAGAAAAAAAAAATAATGTTTCTAACAAGAGATTAAAAATAGGTATATTCAGTTTCCAAAGTTGCTTTTTCTAAGGAAACAAAAATTGATTTAGCTATCTGTATGTAAATTGATTTCCTAACAGTTAGTGTTGTAATAAACTCTTTAACTACAATATAAGAGCAAATCCTAGTAATGAATGTGCCCATCACTACAAAAATCTATTTTAAGAACATGGTAGAAAAAATTATTAATACCGTGTGCAAGTTCATGGCGATAGTTTTCTCTGAGAGTCTGAGCAACCGTACTCTTACCTCAACAAGAACAATTAGTATTTCCGTGGAAAATACTATCGCCGTTGGTATTTCGAACACCTACTCTATTTCAAAGTTATATCCACAATTTTAAATAGATTTTGTAGTGCATGATCCATTAATTACTTGATATTTTAATTTCCAAGATGTTGAGAATGAAATTTCTGTAATTAATAAATTTTGTGAAAAATATGTTATCTATAATGTATGTTAGTTTTTTCTTTCTATAATGGTTACCGCATTTGCTTGCATAGCTCCGCTTAAAAGTTTCATGTGGTGTAATCTTCGTTCGCAAAACTAAACGAAATATATGCACCAATAAATGGCTCTTCTCAATTTGTAAGTAAAAGAAGAATCCATTGAAAATTAAGTACTGTAAAAGAGAAAAATATAAGCTTTAATTAATTACCTTGTCAAGACCTAAACCTCTATAGATCTGGTCGAAGGCAGATCTCTGTGATTGTTGAATCAATCGAACTTGAAATCCCAGCTTCTACTATCAACGCTTAACAAAATTTTATAGTGCTTGAACTCGATTCAAGAGAACTAAAAGGTTGGGTCTCAATTAATTGATTGCTACTTTAATGCTAGTACAAATGGGGGACTGGATCAGCTGCGCAATTAATAGGCAGGAAGTTTCGTACAACCCAGTAAACTATTGAGTTGAGACCTGCTAACCGTCCTCATGTTCAATGGGATTTTTTTTAAAAACCATAATTAAAAAAATTAAAATTAGCAAACCAACACGATTGCTTGGCTATTTCGAAAAACCATAAGAACCGAACAGCCTATTTGGTTCCCAAAATTTTTTTTCCTTGTGACCGAATTGGCATTTCGGTCCCTCCCCATTTCACAGTTTTTTCGCAAAAAAACTGTGCAGCATTTCGTGTAGCACCCTGGAACTGAGATCCCAATTCGGTCCAGGGTATTTTCAGTGGGGACCGAATTGGCATTTCGGTCCCCAATATATATATATATATATATATATATATATATATTTTTTAGAGACAAAAAATCGAAATTTTTTTTTAGAGACAAAATGATAAAATATAACACTAAAAAAATCGAATTTTTTTTCCCTTTGTCAAATTACTTTTTTTATATCATATTTATATGAAAATACGCTAAATTACTTGAAATTATGTTAATTCGTTTTTAAGAGACAAATTGATAAAATGCTGAAATATACTAAAAAATTGAATTTTTTTTTAATATTTGTTAGATTACTTTTTTTATTACAATTAGCATAGTTATACTAAAATAATTATGTAGAATTACACTAAATTACAATAATTATAATGAATTACACTAAATTACTTGAAATTACAATAATTATGTAGAATTATACTAAAATACGGTAAATTACGCTAAATTACGTATGAATAGAGATGATATATTTACTGAGAAAGTGAAAAACGACGACAAAACTTCAAACGGCCATAAAACGGCGCTCGAGTGTCCGATTTCAGCAAATGACCACTTTTCGGAAAGCTTGTGAAAATGCGCATGCGTCCGTGCTAACTTTGTTAGTTTTCCAAATTCAGAATCGCCAAAAAACAAAGAGAAGGGTCTCAAAACTTCAGTTGAAGTTTCCGATTAAGATTTTCATTTATATTCTTCAATCTACGTAGCTCAGTAAATTAGTTATCTAATGAACTTGTAGAATACCAATTTTTATTATTTTTTGGAATTTTTTTACTATTTTTTATAATTTATGAAAGATGCCACAAAATCGGCCCAATTCATACGTAATTTAGCGTAATTTACCGTATTTTAGCATAATTCTACATAATTATTGTAATTTCAAATAATTTAGTGTAAATCAACATAAATTAACATAATTTGAAGTAATTTGGCGTATTTTAGTATAAATATGCTATCAAAAAAATAATTTGACAAAGGAAAAAAAAATCGATTTTTTAGTATTATATTTCATTATTTTAGCTATTTGTCTAAAAAAAAAAAAAAAAAAAAGGGGACCGAAATCCCAATTCGGTTCCCCATCCAATTTCGATTTTCTGTGGCGGCTCTGCCAAAAAATTGTGAAATTAGGGGGGACCGAAATGCCTATTCGGTCCCAAGGAAAAAAAATTTTGGGGACCGAATAGGCTGTTCGGTTCTTATGGTTTTTCGAAATAGCCAGGCAATCATGTTGGTTTGCTAATTTTAATTTTTTTAATTATGGTTTTTAAAAAAAATCCTGTTCAATGTCCGGTTAAATTCTTCTACTCACTTTTGACCACCTTCTAAAATGTCTTTAAATAAAAAAAATTCAAGTCCGTAAACTACTTTTTTTATCTTTTTACTAATAGTTCTAGCTGCTACATCCAACTCTATAAATACAAGTATTAAAGTCTATAAAACTTGTTCCAAAAGTCGTGTTGATTTAAAATTTGTAAACCTAATAAGTAATCTAATATTTTTTTTTTTAAATCTAGCACTAACTACTGCATCCAATTATTTAAATCTATATACCTTGCTACATAACTCTGTAAACTGCTCATATCAAGTTTGTAAATCTAACAAGTAATATATGAATTTTATCTTTTTAGATCTGGTGTTATATGTTCTATCCAATGAGTAGAACTAAGGTGCTCTTAAGCTCACCAAGCCAAACCGTGAGCTTAACTCAAAAACCTATTGGATTGGCTTCAAACGACATTTCCAAACCGTTAGATGTTCAATCTATATTAAAATGTGCTTGGAGACCAATTTTTTCACTATTTATTAAGCTGGTTTGAAAACCGCTGTTTTTCAATGCTCCAGAAATTTAATAAAAACAGCGGTTTTCAAACCAGCTTAATAAATAGTAAAGAATTCCAAAAAATGAAAAATTTGGTCTCCAAGCACATTTTAATATAGATTGAACATCTAACGGTTTGAAAATGTTGTTTGAAGTCAATCCGATAGGTTTTTGAGTTAAGCTCACAAAGGACTTGGTGAGCTTAAGAGCACCTTAGTTCTAGCTTTCAAGTCTGTAGACCTCTCTACACAACTTTTTAGAGTATTGATTTCAAATCTGTAACCCTAAAGTAATTGATGAATTTTATCTTTTTAGATCTAGAATCCAATTATTAAAATCCAAGCTTTCAAATCTGTAACCTTTACTGCACAACTATGTAGAGTGTTGATTTCAAGTCTGCAATTTGACTGCTACATCCAACTAATAAATCAAATTGTTGAAGTCTTTACATCTTGCAATATATACACCTTTGTAAAGTGGTGATTTTAAATTTGTAAACCTAACAACTAATCACAAAAAAAAAAATTAATATTGATCTCATTTGAAAGGGAATATCAAATACAAGATTTATAAGAATGGGACAGTATCCGCGAGAGTATATGGACAGAAAGGTGTTTTTCTAATAGGGACGAGAGTATCTGCGAGGGTATACCGACAGTATCTCTCGCGGATATACGTTCATAATTTTAGTAAGGTTCCTTATATGTCGTGTTCTGATGTGCCTGTGCTAGCCATGTCATGCCGTGCAAGAAATCGGTGAAGATTGACACAACATCTGCATAAACACGACACGGACACGACATATCCGCCACTCTGTGCCTTGTTTCATTGTGTTCTTACACGTGAGTATCATGCCATCAGCGAAGTGTCGTACGTGTTATGTATTAAGATTCAATAGACACTACTACAAAAAAAGAGATTATACACGGACAAAAATGGAAGAGCTACACGGATTTCCTACCGTGTTTAAATCGAGGGTGTATAAATAGCTCAATAACTACACACGGACATTTGTCCGTGTACAATTTCAACGATTCTACACGGATAACTACACAAACAGCCGTGTAAAAAGCCCAGAATGTGTTGCTCTCCATGATACAGAGCTACAAGGATATTACCTAAACAACCGTGTACGATTCTTTTTGTACACGGACTTTTAACTAAAAACCCGTGTAGCTTGACTCTTTCTACACGGACATTTAGTAAAATGTCCGTGTAGCTCTCCTCTTTCTACACGGACATTTAACTAAATGTCCGTGTAGCTCTCCTCTTTTATACACAGACTTTAACTAAAGTCCGTGTAAAAAGATCCTTTTTTTTTTTGTATTTTTTGTTTTTCGGCTAGCCTCCAGTTTTGTTACAGAACTATTCCAGATTTTCCATATTTTCCATATTTTCCAGATTTCATATAACAAGAAATCTATATTTTCCAGATTACCAATAAATCCATATTTTCCAGATTAGCAAGAAATTCGTATTTTTCAGATTAGCCAGAAATTCGTATGCAATAAATTATACAATATTCACATACACCAAATTATACAAAATTATGGAAATCCATGTTGAGCATTGCAAAATTCTGATACAAACCACCTTGCCCACACACACCTGATATCGTCGATCTGCTCCTTGGTGTAATGCGGTTGCTTTGACAAATTCTACAATTACAATTTGGTATTAGTTAGTAACAAGAAAAGGTAGATGAAATACAGTCGCAAATATCAATTGCTATTATATAGGAACAATTAATATGAATTACATACCGCGTTTGGGAATTGGAATTGTATTCTTTCGACAAAGTCAAACATGAAAATCATCGTGTAGTAAGCGCATTCCCAACCCTCCAACTGTTGCGGGCCCTGAAATTTGCATTTAGCGGCCTATGTTAGAATGATAATATTTTTTTCGACAATATATATGAAATTATAAATTTATAGTGTGCTCACCAGCAACCACTTCCAACCCAACTTGGTTTTCTTGCTCTTGTTATGCAATCCTCCCTCTTTAACATATTTCGCAAAAGCCCTTACAAAATTGAGTGAATGTTTATAGCAATTTTATAATTTGATATAATTGAAAAAAATTCAAACCAATTAAATTATTATTGCTTACTTGTTGACATAAGGGAATATATCTTTGCACTTGTTAGCTGGGATATTTCCTTCGGGCTTACAAGAATCAACAATTATGCTCGTATTTAGGTGAGGCACAATTATTATCAGACACCAGTGCTTGCTGTGGGAGGATAAAAATTAAAGTACTTTAGCATATAATAGTAACACGAGTGTTTGCTAATATGAACAATACATAAGTTAAGGTTAGAATTAACCTCTGGTGGTACGGCAACAGAATGTATTTCTTCTCCTCCTCCTGAGCACGATGCAGCGCTGAACACATGTACTCGATACCCTCTTTCGAAGAACTTCTCAGCATTGTGGCACTCACCATCTCGGGGTCTAGAAATATGCACAAGTTCTTCCTTTGTACCATCTCATCACAGTTTCGGATTAGCTTCCTGAAAACTCAAAATTTTACATTAGAATTATATTTGAGTTGTATACAATAATGAAAATAATTTTGAGTCACTAACATGAGGAAAATGGAGATGAACGACACATCGAGCCATTTATCGGATGACGAGTGGTGGAGAATGTCCCTGAAGTCTTTCAACGACATAGTGATAATACCGCCGCCATGTAAAAACATCCCAGGTGGGACAGGGATGAAGATATCCCTCATGCCTTCGGGTGCCGACATCAAGCGGTCGTGGAGAAGGCGCAAATCACCGGGCAAACGGCTGTATTCTTCTTCGGTGACCAAAGGACGGTCTGGTGATCCTGGCGCGTCAGCCCTAACGTCGCAAGCCACAATAGTCCGTACCGGTGACATCAACTCCTGTGCACCGATGTCATCATCTCCTCGTGTCTGCATTAAAATTAACATATCTTCTTCAATTATTTGAAAAAGAATGATTTGAATGTAACAAAAGAAATGGATTATTTAGAGATACCTGATGCAAAACAATCTGACTCCTGGGCCATTGGACAAATAACTTGCGGGCATCATCAAGAACAACCATATCGCCGGTAGGGGCAGGAAGAGGTACGCGCCCCCATCCCTCCACGACTGAGTCAATCTGCACGCATGCATAGTCGGGCATGAGCTGAGCATGGTGTACACTTGGGGCTCCTGGAAGTACAACGCCCGTGGCAATGGTCAGAGGAGAACTACCCTGCCACAGGACGAGGTCGCATGCTCTGGGGTCCTGCAATTATAAAAGAGTTGTTACTTTTTAATGGTGCGATGTTGTCTAACAATGCTACAAACAGGTATGAATTACCTTTAGACTATAAAACAGTAGTGATTACCTTTAGATTTTCCAAATCATCTAAGGCCCAAGTCCCGGATGCTTGGCTACTTCGTCGAACTCCCGGCGAAATAGGAGGTGGTTGCTCGGATTGCTGCGCAAGAGATGAAAACCGGTTCAACAACCTTGATTCCATCTCAGCCATCTTTGCGTCGTACTCAGCCATCTTTGCGTCGTACTCTTTGCTGACCTCCGCGCGTACCTGCGCAACTATCTCGTCTTTATCAACTCTGGCACGAGGTTTTCTTCGAGATTTTTCACCCTCAACTCGGAACACCTCCTTCTAGCCCCTGTAGGCCCCTACACCACTTACCCGGCCCGTGTGTTCTGGATTCCCGAGCGCTGCGGCCAAGGAATCATTTTGTCGTTCGACCGACCGGGCACCCGAACTGACCTCCTGCTCCACCTCCAACTGTTAATAGAAAAATTAGTTAGAGCAAAAGACCAAGTGATGTATATTCGGAGTTATAATTTCGTTTGAATGACACAAAGTTATAACAAAGGACTCTTACCATTCTCTGAGCCACGGGCTGCAATTTCTGTGGGAGTACTATCCTCCCGTCAGCGGTTAACTCGGATCTACCCATGAACCAACATTGGCCCCTAGGATTTTGGATCTGGACCACGGGTGAGTCGGAATCTCTGTTTTGCTCCAGTGCTGTCTTCCACTCTGCCGACTTACCCTCGTAACCACCTGACCCTAAATGGTGCGGATACTTGTTCATGCCAGCGATCCTCTTGCCTTCTTTACTTTTTGCCTTCACATGTGCAAGAAAATCAATTAGTTTTAGAAAAATAATTGAAGATCGAGAAATAACATAAACTACTTTGGATAATGTTACATACCTTGAACTCTTCTGTGGACTTCAAAGCTTGAAACTCCTCCCACACCTCTTGTGTTACCCAAGGATAGTACCCTACCGGATTTCTCCCTTCATCCATGAACTATGTCTTCAGCATGCTCTTGAATTGCTTCCAACCTTCGTTCATGATCCTCAGAGTCTTGACCTTTGGGGTATCGCTCTCGATGTTCCACTAAGCCTGATTGACACCAAATTAACTGTATTTAATTTCATGTACAACAATGAAAATAAAGTAATAGTTGTTCGGTACTTTACCTTCACCATGTTCCACCAGTCGTTCTTCTCCTCTTTATCAAACTTATTCCAACTCTCTACAAGGATACTTGCCTTTCGCTTCACCAAATTGCAACATCAATTAGAGTACGCCATTCGGTTTGGACCTTCCGCACGCCCGTCGTCCGTGAACCGGATTTCCAACTGCTTCTTCTCGGACGTGCTTGTGCACATTGTCGGGCCTCGTTTCCTTCTTTCTGATGAGGCAGTAACTTGCTGATCCTCTTCTGCCATCGCATCTATGTGCTCACCCTCTTCTGACATGGTTCTGCCATACAAAGAAATATTAGAAGAAAGTATGGACCTATGTGTAAAATAGTGAGGAAACAGAGAAATCAAATGCAAAATGAACACCACGATTAAATGAAAGACTTCAAAACACACAACATGGACATTAATTTCATATTTTTCTGATTTTTATTCTATTTTATATAAATTTCCAAAGTTCAGCCTCTCAAAATGAAAATTCTGCACCTTGAAATAGCAGAAAATATGAATTAAAAAGCTGAACTTTGAAAAATCATATAAAATTGAAATATAATCAGAAAAATATGAAATTTGTGTTCATTTTGTGTGTTTTGGAGTCCTCTATCTGTTGGTCAAGTCATAAATCTGTTTTGGGTAAACCTAACAGCTCATTGGTCAGGTTTTGCATACATCCACCTAACAGCTCATTGGTAAAGTCAGAAATTTGTGTAAACCTAACAGCTCATTGGTCAGGTCATCTTAATGGTATTGTATTGTTTTTGCCTTGTCTGTTGGAGTACATACATACATACCATCTATAATCAATTAGACCTAATCAATTTAGTTAACAGGTTTTGCATACATCCACCATAATTTAGATAAAACAGTAAAATATGTAAATTAAATCTATTTTGAACTTGGTAAAATCAGTTTATAAATCAAAGCAGAAAAAAATAAAACAGAAAAAATGCAGCACATTTTAATTAAAACTGAAAATTTCTGACTTTAATTAAAACAGAAAAAATGCAGCACATTTTAATTAAAAATGCAGAAAAAGTGCAGCAGATTTTGTGTGTTTTAAATAAAACAGAAAAAAATAAAACTGAAACACTAATTTTAATTAAAACTGAAAAACTAATTTCGATTTTTATTATAGCAGAAAAAATAAAATATAAAAATTACAACTTTGTTAAATCCTAACTCGGCCAAAATCCTAACTTTGGAGTGGTGGCAGTGGAAATACAGCAGATTTTATGTAAAATATGTTTTGAACTCGATCGGGAAAATCAACAACCCGAACTCGGCCAAAATCAGAGAAGTGAATAGTACTTTACCTAGAGTGGAGAGGGTGGACCGGAGAGGTGGCAGAGGACCGACAATGGCGGAGTCGACCGGAGTGGTGGCAGTGGCTGGAGAGATTTCGGAGCTTTTGGAACTCAAATGGCGCGCGGCTAATGAAAATTTAGAAGAGAAAGGGCTTTTGAATTATATTTTTAACTCTTTCTACACGGATTATTAAGTTGAAATCCGTGTACATTTGTTACCTTTTTATACATGGATTATTAACTAAATATCCGTGTACAATGTCTTTTTACACGGACAAACAAGTAAACATCCGTGTACAATTCACTTTTGTACACGGACATTTAGTTAATAGTCCGTGTAGCTCGCTTCCCCTTTCTACACGGTTTTATAGTTAAATCCGTGTGCAATTCCTATTTATACACGGACTATTAACTAAAAGTCCGTGTACAAAAGGGAAAACATATTCAATTATGTTTCTTTTTATTTTTTATATTATTTAAAATAATAATAAATTAACTAAAATATATAGTATATCACATCTAATATATATAAAACTTATACTAATATTAACTAATACCCTGTTTTTTTATTATTATTAATATTTCAACTACAGACAATTAAAATTTTGTACTAATATTACCTAATACTAATAGTAACTAATTTTAACTAATATTAGACAATTAAACTTATACTAAAATTAACTAATATTGTATATTTTATTTTTGTTATATAATATCTTAACTAATATTTTGAAAACTAATACTAATATTTGAAATAGAAATTTTGTACCATTATTATAAAAAATGAACTAACATTTGAACCAGAGAAATCTAATATTTGATATTTCAACTACAAATATTTTATTCATAATATTTAATATTCCTACTAATATGTAAAAACTAATACTAATATTTTATTTTTTATTTCATTATTTCAGAATTCACTAATATTTTAAAAACTAATACTAATATTTGAACTAAATTTTTTTTAATATTATTAAAAAAATGAACTAATATTTGAAATAGAGGAATATAATAGTTGATATTTGAACTACAAATATTTTATTCTTAAAGTTTAATATTCATACTAATATTTAAAATCTAATACTAATATTTGAACTAGAAATGTTTTATTATTACAAAGTTGTTTCTAAAAAAGAAATATTACAAGTTTAAATTTTAAACAAAAAATAAATATTACACACCGGATTTTTTTTTTCCTTTTTCTCTTTTTTTTTCTCCTTTTCAATAGTACTCTCGGCCCATATTCCTTCATTGTGGTCGGATCGCATGTAGTTCGCTCCGTCGTTTTCTTCAATTGTTGCTACCTCAGGGTCCATGTCGGCACAAAATGGAGGTATTTCGTCGAACTGGTCATACTCTTCTTCATCGACGACATTTCTACCCCGACAATCCTTCTTTTTCCAGATAGGACGACGCTCCACCTATCATCACTCGGGTCAGTGACATAAAAGACTTGGGTGGCTTGCTTAGCGAGTATAAACGGATCATCAACATACCCAACTTTGTTAAAATCAACGAGTGTGAACCCGTCGTTATCAACTTTAACACCCCGGTTTCGACCCATTGACACCGAAACAAGGGAATGCTCAGGCGAGGATTGTAAACGAGCTCCCAAATTTCTTCAATGACTCCATAATATGACCTCGATGCTGTTACAGCCCAGCCATCCCCAGATCTACTGAATTCTTGAGATGTCGCCACCAACGTCACCCCACTATTTTGCATTGTACTCTTCTCACTTTGCCGTTTAGTGTAAAAAGTATAACCGTTAATTTTGTATCCTTGGAATGTTTTGACAACAATTTGGGGTCCTTCGCCCAGCAGTTTAACAATTTCAGGTACGGGGTGTGACTTCACTCTTTCTTTCAGCCATCCTATAAAAGAACGATTATGCTCGTTAGTAAGCCACTTCTGACTTCTCGTGTAGTTCTGTTGTTTAAGGATTGTCATGTGCTCATCTATGTAGGGAGCAACATCTGTCATGTGCTGTAGTACAATAAAATGTGCCTTATGTAGATCATTTATATCAGCAACTACGGCTCTCAACCCAATTGTCCCGACTCCTTGGAGCCTTCCCTCGTATCGAGACTTCGGAACGCCAATTGGATCCACACCGGCCATGTAGTTGGTGCAAAACTCAATCACCTCTTCTGTGGAATATCCTTCTATAATGCTACCTTCGGGCCGATGTCGGTTCCTCACGTACTTTTTCAAGATGCCCATGTATCTCTCGAACGGATACATATACCGCAGGAACACGGGACCACAGATCTGAATTTCTCTCACAAGATGAACAGCAAGGTGAACCATAACATCGAAAAAAGATGGCGGAAAATACATCTCAAGTTGGCAAAGAGTAACGACGATCTCATTTTGCAAAGAGTCCAATTTTAGAGGGTCTATCACTTTGGAATTGATTGCATTGAAGAAAGTACAGAACTTCGTAATGGTTTCCCGAACCTCCTTTGGTAAAATTCTCCGAATTGCAACCGGAATCATATGTGTCAGTAAAACATGACAGTCGTGGGATTTCAGACCAAGCAATTTCAGGTCCTTCTTCGACACCAGCTTCTTAATATTCGAGGAATACCCCGATGGAACTTTAATACTATGAAGGCATTCACAAAAGCTTGTTTTCTCTTTCTTCGACATTGTGCACAGTGCGGGGGGTAGGTACGTGCGCTTCCCTTTCTCCTGCGGTGCAAGCTCGGGTCGTATTCCCATTTCAACCATGTCTTTCCGAACTTTAATACCATCTTTAGTCTTTCCCTTAATGTTCAACAGTAAACCGATCAAACTGTCGCAGACATTTTTTTCAACATGCATGACATCTATGCAATGTCTCACTTCTAAAAATTTCCAGTACGGTAGATCCCAGAATATGGACCTTTTTTCCAAATATTCTTCGGTGGTGCCTCGGCACATTTTCCAAAAATAACATCAAGGTTTTTTACCCGATTGAAGACACTTTTCCCGTCTAATGGACGACGGGCCACTCCAAGCTCAATTTTTCCGTTGAATGCACTCTTCTTCTTACGGTATGGGTGATTAACAGGAAGAAACCTACGATGCCCCATGAAAACATTCTTCTGACAATTTTTCAGCCTCAGCACCTGCGTGTCATCTTCACAGATAGGGCACGCTTTTGCTCCTTTACAAGTGTAACCCGATAAATTCCCGTACGCGGGAAAATCATTTACTGTGCAAAACACCATGGCCCGCATTTGAAATACCTCTTTGCTGTACGCATCCCAGACCGGGACGCCATCACGCCATAATTTCTGGAGGTCCTCAATTAATGGTGCGAGATACACATCTATGTCATTTCCGGGTTGCCTGGGTCCTTGGATTAGTAATGACATCATTATATATTTGCGTTTCATGCACAACCAAGGAGGAAGATTATAGATGGATATAAGAACTGGCCAAGTACTGTGCTGACTGCTCAAGCTTCCAAACGGACTCATTCCATCTGTGCTCACCACAATCCTAAGGTTTCTCATTTCAGAACCAAATTCTTTGAAGTGTCTATCAATGTTTCTCCACTGAGGAGAATCGGCCGGGTGCCTTAGTTTACCGTCTTTTTTGCGCTCTTCTTCATGCCAACGCAATAATTTCGCATCCTTGGAATTCGCAAACAACCGTTTGAATCTCGGTATTATCGGCAAATACCACAACACCTTAGCCGGAGGCCGGCCCTTTTTGTCATCGTCACAATCATCAGTACTGTCCTGGTCCTTACGTTTATACCGTGAAACACCGCATTTAGGACAGACATGCATGGTCTCGTACTCATGACGGTACAATACACAGTCGTTCGGACATGCATGTATTCTTTCGATCTTCAACCCCATTGGACATATCAATTTTTTCGCCTGATATATTGTACCGGGTAACTCGTTGTTATCTGGGAGCATTTCTCGTAAAAGCTGTAATAAGGACGTGAAACTCTTATCGCTCCAACCATTGTCTGCCTTTAAGTTTAATAATTTCAACACAGCTGACAGTTTTGTAAATTTGGTACACCTGGGATACAACTGCTTTTTGGAATCATTAGACAAATTTTGGAATTTATCATAATTTTTATCACTAATTTCATCTTCCGCGTCACGAAACATTTCCTCCAGATTTTCAATAAACTCGTGTTCTACATTTTCACCAGAATTCATCTCCATCTCATTATCGTCGGTTCCGGGTTCAATATTATCAAAAATTTCGGCATCCTCGTAATTCTCGTTCCAATCAAGTTCAAAATTATCAGAAATTTCTACATTCTCATCATTCAATTCACAACGATTAAAATCTTTATTGGTACTACTACTTTCACCAAATTTCTCACCGTGCATGATCCAACATGTATATCTCTTCTTAAATCCCCGACAAATTAAATGACCTCTAATTTCTTCGAAGTCCACAAATCTTAAAATATTTTTACAATCTCTACAATGACACAAAATGTCTTTTTCTTTTTTCTTCACTCTATACATCTCAGCAAATTTTATAAACTCATCAACGCGAACCAAATATTCTTCACTGTCACGTCGCAATTCATACATCCAACTTCGATCCATCTGTAAATTAAATTATAAAAATGATTTGATCAATTAATCAAGCATGGTCAACATATATTGTACCAACTTTTGGGCTTACAAAGTGCCGGTTTACAATCCTAACCCACTCTTTGAATATTATGTCTCATATGTGAACACATATTAGCGAGTTTTAATTAGTATTTGAGAAAAATTCGGCAGCATTTCCCCTTAACTCCCCAAGTATGCGTACGAACCACATACTCGTAGGAGCAATAAGGAAAAATACCGTCGAACTTTCCTCAAATACTAATTAAAACCCACTAATATGTGTTCACATCCTAAATGAGACACAATATTCAAAGAGCAGTCCCAAAACGGGGACTGTCCAAAATTAATCCATATTGGATTAATTTTGAACGGGCATGGACCTAAAAATCATTTATAGATCGGTTATTGGACAACAATACACTAATTATATATTTACATTACCTAATTACTAATTAAATCAAGCATGCATGCATATATTACACACCTAATTAAATAAGCAATAATAATTACTAAACAGAAAATTAGAGAGGAAAAAGGAAAATATGTATATACTAACCTTCGAAATTTAGAGAGGAGAAAATAAAAACTTCAAAGATGACAGATTCCAGCTATGCTAGCCTTTAATTTGCGGAAATCAGATCTCAGTCCAAAACAGAGAGAGGGCGTATTAATTAGTTGATCAAAACGGCGCTGGAAGCTAGGAGAAGTCTCTGGAAGAGAGAGAAGGGGTTCATTTATATTATTGGATAAAACCCTACACGGCTTTTCTACACGGATTTATACTTAACAATCCGTGTAGCTCTGTCACAATTTAAACACGGTTATTTATTAAAAAAAGCCGTGTAGCATAACCCTTTATACACGGATATTTGATAAGAAAACCGTGTAGCTCTATAACTATTCTACACGGACATGTAACTAAAAACCGTGTAGCTCTCTTAATATTTGTACACGGTTATTTAATCAAATATCCGTGTAGCAATTCATACACGGATTTTTGTATAATATCCGTGTAGCTCTCTCAATCTTTTCCACACGGTTTCTTTCCACGCGGCTTTTTTTTCCCTAATAAACCGTGTAGCTCTCTCAAACAATTATACACTGATTTATAACTAAGTGTCCGTGTATAATTCTCCAATATTTTTAACCCTTTCACAATTTCATATTTGACACACGGTTTTTATATAAAATTAGAAAAACCGTGTACAATGTGCAGTGTAGAATTAGCTTTTTTGTAGTAGTGAGATGTGGTTTTTTTGTTCATGCTAAATATATACGAATTAGAAGGTTTAACCGTAGTTATAATATTTTGCAATTATAATAGTGAATGTGAACTCATACAATTAATCACTGTGGGATGCACCACACCCTTGGAGTATGTTCGGCCAACACAAATTTAATGGAACTTCATGGAATTTTAAACAAGTTGGGATAATTTTGTTTGGATCCGTTCGGTTACCATTTTAATTGGGAATGGTTTTGGTTTTATATATCATCTTTTCTACCCAAGTATGAAATCAAGGAAAAAATAAAATCAAGTCCAACTCAATTTTTTTTTCACGGTGCGACACTAGCCACTAATTATTGGCTTAGTTAAATATTAAGGGTTTACATGCATAATTACAGTATCACCAATAAGATAAATCATTCAGATGACAAATAACAGTTTCATTACATTTATTTATTTTTCATTTATTTATTGTTAGATGTTTTTCATCTATGATAGAGGATTCTATTTTTTTGTAAATGAATTTTTTTTATATTTGTTCATCATTTTATTTTATAAGAAATATATAAATGTCAAAATATTAGTTTTCAAATAATAATTATTCAAAAATTAATTTAAATGCTTATATATTTTAAATCTAACATATTCCGATTAAAATATTATGTGCATCCGAACGGTTGGTTTCCAACGTGTCTATCCAAAATCTTATCACATACAATCATGTGTCACGTCGACCTTACTGTTACTGTGGAACACTTATTAATGTGAATGTGACTTGCCATTTTGTTTTTTCCTCTCTTGAAGTAGGGCTTCAGGGAAATAGAAAAGAGCTGTACACTTGTACCTGGTATGTTTATCCACTCTCCCTCTCTCTCTCTCTCTCTCTCTCTCTAAGCCATATCCCTGTATAAGAATATATTTGGATTTTTCAGAGAACTTGAATTACCTTGTCTAATTATATCGAACGAGGTCAAAGAGTCATTTACATAATCAAAAAATTGATCGTGATTTGCCGAGTGTTAAAGAGCATAGGATTTAATTAAGCTGCACCCTTTTCTGTTTGTTTTTCCTTATTTAATTATTGGCTTTCATAAATTGCAAAAATATGACGAACTTCACTAAAAGTTGCTTTTGAGCTATAAATTAATTGATTACAAGGCACAAATAATCAAGATAGACAATTATGTCATTGTTCTATTACCTCAGTTTGGCTTCCAAAATAGCACAAGAAATACCTTACTGCACTGCAAAATTGATTTTAAAATACAGGCGCCTCTTTACATGTCATTCTAATGTAGAAAAGTTTGTGTGGATTTTCTTGTCAATATTTTTTTTTATTGATAACTCGATTTGGACTAATAACTGCTAGAAAAATATGTAAATTGATTAAAATATAACTTAAAGCTATATATATCTATCTACCTTTCTGGTGGCATAATCATGTACAAGAAATTCAATTTGTTAACATAATTGTTATTATTTTTACCTAAAGTTGAGTTCAATTTGTCCAAAATGTGTACAAAAATATATAGGGAGACGAATAATTTCATCAAACTCACAGATCTAGCTATACATGTAGTAGTTCTAAGCTTTGCAACAAATTTATGATCCCTCACACATCTGTTGGATATATTGGAACTAATTAAGTATATAGCTAGATATATTGGAAGTAATTAATCAACACTCATTGACGTTTAAAAAAGGCACCGATTACACTCCAACAAGCACATACATCAGAGTTTCCTCTACATACGAATACACACGTACGTACGTAATATTCTTATTTGTACGTACATAATTTTTCCATGCAAACAGTAACAACAATACAAGCACATAATACTCATACCAAATAGGAGTTGGACCATACATAATCTTCTATATATTTCCGCAGGTAACATATGGCGACATTAGGGTTCCTTTTGAGGGCAAAGTGGTGGGCATCTGAAAACACGACCGATAGACGGCGGAATATTCCACTTACTCTCTTTGAGACCTCCAGCATTTTTTCCGGTGAGTCCTGACGAAAAACAAAATTACATAAATTTAGTAAAGTTGCCAACATGCATGAATATTTCCAAAGAACTACATAAAATAAGAAACCGTTTTACTTCTCGAAGCTCCAAAAATGACACCAATGCCACCTATAATTAACATTATTCCGTCTCAATTTCCACAACAAAATATGAACTGTTACTTGATTTTGAGACTTTTTGAACATATTAACTGTACGTATATATGATAAAAAAAGATGCGAGCACCAACATAATGCTTGTAAATTATTAGATGAGCTCATGAGCATTGCCAAAACCAAGTTCAATATTATAAGCTCATTAGAAAGATTACCAAGTTGGGTGTTTGGCTTTGCTTGCTTGCTGGGATTATCAGAAGGATTCTCTCTTGCCATTATAAGTGGGAATAACTCCGGGGTGAGCACTAGGAATATTATAAGGGTTGAAAGGAAGTACTTGCTGGCCATTTCTCTATCTTATTCTCTGCAAAGAGAGTTTGCGACTTAGCTTGAGAATGTATTATGCCTCTGTAAAGAAATTTATAGGGAAACCTAAGGGTTTCATTAATATAAAATATAAATAAAAATGAACAGGGAAAAGGTACACACTGAATAATTAAATGACACATGACTTATTAAAGCAATTTACCAATAATAGACCAAACTTTTCTTCGGAAGAATTTGTTTATTACAACTTACAATTAGATTAGTTTTATTGAAATTAGATCTAAATCGTTTGATATTTGTTGTGGAGTTGTATGGACAGTTTAGATTCAGAAAGCCATTTAGATTTGTGCAGTCCTAAAGCGATTTATGAGTTTGAATAAGGATATGACCAAAACCCTTCGACAGAACCCCATTCCTAATCAATAATAGTTAGACTAATGATATATGGAAGTCATATACCAGTATAGTGTATAATTATTTTAATCAGTATTGTAATTTACGGTACACTTGATCAACTCATAGGATACCACCAAGCGAATAACTGTTATAAAGATGACTAATCGATCTTTTTGGAAACAATTAATATAAAATTTGCCTATTCATATATATATATATGAGTAGAACTAGGGTGCTCCTAAGCTCACCAAGTCCTTCGTGAGCACGACTCTAAAACCTGTCGAATTGACTTCAAACGACATTTTCAAGCTGTTAGATGTTCAATCTATATTAAAATGTGCTTGGAGACCAAATTTTACATTTTTTGGAATTTTTTTAGTATTTATTAAGATGGTTTGAAAATCGCTGTTTTTATTAAAATTATGCACCATTGGAAAACAGCGATTTTCAAACCATCTTAATAAATAGTAAAAAAATTCCAAAAAATGTAAAATTTGGTCTCCAAGCACATTTTAATATAGATTGAACATCTAACGGTTTAAAATGTCGTTTGAAGTCAATTCGATAGGTTTTCGAGTCGCGCTCACTGAAGGGCTTGGTGAGCTTAGGAGCACCCTAGTTCTACTCTATATATATATATATATATATATATAGGGATGGGCTATGGTGAGCTATAGAGTAAAACAAGTTTTTACTCCACGTCTCATTATTTTCATTTTGAAAATCCAAACAACCGATCCGAACCGTTCAACATGATCTTCATATTGAAATGTGCTTGGAGACCAAATTTTACATTTTTTGAAATTTTTTTACTATTTATTAAGCCACTTTGAAAATCGCTGATCCATTGGTCCAGAATTTTTTACTGTTTTGCTACTGTTCACCCGGATCAGCGATTTTCAAAGTGGCTTAATAAATAGTAAAAAAATTCCAAAAAATGTAAAATTTGGTCTCCAAGCACATTTCAATATGGAGAACAACTTGAACGGTTCGGATCGGTTGTTTGGATTTTCAAGATGAAAATATGACGTGAAGTACAAACTCGTTTTACTCCATAGCTCACCATAGCCCATCCCTATATATATATATATATATAGAGTGATGCTACTATGCTTTGTGCATGTTTTGCATGTTCAACAAACAAAAATATAGGGATAAGTTAGAAAAGCATGTAATCAAATGCATTATTTTGGACTACTCTTCACAAAAAAAGGTGTATAAATATTATGATTATATCAACAAAAAATTACACATATGAAGGGATGTTACATTTTTTGAGAGGGAGCTATATTTAAAAAAAAAAATGAGCAGATAGAAAAATTTTAACAAGGAAAGAATGGTCAAATAGAATAATTAAATATTTTTGAGGGGGGAGCCATGTTTTGAGCAACCAAGACCACAAATAACAATTGGTGACCAAGTTTTAGAAAGAGAAATCGAAGAGCAAGCTAACACTCTTGAGCAAAATGGAGAGTAAGGTAACATTCATATCCAAAATGAAGAGCAAGGTAACATTTTTGAGCAAAATGAAAAGAAAAGTAACATTTTTTAGCAAAATGAAGAGCAAGGTAACATTTTCAAGTTCAAGGTGATACTAACTCGAACATGGAGCAAGGTAACATTTTTGAGCAAAATGAAAAGAAAAGTAATCATTTTCAAGTTCAAGGTGATACTAACTCAAACACGGTAAAAAGGTCAGTTTGTTCTATTAGACCCACTCAAAGGTTACAATAATGTCATATTTCAAGACTTTACCTCGGGAAGGAAAATTGGCAAAGGATTTTTAGAAAATGGATTATATATTTTAGAATCATTTATTGAAGTTCATGTTACACAAATTTGTCACATAAGTAAAAACAAATTATGGCATTCTAGATTAGGATATTATTGGATAATGTATTAGAAAAATTGTTTGTATTATCAAATTTAAATTTAAATTGTTGTGATGTCTATCGGTATGCTAAATAAACTAGATTTTTTTTCCAATCTCTCAAAATAAAAGTAGTATTCCTTTGAAAAAAAGATCAGTTCGTTCTATTAGACCCACTCAAAGGTTACAAGATTTTGTCTTATATCATACTAGCACATATCCTATTGAAAATCATATATCATATAATAATGTTGCATCAAACTTTTGTTCTTTTCTAAGCTCAATATTGAATCCAAAGGAACCATCAATTTAAAGAGACAATTGCAAATTCATTATGGAAAAATGCAATGCAAGAGGAGCTAGGAACTCTTGAAAAAAAAAATGAGACTTGGACAATTGTAGAATTTCCTCAAGAAAAAAAATTTGAAGAATGCAAATGGATACATAAAATAAAATATAATAGTGATGGTTCAACTGAGGGATATAAAGTAAGATTTGTTGCAAAAGGGTTTACACAAACTAATAGTATTAATTATAAGGAAACTTTTGCACGGGTTGCAAAAATGAGTACGATAAGGGTATTATTGTTCATATAGCAGTAAATCAAGGATGTAATTTATACCAAATGAATGTTAAAAATGTGTTCTTACAATAAACTTTAGAGGAAGTTTATATGAGGTTATCCAGCCACAAAAATGAAAATAACAAAAGGTTGTTATGTAAATTGCACAAAGCAATTTATGGCCTAAAGCATCACCCTATGCATGGTATGAAAAACTAAACCATGCATTATTAGAGTTAGGTTTTTTCAAAAGTTCAGCCATCTCATCTATGTTTGTGAAATTTACCAATACCACAACCATAATCATTCTAGTAAATTTTCATGATTTAATAATTACCGGAAACAAGGAAAGTAAAATTGGATTGAATAAACACCATTTAGAAAATAAGTTTGATATCAAAGGTTTAGGTGAACTAAAATATTATTTAGGCATTGAATTATCTTATTCAGGAAAAGAATTATTTCTGTCAAAATTAAAATATACCACAAACTTATTAAAGGAAACAGAGAAATTATGTGCCAAGCCAACTAATACCCAATGAAAATTAACAAAAAATTAAACCTTGAGGATTGAGAACCCCTAGAAAAATGTTGGAAAATTCCAAAGACTTGTGGTCAATTTAATTTATCTTACAGTTACTAGACCCGATATTTAATTTGCGGTTAGTGCAATAAGTCAATTTATGCATGCTCCACGTACAAGTCATGGATGCTATTGTTCGTATTCTTAGATATCTTAAGGGTTCACCTAGTCGAGGTTTATGGTTTAAGAAAAACAATGATTTATCTATTGTAGGTTACTCGGATGCGAATTGGGTCAGGAGTTGTGATAGAAGATCCATCAACGGTTATTGCACTTTTGTTTGAGGAAATCTGACAACATGGAAATGTAAGAAGTAAAATGTTGTAACTAGATTAAGCGTGGGAGCCGAATATCGAGCTATAGCCATGACAACAAGTCAACTTACATGGCTCAAGCAACTACTACAAGATATGCGAATTCAACAAAAGCAACTTATGAAGATGTTTTGCGACAACAATTCCGCTAGACACATCTCCTTGAAACCGGTGTTCCACGAACAAACAAAGAATATTGAAGTGAATTGTCACTTTGTTAGTGAAAAAGTGCAATCAAATGATATTGAAACTTCATACGTGTGTAGCAAGGAGCAACTAGCCAACATATTCATAAATCCCTTGGACACGAAACACTTTGAAGAAATTGTATGCAAGTTAGGCTCGTTTGATCTATACAAGCTTAACTTGAGGGGGAGTATTGGAGATGCCTGTAAAAATTGACTAAGTGGGAGATTTTACTCTAGGGTGTACATAGCATAAACCCAAGTACTTTTTTTTTCATTTCTTTATAAGCTTGTCACCGTTACTGTTTTTTACCTTTTTTAGCCTTTCTCCTTCAAAGGCTCTTTAGCCTTGTACACTTATAAATAGATTGATCTATAGGATGTAAAGTATGAATCATTATTCAATAAAATTATTCTTTTAAATTAACTCATGACAGAAATTACTATTTTCAAAAGTATTGCTATTACCGATAGGAGCATCCGTGAAGATACCGACGCAATTAATTAAGTAATTTTTTCCTTGCGGATACTCACAGATTAACTGCTTTAATAGTTTAGAAATCTAATTCTAAAGTATAAGCATCAGACTAATTACTTAACAAAATATTTTTCTTATTGTCCACTTCGAATTAATATAAGATTCTATCGTAATAGTATAAACACATTTGTATTATCGATCATAAACATCAGGTTCAAAAACATATATTGTAATAGTATGAATTAAACACTCGGATCAATAGTATAAACATAGACCGAGTTTCTTAACAAAACTTGCTTATTATCAATTTTACTAGTACAAGCATCTATTGTAATTTTCAATAGTATAAATACACTACTACAAAAAAGGAGATTATACACGGACAAAAATGGAGGAGCTACACAGATTTCCTACCGTGTTTAAATCGAGAGTGTATAAATAGTTCAATAACTACACACGGACATTTGTCCGTGTGCAATTTCAACGATTCTACACGGATAACTACACAAACAGCCGTGTAGAAAGCCCAGAATGTGTCGCTCTCCATCTTACCGAGCTACACGGATATTACCTAAACAACCGTGTACGATTCATTTTGTACACGGACTTTTAACTAAAAAACCGTGTAGCTTGACTCTTTCTACACGGACATTTAGTTAAATGTCCGTGTAGCTCTCCTCTTTCTACACGGACATTTAACTAAATGTCCGTGTAGCTATCTTATTTTCTACACGGACTTTAGTTAAATGTCCGTGTAGAAAGAACATTTTTTTTTGTTTTTTTTTGTTTTTGGGCTAGCCTCCAGTTTTGCTACAGAACTATTCCAGATTTTCCATATTTTCCAGATTTCATATAACAAGAAATCCATATTTTCCAGATTAGCAATAAATCCATATTTTCCAGATTAGCAAGAAATTCATATTTTTCAGATTATCCAGAAATCCATATGCAATAAATTATACAATATTCATATACACCAAATTATACAAAATTATGGAAATCCATGTTGAGCATTGCAAAATTCCATTAGAAACCACCTTGCCCACACACACCTGATATCGTCGATCTGCTCCTTGGTGTAATGCGGTTCCTTTGGCACATTCTACAATTTGGTATTAGTTAGTAACAAGAAAAGGTAGATGAAATATAGTTGCAAAAACACTGGCAAAGTCAAAACAGTAAATGATGCACGAAAAGACCCTAAAAACTCTGAGATTGTAAAGAAAGTTCGAAAACTCTCTATCCGACGGTCGGATCGGGCTGGAAAGTAAGTTAGCTTGGTTTTTGGCTTCGGGATTTCCTGTCAAAATTTCAGCCCGATCCGACAGACGGATCAAAAGTTATGCCCTTTTTTGTGAAGCATGCGCAAGACTGAACCATCACAAGGCTCAAATGAGCTCAACTTGATATTATACAGGATCAAGTGCCTTCTGGAAAACCATTTCATACTGATGCAGGCACAACTTGATATTACACATATCTGACAGCTCAAGCTTAAGGCACACTTGATTCAGGCAACAAGCTTAAGGCACAAGACTACAGGTTGGTGTATATGAATATTAGTTAATCAAAACGGCGCTGGAAGGAGAAGTCTCTGGAAGAGAAGGGGTTCATTTATATTGGATAAAACCCTACACGGCTTTTCTACACGGATTTATACTTAACAATCCGTGTAGCTCTGTGACAATTTATACACGGTTATTTATTAAAAAAAGCCGTGTAGCATTACCCTTTATACACGGATATTTGATAAGAAAACCGTGTAGCTCTCTAACTATTCTACACGGACATATAACTAAAAACCGTGTAGCTCTCTTAATATTTGTACACGGTTATTTAATTAAATATCCGTGTAGCAATTCATACACGGATTTTTGTATAATATCCGTGTAACTCTCTCAATCATTTCCACACGGTTTCTTTCCACACGGATTTTTTATCCCTAATAAACCATGTAGCTCTCTCAAACAATTATACACTGATTTATAACTAAGTGTCCGTGTATAATTTCCCAATATTTTTTAGCCTTTCACAATTTCATATTTGACACACGGTTTTTATATAAAATTAGAAAAACCGTGTACAATGTGCAGTGTAGAATTAGTTTTTTTGTAGTAGTGATACATGTTGCAATAATATGACCACTTGCTTCAAAAGTATAAAACTATGTTGGCAGCAGGTGCGCTGGCATGTGGATTTGCTTGTGAGACGTGGGGAATAATGCATTTTTTTTTTTCATTTTGGAAATAAAACTATAGGCTTTGGGACGGGTTCAATCAAATTTTATCTGAACGCTGATAATTGTTTCTGCAGCACTATCCCCCCACTGTTCTCTATACATAACTTCCATAACTAATTTGGAGGGACTGTTCCCGCACAATTTTTTTATATAATCCGTATCGCTCCCGCACAATTACTAAAGTATTAATACCTATGAACAAAAATATTTAAACCTATGCACAAAAATATTTTAACGTAAATATTTGTCTTTCCAACCAAATTTCTCAAACTGTCCCCGCACCATAAATATATGTAGGGGACCATTTCAAGTAAATGGGGGGGAACCAAGGGTGGCCATACGTGTTTCTAAAAATATCAATGTTGCCATACTATATGGAGGGGCCGCAATACTTAATCACAACAACAAAATAGGCACTTTTCGCGAAGGAACTTCGTCGCAAAAAGAAAAGCACGTTTATGACAGTTTAGCGTCGCGAAAAGTCACTTTTTATCCTCGCAAAAAATGCCTGTCTTTTGTAGTGAATATTTTTTTTATATATGGAGCTATATGACGTTTGAAAGTATAAATAGCAAGTATTAAATGTATTTATACCTATGCACTGAAGTTTTTATATGTATACTAGTATCGTGCCCATGCGTTGCAACGGAATATATGATAAGATAACAAAAATAAATTCTCATACAAAATGACAAATTTTCATAAAAAATAAAATTAGAAATATATTCTACATTTATCACAGTAATATGTATAGAAATAAGGAAGTAGATAAATAAGGAAGTGAACAAAAAATTGATTTGCATTGTGATCTGCCATATAGAAAATTTCAATTGAAGAGGGAGAAATAAGGAAAGAAAAAAAAGGAAACGGAGAATTATATTGCTAAATTTTAGAGTCTGTTTAATTTTAATTGTAACGCATCGTGTGGCTGTATGTGTGGCGAGTATGTTTGTAGCTAAATTTAAACTTCTACACATAAAACAGATGCATTTAATCAAAAGAAGATAGATTATGTGATTGGAGAGCTGAGATTAAATTCAAAAATTAATATTTCAATCGCAGCCGTTGGCGGATCTGACACCCAACGTGCTTAATAATGGAATGGAGATATATTGTAGGAAGTTTAATCTTCATGCATTTGATCATATCAAGTTACACTTCAAAGTATTAATATTTTATTTTACAAGTATATTGATACTTATACACTGAAACTTCATACATATGATCAACTGTTTTGTTATAGAAAGTTTGATGCGGGGTTACGAGGTCCACTACTTTAAAAGTATAAGCGTAAGTTTCTTAACAAAAAACCGATTTCCTATTGTCCACATGCAATAATATATATGACCACTTGCTTCAAAAGTATAAAACTCTGTTGGTAGGTGCGCTAGCATGTGGGTTTGCTTGTGAGGCGTGAGGAATAATGCATTTTTTTTTTTTTCATTTTGGGACCAAGGACAAATGTTTGTTACACTAAATGATAAAAAAATTATAGGACTGATCCGGTAGATGGAAGTTGGGGCCATCAGATATTTCTAAGAAAATGTGCGTGTTTGAGATAAGTCTATTCAGGACGATGGTTGTTGTAATGTTTAAAATTAGATGAAGAGTAATATGCTGTAATGTGCTCATATATCTCATTTTTGTTTTGGTGCTGCAGTGCTTATACGTTGTCATCGATTACGTACCTATATATGGAAGGCAGCTATATACGTACTATAGGCTTTGAGACGGGTTCAATCAAATTTTATCTGAACGCTCATAACTTTTCTCGCACCCCTATTCCCGCAATCTCTTCCGTACATAACTTCAATAATTAACCTGGAGGAACCGTCTCTGCACAAATTCCTATATAATCTGTATCGTCCCCGCACAATTTCTAAAGTATTAATACATGTATGAACGAAAGTATTACTTAAACCTAAGCATGGAAGTATATTTATACCTATGCACGAAAGTATATTAACGCAAATAATTGTTTCCCCAATCAAATCTCCCAAACTGTCCCCGCACCATAAATACATGTGGGAGATCACTCAAACTAAATGGGAGGAACTAGGGGTGACCATACACGTTTCTAAAAATATCAATATTGCCATACTATATGGGGGTCACAATACTTAATATTTTTTTACATATGGCGCTATATGACATCTGAAAGTATAAATATCAAGTATTGAAAGTATTTATACATATGCACTGAAGTATTTATATGTATATACATTGTATGAGGTTTAATCGTCAGGCGTTTGATCATAACAAGTTACACTTCAAAGTATTAATATCTTATTTTGCAAGTATTAATATATGCACTGAAATATTTATACCTATGAGGTCAACTATATTTGTTATAGGAAGGTTGATGCGAGAATACTAGATCCCCACTACTTTATTAGAGGAATGTTGACGCAGACTGAGATCACAGCTCACAGCACCACCGTTGAGTATGAATATGCATCTAGACTGAGATCTCGAGTTATCTCGATCGGTTTGGAAACTTGCATCGGTGTAACCATTACAACCGAGTTCAGAATCACAGCCATAGACGAGGAACTTATCCTTAGTTCTTCTCAAGTACTTAAGGATATTCTTTGCAGCATTCCAATGCTGCATGCCAAGATTAGCCTGATATCTGCTTGTCACGCTCAAAGCGTACGAGACATCAGAGCGAGTGCACAACATGGCGTACATGATAGACCCAATAGCCGAAGCATATGGTACTCTACTTATCATGCTTCGCTCATCAGTTGTCGAAGGACACTGAGTCTTGCTAAGCTGAACCCCATGAAACATTGGCAGGAATCCCTTCTTGGAATTCTACATGCTGAACCAATTCGACACTTTTTCAATGTATGTGCTTTGACTCAATCCTATGAGTCTCTTCGATCTATCTCTATAGATATTTATGCCTAGTATATAGACAATCTTGTCCCAAGTCTTTCATTGAGAACACTTTCGTTAATGAAGACTTCGCTAATTCTAACATAGGAATATCATTCCCGATTAGATGTATGTCATCTACATATAAGGCCAGAAAAGCGATTGCACTCCCACTAGTCTTCATGTACACACAAGGTTCTTCTTCGCATCTGACGAAGTCAAACTTGTTGACTTCTTCGTCAAATCGAAAATTCTAACTCCGTGATGCTTGCTTCAATCCATAAATGGATCTAAGAAGCTTGCACACTTTTTCAATATTCTTTGGATCTTCAAAACCAGTAGGCTGTATCATATACACGTCATCTTCCATTTACACCCTTTTTTTTTACACATTTTGACACCTACCATTTTCAAAGTCCAAATAGTTGATCCAAACCGTTCAACATGATGGATATATTAAAATGTGCTTGGAGATCAAATTTTACATTTTTTTTGAATTTTTTTACTATTTATTAAGATGGTTACAAAATCGTTGTTTTCAGACCATTGAAAAACAGCGATTTTGTAACCATCTTAATAAATAGTAAAAAAATTCAAAAAATGTAAAATTTGATCTCCAAGCACATTTTAATATGGTGATCATGTTGAACAGTTCGGATCGACTGTTTGGATTTTGAAATTGCAAAATTGACCTATAAAAAAATAGTGTCAAGATGTGTCAAAAAAAGAGGGTGTAATTGGATCCCTCCTCCTCTATTATTGCATGTATCATAAATTTCATCGTAGCAGCATCTCACAATACAAAATCCGAATGTCCATATAACATGAATTCTGAAAATAATGATCATGCATGTGAGCTTGTCTGAGCTTCCAGTTGAAGAACGCCACGTGTCAAAGTTCATTTAAACATGGAATCTGTGCATCTTGATTGATAAATGAAGAGCCCGACCACTGTGACAAATTAATAGTTCGGGCTCAGTTCAGCGGGTCAAAAGTTCGTGATTCGGGTATAATTCGGAAATGATTTGGTACAACAAGGAAGAAAAAAAATTCAAAAAAATCCTTAAAAAATTTTAAAAAAATTGTTCGCGTTTTTATTGCAAATAATTCATAATTCGCGTTTTATTCGCGAATAAAATTTATTATATGTTTTTTGCGTTTTATCCGTAGTTTGGTTCGGTAACGTCAAAAAAATAAATAATACGCGAATAAAACGCAAATATCTCGCTAGTCATGTCACTATGCTCCTGACCTAAAAAATATGATGAGAAGAAAGAGAGCACATTCACTGCATATGAATCTAAATGTCTGTTTGGCTTAATTAATTTGCTTTTTCCAGCTTTTGAATATCTCCTTAATTCATGTCAGCTAAAAAAATAGAAATTGAGGAAAATACATATAATTAAATTTCGATTAAACTTACTTAACATAATTAAACTTTAATTTAGGAGCTGCAACAATATAATTTCTCACATAATAATTGCCTGATGCAGCAAATGCATGCAACCAACATTTGTAAATGCAACGTTCCTTCACTAACAGCACGATACTCACTTTCCTTCAATGCACACTTGTGTATAAGCCCGATGCATAATTATGTATTCCGCCAACTAATGTACACCAATTTAATGCATCAATGCATACCAATTTACTACGCTAATGCACAACGTACATTAATTAGTTGATTATATTGAATGAGATATTGTGACTTTATGGGGATGAATATATTATGACTTCAAACTATATATGCCACAAATCCTTTCCTCATTATGGATGAAGGAATGACATATTATCTTGTCTTACTCTGATGAAAATTCTGCATCCGCCTCTGAATACCCTCATACAATGGAATGCTCAATGATCCGAACTGTCAGATTACATATATGGGCTAAAATATAAGTAACTGACCATTTTGAATTATTAAGGAACACATTTACATGAGTATATTATTTATCAATTGCATGGGTAGATTGATTAATTGTAAGAAAATATTAATTTCATGGCCCAAATATTTTTGGTCCATAAAATTAAGTTTGCACACCCAGAAAGAAAATGTGTTTTTATATAATTCTTTTTATAATGTAATTGTACTTAGTTACTCATGCTAGTAAGGTAAATTCTAGTAGTGTAAAAAAATGAGATCACAGGTTATGGTTGCTGCATGTAGTGGGATAGAAAGCACGGAATGATTGATGATGCATGAGCCTGTGTTTGCTGTTATGGGATAGAAATAAGTACCTACGGTCCCAAGGGCCTGCTTTTGGGAATGGACTCCGCTGCTTTTCTAGCAGAAAAGGAGGACCCTCCTCTTCTGAATCCAACGATTCAAAATTCGTTGAGATTTGTGCATGAAAAAGTTTTTTTATCGAGATACGTGAATGAAAATTTTGAATCGTTGGATTTGAAAGAGGAGGATCCTCCTTTTCTGCTAGAAAACCAGCAGAGTCGGACCCCTGCTTTTGAGGAGATGAACGACACGCACACATAGTTCATTTATGCCTATACGTCCTGTACAATGAACATAGTGGAACAGAGAAAACGTGCATCGATTGACAGCATCATAAGTATTGAAGAGCAATAATGTCATTGGTCCTTCAATAATCAATCTTCATTTATAGATAGTACACTGCACATGATTGTTGATCCCAGTTGGTTCTAGCAAATTTTGTTTCTGCTTCTTCTATCTTTAATTTGAAGGATGTTATAACTTTTTGCCGAGATTTGGCAAACAGATTAATAAACATGGTAAAAAATATTTTAAGGAATGAAATGCATTCACACTTGGGAGAGAGGAGCGGTTCTTATGGGCATTGGGTTGTGATAAAGCACAAATAGATACATCAAGTGTTACATGAAATGGAGAGCTACTGAGTACACCTCAACGGATTATCCAGAACCTTCTCTGCAATAGATTCCCCTTGTCTCTAAATTCACATTTACTTTAGTAAAATTGTAATTAGGGTTTTATGTTACAGCACCCTTTCTATATAAGCAGTACTGTAATCAAATTACAATTAAGAAAGAATAAATAAAATTCTTCTTCAGTTCTATCTTCTTTTCTAAACGGATTCAGGTTGAAACCCGTTTGATGTCCTGTCTAAACCGTTCGATCAGCGGTGTGATTTGCCTAGACAATAATTTAGATTCATAGGACGGTTAAAATTAGTGCAGATTTAAATATGTTTAGATTCACTGGCTTATCATTAATAATGAGGCTGGGTTGGCTGACACCCTATAGTGGAGATTTTCATTTGTTGTAATTAGAATTAATATTTCACATAATGGAATCGGATGCACAATATTAGTATAGTACTGTCGATCCATAACAAGCATGCATGATCTTTGGATTCGTGCACAATGCTCAAAACAAAACCATATTAGCTCGAGCATATAACTTTTTATCTTTTTACCAGACATATTTTTGTGATTGTGTACGATCTTTGGCAGTCAAGTCAATTATAACATGACAAAATTAAAAAGAGATACATGCATGTGTCTGTCTGAAAAATTAAAAAGAGATACATGCATGTGTCTGTCTGAGCTAAGTATTAGGGTCCACATGGCCTGCTTCCCACGAGTTTACTATAGCATGCATGAGGCATCATTTTCATTGAAGATACGTGCCATTTGTAAACTTTTTTTTTTCACAATCATATTATGAAATATGGTGCATTTTTTTTTTTAATAAAGTTGGAAGTCAAGTCACTCAATTTTTCTTATTGAAGATACGTGCTATTGGTTTTTTTGAGTAAAGTTTGATTTTATATTGATGTTAGACTCTTTCAAGGGCTTGATTTTGTTTCCAATATCACAATATAGAGAGTGGCTAAGCTCAAAACGTTTGCACCAAATTCTTGGTGCAAACGATTTGGTTCTCCTATTTGTAAAGTTCAAACGGTCGATCCAAACTGTTAGATATTTAATCCATATTAAAATGTGCTTGGAGACCAAATTTCACATTTTTTGGAATTTTTTTACTATTTATTAAGCCACTTTGAAAGTTGCTAATTCGGGTGAACAGTAAAAACAGTGCAATCAAATTCTAGACCGTGTGATCAGCAACTTTCAAAGAAGTTAATAAATAGTAAAAAAAATCCAAAAAATGTAAAATTTGATCTCCAAGTAGATTTTAATATGGATTAAATATCTAACGGTTTGGATCGACCGTTTGAACTTTGGAAATCCGAAAACCATTCGTTTGCACCAAGGGCTTGGTGCAAACGTTCGTAGCTTAGCCACTCACTCACAATATATATATATATATGAGGAGAGATCCAATTACATCTCTCTCTTTTGACACATCTTGACATTATATTTTTTATAAGCTAATTTTGCGATTAAAATCCAAATAGTCGATCTGAACTGTTCAACATAATCACCATATTAAAATGTGCTTGGAGATCAAATTTTACATTTTTTTTAATTTTTTTACTATTTATTAAGATGGTTACAAAATCGTTGTTTTTCAATGGTCTGAAAACAACGATTTTGTAACCATCTTAATAAATAGTAAAAAAATTCAAAAAATATAAAATTTGATCTCCAAGCACATTTTAATATATCCATCATGTTGAACGGTTTGGATCGACTATTTGGACTTTGAAAATAATAAGTGTCAAAGTGTGTCAAAAAAAATGGTGTAATCAAATCCCTCCTCTATGTATATATATGTTATCACTTCCTGCGGAGTGTTGGCCAACAATGTACAAGGTATAAGTACTATATAGGGTTTGAGATTCATCCATAGTGAATAATTAATTCACACAGGGCGCGCTAAAAGAAAAACTTGTAATTTGTGGCTCACTTGAGCTCGACCTCGAAATCTTTTTTCGGCTCGCTCAAGTTCGACTTGAATAACTCGATATGTAATTATATTATGATATTTGAAGTATTTACCATTAATATATCATAATATTCGTAGTTTTTTTAGGTATATTTTTTTTTCTAATTTTATTATAAAATCAACAAAAAATTGGCAAGTACATAAATATAATTTAGAATGAAATTAACATTAATTATTTACCTTTTTTATTAGTTAAGAACCATATAAAAATAAAATTAAATAGACAACATATCAGACAAACAACCAGTCTATAAACTTTTTTCCCATTTTATATATATACAAGGGACAAGCATGGTGGCAAAGTAATACAATTTGTTCCTATGATTGATGCTGACGTCAGCACATGCTCTGGTCATGACAACAGCAAGTAAAATCCAAATGACGCACAAGCAAATGGACAAGGCCATCGTTGCTTATAAAATATCTTGTCACTGTTGTGGGGGGCATGCCACATGCTACATAGCATATAGGCATGCATGGATGACTACCAAATTGAATGCTCAGCTCAGATGGAATTCGTATTTGAAGCAACTCAAAGTTTATGTTTGGATTCGGACGTCCGATTATAATCTTTAGAAATATTAAAAGGGTCTCCTAAATATTATATCGGGTCAGATTCATCGGATTCTGATCAAACTGCATGTCCATATTTAAATTTAAATTTCGAGTAACGAATTTGTACCTCATAAGTTAAATCCAGAGGAATACAACATCAAAGGGGCTCTGTAAATTCTAGTTTGGTTGATCCAATTTTTGATCGGACGGTCCGGATCCAAACTCAAAGTTTGAGTTATCTCAAAGGAGAGGAATTCGAATTGAAATATGAAATCCTCTTAATTTAATCATGGAATTCGGATTGAATCCTCTATAATGAAAATTTTTCTTAACAAATCTGTAACATATAGGCCGGGTCTGAGAACAGTGTTCTGTCGTGCCAGCCCAGACTGAGTCATGTCAAGTAAAGGCACCATAAATTGAATCAATTCTAACATGCACAAAAATACTGTGTTGGCCCAGTTTGTGGAAAATCAATCAAGGCCCAAAATATGAAGAACTGAGGGCCCATTGGGAGTATGATGGAGATTTCTAATTTATTTGTATGTTTATTTATAGGCCGGGTTTTTGGGACAGTGCATGCCAGCCATAAATTCACTAACATGACCTCCATCTTAGGATATGGTGACTGGTAACAATCTAAGGGTATTATTGTAAACATGGGAGCGCTCCTCGAGCAATTCATGTTATATTATCCTAACCCTAATTTTATTTTTGTGCTTATCCTAATTAGCTTTTAAAAGTTATAGGTAATGACGTAATGATTTGGGTAATGCTCTTGGTTGATTTGATCGGTTTAGGTTGAGACTGTGACACATTTGGTCACGTTTCATCATGTTTAGTCACATTTAACTATTCTTTTCATAATATAAGTTTGTTTTTTGACCATGTGTCTTGATCAAGCTGATTTGCGTACCATGTATTTTTTTCCCCAAAGGATGATGACGATGCGCAAATAGACACATCACGGAGTCACACTACATAATTAGCACACGTATACGGTGTTGTGATGAAACTGGTCATGACATGACTATTTTCCTCTCTAGCTACTGAGCATTAATTGCCAACAAAACTAGCCAAATGCAGTTTTCATTTTGTTTGGATATATATTTCAGAAAATAGTTTTAACAGAAGTGACCCGGTGGTTTCCTTTTTTTAGATGATATAATTTAATCTTTTGAAATATTACATTTTTTGTAAAATTTTATATTAATATATCTATGGCATCTGAGCATATAAATTCCAAACAAACCGTAGCACTGTTGCGTTTTTTTTTTAATTTGTTTATACAACATATTTGCAATTGTTAATCTTTTTTATAATATTTTGTATAACATGTTTTTATTAAGTTATGATGGTTTGAGTTATGAAGCATATAAGCATTGTTAACAAAGATTAACAAATGAAAATGATCTCATTCCAAAAATGCAAGCCGTTGTAACATTTTTATTAAGAAAATGACCTCATTTCAAAAATACAAGCCGTTGTAACATTTTTAATATAACAATGACCTCATTCCAAAAATACAAGCCGTTGTAACATTTTTATTATGAAAATGACCTCATTCCAAAAATGGAAGCCGTTGTAACAAATTTATTATAATAAAGTACATCTACTCTTTCCAGTAAAGCAAAGTCAGTTGAATCCGACCCCTCTTCGGTCTGAATTCGGATCCAGTGAAGTAACCCAACTTTTGGGTTTCTGATCGGGACCGTCTGATTCGAATCTGTACAAATTCATTTCCGAAGTGAGTGCACACATTCCGACGACGAATTCGAATCCCAAGATGATCCCGAACGACGAATTCGAATCGGACGGTCTCGATCCAAAACCCAAAAATTGAGTTACTTTAGGGGATTTGGACCCCTTGGGTCATGCGGTCTTTTTCATCTGCCTTATAGCATTTATTTAATGTGAGCAAATTATTAGTGTGTTGATAAAAACTTTTAAAATAGCTAATCTTTCTATGGAAACATCATAATATTCATTATCCTCATAAAAACTTAATTTTGTTTCTTCTATATGTCCCTTTTGTTTACTTTTTATTATTATTTAGTTATTTTAAAAATTGCATTGACAAATACACTCTTTCATTTTAACTCATTCATTTTTAATTTTGTTGTTTTGAATGTTAACTAGATCCACTCACCCGATTTCAAGACGGCACACAGGATTGAATTTAGAACCGAGATAATATAATTTATTTGGAAAAATTCACGTCATGTAAGAATTCACATAATGTAATTTATAGTACTACTCATCGGCTTTAAAATTTGCATGAAATGTATTGACATTTAAAATTGCATAAAATGTAGGATTACACTTTAGTTTTTATTCAAGAAAAAAATAGAGGTGTTGGAGTGCTAGCATAATTTTCACACTTATTTTAAATAACAAGGATAACTATACATTTCTTTGTTTTTTCAAATTTTCATGGAGAAAACAATAGGTGCAATTTTTATTCAAAATTATGGGGTCTTGATTGTTGGGAAATTTTGAGACACTAATAACAAGTTTATTAGGTTGATTGGTTACATCACAAGATTCATGCCACATCTATTTATATTACTCCTGAAAAAATTATGACACGTGAAAAATATCTAGATATGCTGCTACTTATTTTTTTTCTAGATAATTCTCAAGAACACAATGAATTTTAATATTTTTCTAACTCTCAAAGATACTCTTTTCATAAATATTTTCATACATAATTTTAAACTTCAAGATATATGTTTTAACTAGTATGGTATATGTTTTTCTTTGTCAAAAATAATTACCACCAACTCCTATGTGTGGCTCCATGACCCATGCCATGAAGGCATGCATGAATTAACCTAGCTAGCATTATGAATTCACATCCGCTCCTGACTGAGGACAATTGAAACGGACGGTCCAGGATCATTCTTTTAAGTTGGCACCAATCTCAAAGTACAAATAATACTGGCTCCTGCGCTATCCCCGTTTCAATTTGTTTGAGTCAGGTACCTGGGAGGATAGGGCTCCCTAACTATCTATATTTATTTTATATTCATTTAGCGTACCATTTTTCTATATATAAAGGGACAAACAGACCTTAAGCAAACAAACCAAGCTTTTGAGATCAGAGAGCAAGAGCCACTGCCAAGTTTTCAAGTTTCAAGTTTCAAGAGAGAGAGAGAGAGAGAGATGACTCCTAAGCGCATCCTAATCTTGGCTGCAATGTTCATGCTTGTGACAGGCAGCTTACTTCCAGAGTTGGCAGCTGATCATTCTTCTGAAACAAACAACAAGGAAGCAAAAACTAACATTGCAGTTGGTAAAGGTACTTCTGTCAATTTGATTACTCATGATTATATATCTGTAAGCAGTATATCTATCGTAAAAAATTGTAAACAAGATGAAAAGAAACCAGTAATGGGTTTGCTCTTTTCCAAATTAAATATCATTATGGTTTTGCTAGGTATATATGTGTACACACTTTTGGATTGCCATCTTAACTATTCATAAAGTTTCATGCATGGCTTTTATTTTATTTTTTTGAGAAAAGGCAAAAAGGCCAATGCATTAAAACCCACCAAGTATTACAAATTACAACTGTTGTAATGTAAAAAAGAACCCCAGCTTATTATGTCATATGGCTTAATTTCTATTGTTATTCACTGTTTTTATGTCAGGTGTGACAGGCAAATTTGATGATCCAAAAGAAATTCATCCTGAATGCCCGTGCGATAAATATAATCTTCGTTGCTGCGATAATAAGAATAACAACTAATTAAGTTTGAATTTGTGTCGTTTGGAATTTCAGCTATTTTATGTGCTTACTGTTTTTATTGCTATTTAATGGAATAAGGAGTGTGTCATATTATTGTTGACTGTGCTTTTATCGTATCAAGAATTTAATATAATATTCAAGAATAGAATAAAACAACATTAAGAGAATTATTTTTTTATTCTTTTTTAATTATATTAATTGTTGTGGACTTCAGATATGGTATATGGATTAATGGATATGATCAAACGACATTTTCTAAATTTATAAGAATATAATAATACGATTTAAATGTGCATATCAATTTTATTATTTTATAAAAAATATGAAAAGATATATAATATTCTTCAAAGTAGGGTTATAGAAAATTTAGGGAAGAAAAATTAATATATGTCATCACTTCTGGCCGAGTGTTGGCCAACAATATATTACCTAAAAGTACTATACACTATGTAGGGTTTGAGATACTTCCATAATGAATAATTTCATGTAGGAAATTTAAGAAAAAAAATTGGTTCGCTTCAAGTCGACTATAATCTAGTACGAACTCGGCTCGTTTTTTCTTCAATTCCAACATTCACAAAAATGCGGTCTCTGCATGCCCAGTTTGAGAAATATATTCAAGGCCCTATATATTAATACTGAGAGCCCGTTGGGAGTTATGATGGAGGTTTCTAATTTATTTGTATGTTTATTTACTGTCTCAGTCATGTCAGACAAGGCTGACTCCTGTCAGGCAAAGGCACCACAAATACACTCACATATATAGCCTCCATCTCAGGATTGTTGAGTAACAATCTAAGAGTAATATTATAAAATGGGGGCTCTCATAAAGCCTCCATCTCCGTAAAGAGGCGGATGCAGGATTTCCGTCAGGGGAGGCAATAATCAGATTCAAATAGTTTATTGGGTTCAAACTCATTAGCTAATAGAATACAATTCAATATAACAAGAAAAACATAATAATCAACATAATAAAAGCAATTAGGTTCGTGATATGCCTTCACCACCAACGTAAAAGTAAAGAATTTTAGATCATATCTAATAATTTTATTTTAACATATGAGTTTTAGAATTTGAACTTTTAGTTTGTTTATATTAAAGAAAAAATTCCTACAAATTTGTAATTTCATAACAAGATAAGTACTCTAGGGTCTAAAAATAAGTGTCTACTGACTGGATTTTTGTTTTTTCTAACTTAATTTTATTGTCATATATAATTTTCTCTTGTTGATGGTTAGCAGAGTTTGATGACGCGATTAAACTTTGTTTGTTCAAAACCTCCAATTAACCCTCAAACTAATTGTACGACAATATTAATACATTGAGATAGGAGTAGGTCCGATGGGCATCGGACCTACAATTAGGTTCAATTAGCTCTATCACCGTACGATTAGCATCAAGATCTATGTGCACGGAAATTGATAAGACTTGCACGGATTTTGATGCAGAGAACACGGATCTTGATGCATATTGGATGGTCATCACACCCATCGAACCAAGGTAGGTCCGATGGGCATCGGACCTACTCTCATTCCTAATACATTATGATTATATTGTTAGTAGCCATGAAACGACAAAATAGTGATAATACGACAAAAAATGATGCTCTTCGCCGGAAGCCTAAAACAAAACTAAAAAGTACACCAAGAGAAGTGTTATAATTGCCAATCCATGAAAGCAATGTATCATCTCACATTTACACCATCAAATATGAATTCTTATAACATAGCATGATAACTTAAATTAATGTATACACTATTATATAAAAAATGAATTTTATATTTGAATATATTTTTTCAATAATGCAATGTCATTATTAATAACAATGATAAATTAATCCAAACTATTTATTTCCTTCATCTTCTTATTCTAATTGATAAGATCTATGTCAATTTGATCTTGTATTAGGTTAAATAATTAATTAATAAATGTTGGTCTCTCATAATTAATGACACTATATATCTCTGGTTACATGCATAGATGCTTCGTAAGGTATACTTTATTAACAGTGCATATGCAATTTACTCTTCTTACAGGGGAAGAAATATATGTTACTTAGGCTTAAGTATTGCCTGTTATTTACCCGCTACCGTTTCGTTATCTGACAATCATAACAGGTAAGATAGAATACGGTAAGATAATTTATAGCGGGTAAGAGTAGAGTACGGATAAAGACAATTTATAATACATACGGGTATGAAAATGTTTATACCCAATCCTTACGGTACCTGTTGACACCCCTACAAGTAGTCGGTTCTTTTAGACATTTTGTAAAAAACCGTATAAATGTTTCAGTTCTTTTTAATTGTATGCGGAGAACAAGTGGTAGATTCGATACTAATGTTGTTTACTTCTTTGGTAGAATTTGATACAGCTAGTCATATATATAGTATGCGGAGAAGAACACAAAACTACTCTTAAACTTAATAGATATATATTCTTCTTGGTTGACTAGTTACATTACAAGTTTCATGCCTAATCTATTTATACTACTCCTGAAAATATTACGACATCTCGTAAAAAATATCTAGATATTGTACTTTTTATCCTTCTTTTGTTTAAATATTTCTCAAGAGAACACACTAGATTTAAATTCTTTCTAACTTTCTAACATAAATTTTTTCATAGATACTTTCGCACACAATTTTAAACATCAATATATACATATATATATATATAGAGAGAGAGATAGACTAATGTGCTTTCGGTAGCACTTCGGCTGAAGTGCTACCGATTCAAAATCGGATTTTCAATGTTCAAATGGCCGATCCGAACCGTTCAAGTTGTTCTCCATATTGAAATCTGCTTGGAGACCAAATTTTACATTTTTTGGAATTTTTTTTACTATTTATTAAGCCACTTTGAAAATTGCTGATCCGGGTGAACAGTAAAAACAGTGCTTTCAAATTCTGGACCATCGGATCAGCAATTTTCAAAGTGGCTTACTAAATAGTAAAAAAATTCCAAAAAATGTAAAATTTGGTCTCCAAGCAGATTTCAATATGGAGAACAACTTGAACGGTTCGGATCGGCCATTTGGACTTTTAAAATTTGATTTTGAATCGGTAGCACTTCGGCCGAAGTACTACCGAAAGCACATTAGTCTATCTCTATATATATATATATACACACGAGAATCCAATTACACTCTTTTTTTGACACATCTTGACACTGTTTTTTTATAATTCAATTTTGTGATTTCAAAATCCAAACAATCGATCCGAACCGTTCAACATGATCACCATGTTAAAATGTGCTTGGAGATCAAATTTTATATATTTTTTGAATTTTTTTACTATTTATTAAGATGGTTATAAAATCGCTATTTTTCAATGGTCTGAAAACAACAATTTTGTAACCATCTTAATAAATAGTAAAAAAATTCAAAAAAATATAAAATTTGATCTCCAAGTACATTTTAATATATCCATCATGTTGAACGGTTTGGATTGACTATTTGGACTTTTAAAATGGTAGGTGTCAAAATGTGTCCAAAAAAAAGGGCGTAATCCGATCCCTCCTCATATATATATATATAGGGAGTGGCTAAGTTGCTGCCGGCAGCATTTCAGCGAGGTACTTACGGGGGCATATCTTGCAATTTGATGTTCAAACAACAAATTCAAACCGTTAGATGTTCAATCTATATTAAAATCTACTTGGAGACCAAATTTTACATTTTTTGGAATTTTTTACTATTTTTTAAGCTGGTTTGAAAACCGCTGTTTTTATTAAATTTATGAAGCATTGAAAACAGCGGTTTTCAAACCAGCTTAAAAAATAGTAAAAAAATTCCAAAAAATGTAAAATTTGGTCTCCAAGTAGATTTTAATATAGATTGAACATCTAACGGTTTGAATTTGTTGTTTGAACATCTAATTGCAAGATATGCCCCCGTAAGCACCTCGCTGAAATGCTGCCGGCAGCAACTTAGCCGCTCCCTATATATATATATATATGAGGAGGGATCGGATTACGCCCTATAACGGTTTGAATTTGTTGTTTGAACATCTAACGGTTTGGATTTTCAAGATGGAAATATGGCGTGAAGTACAAACTCGTTTTACTCCATAGCTCACCATAGCCCATCCCTATATATATATATATAGAGAGAGAGAGAGAGAGAGAGAGAGAGAGAGATGGAATTAGCTAAGCCATGGTGTAAAACAACTTGGTACTCCACGCCATATTTTCATTTTGAAAATCTAAACTACCGATCCGAACTGCTCAAGTTGTTCTCCATATTGTAATGTGCTTGGATACCAAATTTTACATTTTTTGGAATTTTTTACTATTTATTAAGCCACTTTGAAAATCGCTGATCCGGATGAACAGTAACAAAACAGTAAAAAATTCTGGACCAATGAATCAGCGATTTTCAAAGTGGCTTAATAAATAAATAAAAAATTCCAAAAAATGTAAAATTTGGTCTCCAAGCACATATCAATATGGAGAACAACTTGAGCGGTTCGGATTGGTCGTTTGGATTTTTAAAATGAAAATAATGAGGCGTGGAGCACCAAGTCGTTTTACACCATGGCTTAGCTAAGCCCAGCACTATATATATATATATATATATATATATATATAGTGCTGGGCTTAGCTAAGCCATGGTGTAAAACGACTTGGTGCTCCACGCCTCATTATTTTCATTTTAAAAATCCAAACGACCAATCCGAACCGCTCAAGTTGTTCTCCATATTGATATGTGCTTGGAGACCAAATTTTACATTTTTTGGAATTTTTTTACTATTTATTAAGCCACTTTGAAAATCACTGATCCGGCGGTCTAGAAATTTTTACTGTTTTTTACTGTTTATAAGGATTTTTAGATTTTCAAAGTGGCTTAATAAATAGTAAAAAAATTCCAAAAAATGTAAAATTTGGTCTCCAAGCACATTTCAATATGGAGAACATGTTGGAAGGTTCGAATCGACTATTTGAACTTTGAAAATGAAGATATGGCGTGGAGTACCAAGTCGTTTTACTCCATGGAGTAGCCTAGTCGGACTCTATATATATATATGTTTTTCTTTGTCATTAAAAGTTACCAACCCAATACCACTCACTAGGTCCTATCCGGGCTCCATGACCCATCAAGGCATGCATGAACCTAGCATAATACTATTTTATTATATTTTTATTTGATATTCATTTAACGTACCATTTTTCTATAAAAGGACAGACAGATCGTAAGCAAACAACCCAAGCTTTTAATTTGAGAGCACAGAGAAAGAGAGAGAGAGAAAGAGATGACTCCTAAGCGCTTTCTAATCTTGGCTGCAATGTTCCTGCTTGTGACAGGAAACTTATTTCCAGAGTTAGCGGCTGATCATTTGTCTGAAACAAGCAACAAGGAAAGCAAAAATGACTTTACAGTTGGTAAAGGTACACTTCTGTGTCAATTTCTCATATTTGGTTTTTACTGTCATTCATGTTATTCGTCTGAAACAACAACGAACTTTTTATGTCATATATGGTTTTTACTGTTATTCACTGTTTCATTCATCTTTTTTTTAATGTCAGGTGTCACAGGCAAATTTGATGATCCAAGAGAAATCCAACCTGAATTATGCTCATGCGCGCTATATTGGCGTTGCTGCCGAAAGAACTAGTTTTGGAATGTCTCATATTTTATGTGCTTTCTGTTTTTATTGCTATGTAATCCTACTCTTTATGTCATATGCCTAAATGGCTAAATTTGTTTTCTGTTTTTATTGCTATTTAATGGAATAAGAAGTGTGTATTATTATTGTTGTATATATGTGCTCCGCGTATCGCATCTTTTTTCTATTAATTGTTTTGGACTTCAGATGTGGACACAATAAAACGACATTCATTAATACAGAAAATGCTACTAATCACAATTAAAAAAGAAACTTTTACACAGATTTCGAGCCATGTCTACTGAATTCGTGTACAATAGGGTCGCTAAATTTTACACGATTTTCGAACCGTGTACAAAAACACTAATCCTATATGATTTTTTTATTAAAAGCCGTGTATAATCCAATTTTTTTTCGCCGATTTTTTAGCCAAAAGTTATCATACACAGTTTTTAAAGAAAAACCATATATAAAAACAACATCCTACAAGGTTTTTAATAAAAAAAAGGTGTATAATTCAAGAATTAAAAAAAAAATCACATGGAACCCTATATCTGAATTCAAATCAAACTCTAGAGACCTGAATTCAAATTAAACCCTAGATATGAATACCAAAAACACTAAACTATACACTACAACACTACATTTACCAATATATAAACAATAATTACAAGAGAAAATTGGTTATTTGCCACTCCAAAACCTTCAAATTGTAAAAATGTCATCCCGAAATTTGAAATTGTAAAAATGCTACTTTAAACTTCATTAATTCATAATTTTGCCATTTATACTCTATTATTGTACTATTTTTATTAAAAATTAACTGAAAAATTCATACCCTCCGAAAATACAGAGTACAAGAATACAGTATACGTATTTCTTTGGATCGATACCTTTGTTATTTTTCATAAAAATAGTACAAGAATAGAGTATAAATGGCAAAATTAGGAATTAATGAAGTTTAGAGTGGCATTTTTACAATTTCAAATTTCGGAATGGCATTTTTACAATTTGAAGGTTTTGGAGTGGCAAATAACCAATTTTTCCTAATTACAATTATGTTACATATTATTACTTACATGAAAATATAATAATAAAACCCAAGATCTAAGACTTCAAACATTTACATGAACAATACCCAAGATCTAAGACTTCAACTCAAGTTTTGAGACTCTTCCCTTTGTTTTTTTTTCCAATTTTGATTTTCGAAAAACATATTAATAGTCAAAAACATATGCATCTTCTCACAAACTTCTGAAAAGTGGTCATTTACAGAAATCGGACACTCGACTCCGTTTTATAACCGTTTGAAGTTTCGTCATCGGAAATTGTCTTTTCGGTGAAGATATCACCTCTCTTGCTTTATCCCTCGCCCAGCCTCGCCTGTTTAGATTTACTTGACTTAGAAAATGGTCATGTGCAGCCTACAGGGAAGGGAAGGGATGTTTTAGAAATGACTTAGAAAAAATAGAGAGAGATGCATTATAACAGGAAGACACGGATCGATGACGTGGAAAAAAATTGTATTTATTTCATCACACACAGATTATACAATTAAACTGTGCAGAATTGTTAGAGCATAAAAAAATGCCCATCCAAAAATGCGCTCCAAAACTTTCGAAAATGCCCTCCAACATTCATACACGGTTGTAAACTGTAAAACCGTGTACAATTTGATCAAAGTGTACACGGTTTTACTGTTTACAACCGTGAATGAATGTTGGAGCACATTTATACACAGTTGTCAACAATAAAACCGTGTAAAATTTGACCATATTTTCGGAGCAAATTTTCAGAACATTGTTTTTTTGCTTTAGACACGAATCTAGTGAGAGAGTAAACGTGTATAATATGCAGTGTATGCTACAGCATTTGGCACCGCAGTAGCATTTGGGGTCTGCTATAGCATTTGGCGGCCCTCAGTTTTTGGGGCCGCAGATTGTCTTGACAGTCTGAATGTTTTTGAAATTCTCCTAAAATTTTGGTTTTTTGGTTTTTTTTTTTTTGGAAATATGATATAAATAAAATTTTCGGCATAATATGTGACCGAATATTACTCAAAAGTAACAATTCTAATATTATTAAGGATAATTATATGTTACCCCTTGATTCCTTCCCCCATTTTTCCCCCAACTAACTAACTTCCTTTTCTAACTATAATAATCAATTTTAACTAACTAGTGGTCCCTACAAATTAATTAGTAGATTTTCTCCTTCTATTTCTTTCCTCTCTCCCTCCCTCTCCCTCTTCCACCTCCGCCTCGCGCTTCCACCTTTGCCTCCGCCCGCCTCTCCCACCTTCGCCTCTCCCTCTCCGCCTCCGCCTCCGCCTCTCCTTCTCCGCCTCTGCCTCCGCCTCCGCCTCACACAACTAGGATGAATACTTGTTCAATGATAGATGAATACTTGCATGACGAGGGTGAATACTTGTGCAACGAATAACTCGAAAGTATGTCATCATGGATCTCATTTTAAAGAGAAAATTATGTAGAAGACGTTCGTGGTTTTAGATTTGCAAAATTCCTCACAGATCGTTAGAAATATTAGTTAGATTGAACGGAGAAAAAAAAACCACCTCTAAAAACATGTAAAAGATGGGTGTGATATGTCCAGTTTTTTTTAAAAATACTTGATATATCAGGGTGAATACTTGATGTATTACATGTGAATACTTGTTCAATGATAGATAAATACTTGCATGACGAGGGTGAATATTTGTGCAACGAATAACTCAAAAGTATGTCATCATGGATCTCATTTTAAAGAGAAAATTATGTAGAAGACGTTCGTGGTTTTAGATTTGCAAAATTCCTCACAGGTCGTTAGAAATATTAGTTAGATTGAACGGAGAAAAAAAAAAACCACCTCTAAAAACGTGTAAAAGATGGGTGTGATATGTCCAGTTTTTTTTAAAAATACTTGATATATCAGGGTGAATACTTGATGTATTACATGTGAATACTTGTTCAATGCTAGATGAATACTTGCATGACGAGGGTGAATACTTGTGCAACGAATAACTCGAAAGTATGTCATCATGGATCTCATTTTAAAGAGAAAATTATGTAGAAGATTTTCGTGGTTTTAGATTTACAAAATTTCTCACAGATCGTTAGAAATATTAGTTAAATTGAACGGAGAGAAAAAAAACCACCTCTAAAAACGTGTAAAATATGGGTGTGATATGTCCAGTTTTTTTTTAAAATACTTGATATATCAGGGTGAATACTTGATGTATTACATGTGAATACTTCATGTATTATAGATGAATACTTGATGTTGTTTCCACTTGCGGTGACGGTTATGCGGTCCCCACGGTAGTTAGTGATGGCAGTTGTGCGGTCCCCCCCATTTAATTACGCGTTTTCTTTTGTTTTTAGCGGACGACAGTTGTGGTACCCTACTATATCCGCGTAATTAATGTTCTTAATGTCGTAATATTTCCATATATAATTCTTTCTCAAAGATGAGTACTTTTATTTATATGGATGAATACAACTCGTGTTAAGTGTCAATACTTTTTCGCAAATCGTCCCCTACTAATTCCACCACTTATCTCCGCATATTACTGTGGTCCCCTACATATCTGAAGTCGCAGTTGTGCGGTCCCACCATACCTTCATGTACTTTTTACACTTACACGACGAGAATGAATACTTGTTCAATGAGAGATGAATACTTGCGTACAAGGTGTGAATACTTGCGTAACGGACAACTCGAAAGTATGTCATCATGGATCTTATTTGAAAGAGAAAATTGTGTAGAAGACTTTCGTGGTTTTAGATTTGAAAAATTCCTCACAGATCGTCAGAAAAATTAGTTAGAGTGAACGTACAAAAAAAAAACCACCTCTAAAAACGTGTCAAAGATGGGTGGTAATGTTTCATTATATAGTTATTTCTCAAAGATGAGTACTTTTCTTTACATGGATGAATACTTGAGTTTACAAAGGTGAATACTTCTGCGCCGGTAATGTTGTGGAGGCATTTTGGTCCCCTTCTATTTCCCAATAATTAACGGTTTACTGTGGTCCCTACTTATTTCAACGGTTATTAACAGTTTACTGTGGTCCCCTACTTATTTTCAGTTGGGGAAAAAGTGGAGGATGGATGACGGGGGAAGGTTAGGCCCTCCCAACAGAGAGAGAAGATGTTTTAAAAATGACACGACTGGATAAGGTTGACACGCAGGCAAATGGATGCATATAAAATATCTTGGCAATGTGATTGTGTACATGCCCCTTTTTCTAAAAATAGAATATATGGATCACTACCAATGAAAAAACGACGACCTGTGCAACTGTGTAGTTCAGGGTTCGGATGCTTTGAACTAATTCAAAGCAATTAAAATGCGGCTCATTTCGAATCAATTTATTTCTAAGATTTTAGGCCAGTGGATGTGGGGCAGGAGCTCGTGTGCGCTGTACATAGAAAGATTTTTTATTTTTTATTTTTAGAACTAAAAAAAATAATTTGTCAGAAATAATATAGATAGTTTTAGATGAAACCGAAATAATATAGATGAAAATTAGTTTGTCAGAACTAATAGCTCGTTTCCGATTAGAAGAGGCCAATGATCCTAACTAATAATTTAGTTCCACTAATTTTCACAATTTACTACGTACACCGATGACTACTAGTTCAGTCATGTTAACATCTCTCCAATGAAGACTAAAGCGGAAAAGAGGAAAGAAAAAAGATAATAAAACACCTAGGGCCTGTTTGGCTGTCACTGTGCCCGTGGGAAAAAAATAATCATTCAGAGTGAATTTTTTTTTCCCATACGCACAATGTTTCGGTCATTCAAATTGGACCCAAACTCAAGCCCATTTCCGTTCTTGCCTGGCAGCCGAACAGGCCCCTAGAGTTTACAGTTATTCCTAAAACCAACTCAATAGTTCAAACTCATTAGTGTCCAGATGTTTTTTTTTTTTTTGAAAACAAGCTACATGACCATTGGTTTGGTCTTAGCAGATATCCAACCAACCAATTCTATTTAATCAGAAAAAATATAATTTATTCTTTTTGGTTAATTTGATTTTTTAATTTCTAAAAATGATTTTTTTTTTTTTTTTTGCTAAAATCATCCATCAGAATCCGTGTGGGCCGAAATTTTTTTTCTTACCACCGTCGAAAAACGGAATTAAATCAATACCACTGGTTTAATCGAATTTCAGATTCCGCCACGTACGCGGACCGATCCGTGCGCGTAGCGGATCTGCGGACGGATCCGTGCGCTTAGCGGGTCTGCGGATGGATCCGTGCGCGTAGCCAATATGCGGACTGACCCGTTCGCGCAGTGGAGATGCGTTCCTGTTACATTAGCCCTATATATCCAGAAAAGCAGTCCAATTTTTTATTCTTCACTCATTCTTCACCGAAGCTGCTGCATAGGTGCGTTTTTTACCTTATTTTTTTTTTTCAAAAAAAACATATTTTTTGTATTATTTTTTAATTTAGTGCATTATTTTGTAATATTTAGGTTCATTCAACCAATTATGATTGGAATTGCTTTATATTCTGGTGGTGAAGTATTACAAGGACCAAATGGCGCTTATTATAGCCACCAGATGCCGAAAATGTTCAATATCGGCTTAGGTTTGGATTTTAGAGGTATAAATAGGGAAGTGTACCAACAACTCGGTATTGACCACCGTAATTATGAACTGGTAATTACCGCAAGGATCAATATTAGCCAAGGCAACCAAACCTGGTTCCAACAGTTTCCGGTACAAGACGATAGCAGTTGGGGGTTATATGTCGAAATGACAATGAATATGAGCACTCCTTTCAAGTTCCTAGAGTTATATGTGGTAGCCAACCCCAGACAAAACCCTAGACAGAACTCCAGACAGAATACCAGACAATTGTTGCAGTTGACTCAGGGTTTGGGGCTCGAGCAATCCGTAGCGGGTCCTAGTCGGGCGCCATCCGTAGCGGGTCCAAGTCAGGCGCCATCCGTAGCGGGTCCTAGTAGGGTCCGATCTGACAGGGGTCGATCTCCAATTCCATCCTCGTCCTCTAGCCGAGTCCAATCTGAAAGAAACCGATCTGGAACCCCAGAACGGCTTTATTATGCTGATAATACGGACGACGATCCTGAAGAAAGGGAGGTAGAGGCTAATTGGGATAATGATGGGGACGGTGGGGTATCAGATCACAGTGATGAGGATACTGGTATTCCTGTGCTTGGCAGGCGGAAGTGGCCTTTATTGGGTCGTGGGGAAAGACATCCGTTTGAGCAATTTCATGACACATCAGGGTTTCAAGAGGCCGATAGCTCTTTTTTTGCGACATGTGAGGTATGTTTGTTAATTTATATTTAATTTTAATTTAATTATTAAATTGTTGTTATTAAAATGATGTTGTTCAATTTTTGTTGTTTCTTTTATAAATTAAAAGGGAGAAAGACATGAATTGTCTGAGGGGATGACATATGACAGCAAGGATAAGATGAAAGAAGCAATTAACCACTGGCATATCAAACTAAACAGGGAGATAAAAAATACACACAGCGATACCACCAGGCTGAGGTACAAGTGTGTTGACGCCCGGTGCAGGTGGTCGTTGGTTGCGAGGGCTACAGGCTTTGGTAATACTTGGGCCATCACGAAGAATGTGGCTAAGCACACATGCCACGCATCGGCTTCCAGGTTAGATCATGCACAGTTGACGTCCGCTATGGTCGCCAACTGTATAAAATTGTCATTGGAAAAAAATGCTGATATGTCTATCCGGGCAGTCGCTGACTTATGCGCTGAAAGGTACGAGGGTGTCGTTCCAAAGTACAACAAATTATGGCGTGGCAGAGAGTTAGCAATTGATCGGGCCTTTGGTAGTTGGGAGGGGTCTTACGGGCTGATTGTCCCTTTGCTAGAGGCAATAAAAAGAACAAACCCGGGAACTGAATATAAGATTGTTTCAAACCCAACCAAAAAGCAAGGGTATCGTTTTTTTCATGAGAGCAGCATGGGCATGGGGACCATGTATTGCTGCAGTCGATCACCTCAGACCCGTCATCAGTATCGATGCTTGTTTCTTGTCTGGCAGATACAAGGGTAAGCTGTTAATTGTAACCGGATATGATGCAGAGAACCAGTTAATCCCGTTAGCATTTGGACTGGTAGAGAGCGAGGATTTTGAGAATTGGGGATGGTTCATGAAGTGGGTGCGGGAGTTTGTAATTGGTTCTGGCAGATTCATGTGTGTGGTATCTGACCGACACAAGGGCATAAAAAAGGTGTTTATTCAAGATGATTTGGGTTGGTGTGAGGAGAATGGGGAGTGTGCCCACCGCTACTGCTCTCAACATGTGTTTGAGAACTTTGGAAAACACACTAAGGATAAGGTTGCTTCCACTTTTTTCAAGGTTATGGTTAAAAAGAAGAAGAGAAGAAGATTGCAAGAAGGACTTGAGGCAATCAGGATGCGAAATCCTGATTGGTTGGCTTATTTGGATACATGTGGCAAATATAATGAAAATGATGAGGAAGAATCGCCTAAGCCATGGAAGGTGTATCAAGCTATGGATGATGGATCTCGTTGGGAAATAATGACTAGCAACGGCTCCGAATCGCTCAACAATGTCTTCGCCACTTCTCGAAGGTTTGTATTTTGTAATCCTTGTATATTTTTATTATCGTTTTCTTCATTTAATTGTAATTTTTAATTCTCGTAGGTTACCAGTTGCCGCAATCATTGAGGAGACGTTCTACAAGTGTGTCAGTTGGTTTGTTCAGAGAAGAGAGAAGGCTGTGCAATTGCAAGCAGCAGGTCAGCTTTTTTCCACTCGCGTACATAAGAAGCTGGATAAGCACATCGACAAGGTTGGAAAAATGTCAGCGCTTGCATTCGGCCATCATGGAGAATTTATGGTGACCTCACATGGCGAAAAGATTAATTTTGACATGGAGAATGGCAGATGGGTGCACACGTCTAGCGACTGCAGGTACAAGGTAGTTCTGAGGAACGACCATGAGGTGGAATGTATGTGTCAGAAGCCTCAGATGGTCGGAATACCATGTGTTCATGTGATGGCGGTTTGTCGCTTAAGGTAAAATTATGTTTTATTTAATTTGGAACTTGAAACCCGGGACCGCATTACTTACTAATTTGTTAACATGATAGGAGCTTGGATCCAAATGACTTCGTCAATCACTATTACAACATTCAAAAACTCATCGACACATGGAGTGGTGAATTTCATATGTATGACAATCAATGTGATTGGCCGGTGTACGAAGGAGATATCTTAGTTCCAGAGCATCGGTTGGTGAAGTTGGGTAGGAGACGGCACAACCGCATCCAAATGTGGATGGATGTATTGGAAGGACGACGAAGGGGTCACCAAACCAGCAGAGAAACTCTCGAGAGGAATGCGAGAAGAAGAAGGGATGCGAGAGGAAATACGCAATAAGGTCAAGAGGTGGTAGTAGAACTGTTGTTTTTGTGTGTTTGTAATGGTAGTAGAACTCATGTTTTTAATTAAAGTAGAACCTATGTGTATTTTTATTGCAGTAGAACTTATGTGTATTTTTATTGCAGTAGAACGGATGTTTTGTTTAAGTCGAAGTGATTAGTTTGAATGATGTAGAACTCATGTTTTGGTCGAAGTCGATTTTGAAGAAATGTAGTGACAGATGTAATAAGGTCATGAAAGACAAACATAAACCAAATAAAAGTAAGAATAACATGATAACTAAATGACAGTCCGAAAAACATACATAAAAGTCCAAATATCTGAATAACTACATAAAAGTCCAAATAACTAAATAACTACATAAAAGTCAACTACCTAGTCGATGGTGTGTACGGCTTCTTCGCGACCTTAACTCTCTTACCGCGCCCCAATTCATCTTCATCCGAGTCCTCTTCTTCCACAATCTCCGAACTTGCTTGAGTGAAAGGCGACGTATACTGGCGCGATGGCTGTGGTGGGGTCTCCTCTGGTAGCTGTCCAAACAAAACCTCCTCAGATGAGCCAGGAACTGCCGAAGGACCGAAAAGAGAAGCTACAGCAGACTCTGCAAATGATGGTCTCCTCTCAGTCTGGTACACTGCTGCACTGCCCTCTGGTGGTGGCTCATCCTGTGTGTAGAACTGAGGAGATGAGTAATCCTGAGTGTATACATAAGTCGAACCCAAGTCAAACGCAAAATCCTGCGATGTCTGAGTCCGCTCAAAATCCTGCGATGTCGGAGGCTCCTCAAACCGGGGCTCATATCCCTGAAAATAGATGGTTAATAATAGAATAATTTGGTTTTGCAATAAGTAGGTTATTAGAAAAATGCACGTACCACTCGATCTCCAAATCGCTGAAATGCTGCATCAGCCGTCGGTGCAGACAATATCTCCGAAAAATCTGGCTCTGGTGTGCTCATCGGCTCTGCTGAATCTTCATCATTCATATCCCTCAAATCCTCGTATCTTGGAAGATCCGCTAGCCTCAGGATCTTGTCTAGCTGGTCCTTGTACCCGGCGACGACCACCGGAGGTGCAGATGAGCACAGCATAATCTTCCCCAGCCTCTTGTGATCCCATATCTTGCTGCTCTCAGAACCTGCTTGATGTTCATAAGTACCTGCGAATAAACCATTTTATCAATATTTCAAAATATGATTACCGTACCTGTATTGAAATAATAAAATAATATAAAAAACTTACAATCTGTGCAGCCGGACCACCGCTAGGGATGAAACCGTACTGAGTGGAGGTCGTGTCGTGTGGTACATGAAGCGGCTTCGCATTTATCTCTGAGATCTGACCGAACATGTACACCGTGAATGCACAATTTTCCTGGTACCACTGCCGATAATGCTGGTCCCACTCCTCGAAAGCATAAGTCTGATACATATCAGGAACCATGTCATCCGGACTCATATCCTCCAGTCTCCGTACATGCAAGGCGTGCTCCGTCCGCCAATTCTTCGCTACCGCGGTGCACAACGGCTGGTGAAGATCATACCAGTCGTCCTTTGTGATAGGCGGCGGGACTGGAAAAAACTGGGCCATACCAAACTGTCTCATCACCCGTCCAGGGTAATAATGCTCAACAACCTGGTAGTAGATAAGCGGTACCTGCCAATATTTTTCATAGTCTAAGTATCAATTTTAAACTACAATATGATTATGAAATTGTAAACTAGAAAATAAAAAAATAACTCGCACCTGAGCAAACCAGGACTGTCGCTCGCGTCTGCAGATGTCTGGAAGTTTTGTAAGAAAACAGTAAGGCTCTTCATCTGGCTCAAAAACCTCGACCAAAAAATCATACGGCCTCCACTCGACATGTAGATCTGGAGTCATCTGCTCGAACTGAGTGCGGAAAAACCAAACTCCCGAAGGCTTGCCGTGCGGAGTCGCGACAAAGGTCTTTCTTGCGCAGAATCTCTGAGCATACGTAGGACATGTCTCCCCGTCCGGATGACCCCAGTCTGGAGCCCAACCGTCTACTGATGGTTGCGGACGACCAATTGGAAATCTCGTCCACGACCAATGCTGAAGGAGACCAATCGGTTCGTACAGACCAGATTTGTCAACCTATTTTCATACAAGTTGCGGTTATTTTTAATACAATAAGAGCAAATAATTTATTTACAAAAAGAAGATTAAGTAATTTATACCCGGCACGCAGTGCATAAGCCTCGGTACAGACATGCCAAGACCGCCGCACCCCAATTCATCTGTGGAGGGTCTGCCAAGTCCCTCAGCCACTCCAGCATACAAGCAGGGACGGTGCTCCCAGAGGAATCTGGGAACAACCAGCAGGAGAACAACTCCATGATATAAGCTCGGGTCCACTGATCTACCAGAGCCGGAGGCGCATTTTCTCGTAAAGGTCCTCTATAAATACAAACTAATTTAGTACAGAGTATCAAGCATCGCAAATATTTACTATTATAAAAATACAACTTACTTGAAAGCCGCCCGTAAAAAAGGTATACTGATGTCGTTCTTCGAAGCAACCTTGGACCTCTTGAGGGCCCTTTCCTTCATTAGGTTGGGTCCTAGCAGTTCTTCGACATCCTTTGTGAAGTCCCCGTACTCCACACCCGTCACAGCCCGTCCAGTAATAGGCAGTCCCCAGAGACAACTGACATCCTGGAGAGACACCGTAATCTCTCCAACTGGCAGGTGGAATGTGTGTGTCTCCGGCCGCCACCTCTCGACCAACGCAGATAGAAGAGCAACATCTGCAATAATGGGGGTCAGCTGTGAGACATGCCACAACCCCAAACTCTTCAACGCAGGAGCGTATCGCTCATCGTAGACTATACTCATCTGATTGTTCCGCGTCCCCGTCAAGGTATGAGTCTGCATTCAATTTCAAAACAAACAAACATATAACTTACATATTTTTAACTAAATAAAAATTAAAATTATTTGCATTTCTCAAAACGTAAACTTACATATGCATTTCTAATCTTGTGCTCCTCGAATTTATACCAGCAAAGAGGGCTGATGCTCTCTTTCGTCATATTTGGAAATATCGTACGGGCCAGTGATAAATCCAACTGTACGTCATCTTGCGTACGATTTTCTTTGCTACCGCTGGTTGACGCCATACTGACATCAAATTAATTAATTTTGTCAATTTTAGCCTCTATCGATAATATATCATCATTCTTGGATGGATCGGTAAAAAGTCATACAATACGGCCATTCAGAAAAATAAATTTCTGATTTGGTCCATTTCTACTCAATTTTTGTCTAAATACAACAATGTAAAAATAATTGGACATTTGGACATTTCTAAATTCAACAATATTTGGACATTTCTAAATATTTGGACATTTTTAAATTCAACAATATTTGGACATTTCTAAAAACAATCTAAATACAACAATATATTATTGCAATATTTGGACATTTCTAAAAACAATCTAAATACAACAATATATTATTACAATATTTGGACATTTCTAAATTCTAAATTATAATTCACAGTTCTAAATTCTAAATACATTTCACAATTCTAAATTGGTCTTACACAAATTTTTTGGCACCCAACTAAATTAAAACTAAACTACTTAATAAAAAATAGACCAAATAAACTAAACTACTATTTTGGTCTAATTTACACAAATATTTACATAACTACACAATATTTTAATCTAATTTACAAATACTACTATTTTGGTACCTAACTAAACTAAACTACTTAATAAAAAATTAAATAACAAAATTTAACTTTAAAATAAAAAAAAATTACCTTTACTGGAGGGCTGCGCGGCTTGGGGTGTGGGGTGCTGCTGGGGCTGGGAGCGTTGGGGTAGGGCAAAACCAGTGCGCTGTGGGGTTTTATCATTTTCTAACACGTCCGCACAGCCACTACGCGCACGGATCCGTCCGCCGACCCACTACGCGCACGGATCCGTCCGCAGACCCGCTAAGCGCACGGATCCGTCCGCAGACCCGCTAAGCGCACGGATCCGTCCGCAGATCCGCTACGCGCACGGATCGGTCCGCGTATCCACTATGCGCACGGATTTGGGATCCGTGCGCAGATCCAGTGCGCGTACGTGGCGGAATCTGAAATCCGATTAAACCAGTGGTATTGATTTAATTCCGTTTTTCGACGGTGGTAAGAAAAAAAATTTCGGCCGTGTGGGGCAGGAGCTCCTTTGAGCAACTTGTTTATCTTATCTTCAAAAATTCTGCTGTCACAACTTCATAAATCATTGTGTGGTGAGTTGCTGATCCTCTAAATGACTCGGATAACAGCGATATTTTCTCCTAAATATGACATATACGATCAAGAAGGCATTAGATCGAGTGGACCCCACCACGTTGCAGTGCTCGCTTTTAGAAGCACATTTTTCAAATCCTTTGAGGTAGACATAAACGGTGTATTTAGTTTGGCAATTTTTTATTGGGGCCCTTCTACTTTAACTTAATTCCATAAAGTTATGAGAATAAGTACTTTATCATATTTTGATGTGTATAACTGTATATATATGTTGTTGTCAAAATTAATTTTGTAAAAAGATGATGTTATAGTGCTCATTTTTATTTTGAATAGGGCTCAAATAGTTTGTCTTTCATGTTTCATTCGTGTCTAACATCTTTATCTTCATTTCGAAAGTACAAACAGTCAGTCTGAACCACTTAACATATTTTTCATATAAAATGTGCTTGGAGACAAATTTTATATTTTTTTGGAAATATTTTACTATTTTTTTAGATAGGTGCAAAATCAATGTATTTGGATGGTTCATAATTGTTGTGACCCCGCCGCCGGGCCGGAATAGCGACAAGAGAGGCACCCTTGCATCCATCATTCGTCCCGTCAACCTACGTCACAAACAAAAACACACAGAAACAATATGAAATAAGCTACAAAGCTTAGTAACCGGTTATTTAACGACGCGCTTCTCTATAATTGGCTTATTTAAACAACCATTCAAACATACTGGATTAATCTACACAAATTAACATCAAATTATGCATGCATATTTAACGATGATAGCACCTGGGTCTAGGTTATCAGTAACACATGTCACACAGTATTCACACATTTGGAATGCCTGCCACAGACAATTCTCGCATTCACAGTACACACAATCTCATCAGTTCATAATCAAATTTGAATCTCAGACCCGCTATCCCATTAAAATATGCCTCATAATCCAATACCCAATTCAAATATCCAATTCAACCATACAAATCGAAAACACAGATTATAGAGAAGTCTGGTTACTTGATAGCAATTGATCCAGAAATCCAATTTGAGATGCAATGACTATTTAGAATCAATGGGACGTAGTCAGAATTTTAATCGGATATGAAATTAAATATCAATATATTTATCATAATATTTCCTTTATTTTTCTTTGGATTTTCTCTGTTCTTTTTCATTTTCGGTTTTCAGTTTTTTTCATCTCCTACATCAAAAGAGAGAGAGAGAGACCCATTTAAGGGTAAATTCGCATCCTCTGAGATATCTCAAACTTTGCGTGACTTTATGGAAAATCGCAACCATTCAAATAAGTTCTACACGAATCTCGAAGCACAAATAATACTGGCCCCCGCGCTATTCTCAAATAGGCACCAGACACGTCGGTCACGCACAAGTTGAGATATCTCAGAGGATACGGACTCTTTAAGGGTCGGGTATGCATGAGAGCCACGCGGCAAAACTGCTACGGTGGCATTGTTTAAGTTTGAATATTTGCAATTTGAACTTTTAATTTTTCTAATATTATATATAGGTCCAATGTCTTTTAAACAAATTGTAAAAACTACGGATGTTACAATAATTTTTCTAAAAACAGTGATTTTGTATCTATCTTAAAAGTAGTAAAAAAAATTACAAAAAATATATGATTGGCTCTCAATTGCTCTTGACCCTATCTCTCTTTTGACATGATTTAATGATGCAGGACCATATTGAATTTCTAGAGTGGTATAGAGAATGATTAACAATGATTGTTATTCTTTACAGAGTTTGTACATGGGTATTTGTAGCCTAATTTCTATTAGCCGTTAGGCTCTTTTCTTAGTTACAGTGGCTGAAATATTTACCCTAATTATGTCTTAATTACAAAAGATTTACAAGAATCAATCTAGGTACCATAAATAGCTTGACAGCTATGTAATTGGATGCTAACTTATTTGTTGCCTAAACAATCTCAATGATAAATATTTTCTGAGACTAAGATTTTATTTCTCAATAGAACCGTTCTACTTCTCAAAAAGTCCAAACCGAATAACAATATTTCTTCCGAATTTCCAAAATAAAAAAATTATTTGTTACTTTATGATGCGACTTTGAACATATTTACTGTACGTGTATATGTTCAGAAAATGGTAGCCCAAAGATAATGTTCTATAAAATTATTAGATGAGCGTTGTCAAAACAGAGTGATTAATGCCAAGTGCAATATAAGGTCAGAAAGATTACCTAAAAAATGAGTAATTTTTTTTTCAAAAATATAAAATTTGGTCTCGAAGCACTTTTTAATACGGATATCATGTTGAGCGATTTAGATACTGTTTGAACTTTGAAAACTAAGATAAAGATGTGAGCTATGATTAAGACACAAAGCCAACTAATGAGACATTTTAACCCTCACTACTAGAATTTTTGCATTTTCCAAGGGGAGGAAAATGGGCTTTTCCAAGGGCTTACCCTTGGAAAAAACCCTAAAATTGTCATTTTCAAGCGCCACCCTTGGAAAAACTACCGTAGCAAATACCCTCGTTGGAAATGATCAGTATTTCCAAAGGCACCGTTGCAAATACCTGATTCTGGCTTTTTCCATGAGCTTGCTCTTAGAAAAAGGGCGCATGAAAAAACTTTCAAACTTGGCCCCTGTCTGGAGTATTCCAAGGGGAACATCCCTGAGGCCCACCTTAGTTTTTCCAATAGGATCAAACGAGGGACCCACCGAGTATTTCCAATGGGAGGGAGAGTGGGTCCCACTTGATCATTTCCAAGGGTGACGCCCCTGGGCCCCTGAGCATTTCCAAGGCAATCTACGTGGGACCCACTCCAGCATTTTCATGGCCAGTGAAAGTGGGCCCACCCGGTCAGATCTGGGCGCTATTATTTCCTTGGATATACCCACGGAAATACTGACCTCCTTTTTTTGGTACCAGAATGCCCTCATTTAACAATTCTCCCGGTACCAACCTGGTACCACTTTACAATCCCCACTTCCCATTGAAACTGATAAACATAAACACATCTTATAAATAGATAGAGGCAATTGAGAAAATACAACATACATACTTTAATAAGCATTGTACCAAAATAATGGAGAAAACCCTAAACAATACACTATCATTGTGTAATTGCACATTGCTATCATCCCTTCCTATACCCACTATGAGATAACAAAAATTCACATACTATGTTCCCAACTATTTTGCTGATATGGTAGTGTAGATCTTCTCGCAAGCTTTCCAAAAAGTGGTCATACACTCAAAACGGAGTTACGAGTCAAAATCTATGACTGTTTTAATTTCAGGTGCTGAAATTTTAGCATCATATACAAGTGGTGTGGATGGTGTCCTGGTCGTGTCTGTGGTCGGGCAGAGGGTTGTACGGTCTGCATAAGAAGGTACACGGACCGTATATAAACCTTCGAATTACAGATTCTTCCTTGGTTTCGCCCGTTTTCTGCAAAGTAAGAACAAATGCGCAGCAATACCACATTCTATAGATATTTAATGAAATAAACACGATTTGACAATTTTAGGCACAGGTTTTAGTACAAAGTTTGGTCGGAATATAGATAAGAAAGTGAGATATCAAATTCCCCCAAGCTGAAATCTTGCTTGTCCTCAAGCAAAAATCCCAACTTAGGTATCGAGCTGATTATTGGACTTACCTAAATGCAACTTGGACTTTCCTTGATCAATTTTGATTCACCCCACAGATTGACTAATCAAATTTCATATTCTTAGATGCTTTAATATTTGCAAAAACTAATTACTCGAATTGATCAATCTTTCATTCTTACATTGAAACTATGCCCTCGTTTGTGGTGATTTTTTTTCTTTTTTTTTTCTTTTTCGCCCCCCCCCCCCAAGCTTGAAACAAGCTTAGGTTAGAAAATCGCGGACTTCGTGTGTTGATATATGCAAAAGTTTTTGAAAGTTTTTGAGCTCAAAGGCATCCCGTCGGATTGTGCCAGTACTCTTTTTTTATAAATTTGGGAGACAAGCTCAAAGGCGCCCCGTAGGACTTATTGCCAGTACTCTTATTTTCTCCATCTTTTCGTTTGTTTCATCATCATTTTTTTTATTCATTTGCATATATCATGAATACACACATCCAATGGTATTCTTTCATACCAATGGATATCCCAATCTTTCTTTTATTTAAAATCCCAATTCCCTATTTTAAAAGGCACAGTTTAGTTTCAGAATGGTTTTTCGATACAATTCGACTTTCATTCTTTCAAATGCTCAAAATATCCCATCCTATGCAATTCTTTGATCAATTATGGGGTTATTTCCAATTTCTCAAAGTCATCTAAATTACAATCAAAAAAATTTTGCAAAGGCCCCTAATTCTAGCAATTCACGCAAATTTATCACCTAAAAGTGCAAGAAAAAGTAAACATGACCTAAATGCAAAGTTCTCCCCCCCCAAGCTAAGTCCGAGCATTGTCCTCAATGCTTCAAGACAGATAGAAAGAAAAAAGAGTAAGACCTGGGGAAAAGAGAGCAGACCTGATCAGTAGTCGTGAGGATCATAGAACCTCCAGTCTCATGTTCGTGCACGGACCGTGTGAAGTTGTGTGCGGTCCGTGTGGCTTGTTGAACTTTGAATTCCATCCATTTGATCTTTCTAATTGCAAAACAAACAAATGAAAATGCATGCAAATAATAAAAGTGAAAATATGCAGATAAGTATAAATATTAAATTATTTTAAAAAAATGCAATAAAAGTAAAAAGGATTGGGTTGTCTCCCAAGAAACGCTTGTTTTAGGTCTTGAGCTTGACCAAAAAGCTTGTTCCTGTGGTGAGAGAAAAATAAAAGAAAAAGATACAAGTTAAAATCTAGAATTTAGCAAAATAAGCAAAATCCAAAATTTTCAATGCCGTTCCCCGGCAACGACGCCAAAAACTTGTTACACCAAAATGTTTAGTACAAAGTTTAAGTACAGTAAACTGTACTTTTTAACCTTAAACACACTTTCGATTCAAATTGCAAGTATACAATCCTATCGCGTAGTATATTATCGGGTATCTATCACAGGGACGGTTTGACAATTACCGAACTTTACTTAAACTATAGAGATTCTAGAAGTCTGCAAAGGTTGTTTTGGAGTATTACGTGTCCTATCAGTTCAATAACAGAATTCAAAATAATAAAGTAAACTTGTATTTGGTTTTAATATAATTAAAAAGGGGTTCCTAGGGTTTCTGATTTCATCTCAGCTCAGCCTCAAGGTGCCCGGTCCGTGCACTTTCATGCACGGGCCGTGTGTAATGTACACTTTTTTTGCAACTCGCTTGTCGTAGACTAGATTTTCCAGGGGCCATTTGTGCTGTGTTAAAGACCAACAGCTATGAGTTATATATAAGATAGAGTGCTAAATATAAAATGTTGTAAGTAGGGGCCATTTCTGTCAAATTGAAGACCTTACAATTCTTAAATTCAAATTTGGACAAATAAATTGCAAATCATCAAATGACAGATACAAACATTAGGTGAGTAGAACTCTAGAATTGGATCATCTATTTTCAACCGGTTTATTGTTCTAAGTGTACCAGATTGAAATATATAAAATTTAGACAGAAGGTGTTACACAGCAGCAATAAAACACGAGTTTTTTAGCAATCAAAAATTAAAGAGCATTTGTTGTCCTATGTGCTGCTCTTAACAGCATTTGTTAAGTGTCAAATTAAAGACCTTACTATACCTAAACTCAAATTTGGACAACTAAGTTGCATGCATCATTTGAAAACACAAAAATTAAAATCACTAAATTGCAAGCAGAAGACTTCAATTATTTCACAAGTATTTACATGATCTATCACCAGAAGACTTCAACCGTACCAGAAACTGGTACAGGAGCATTCCTATAAATTTTAGTAGGCAGAAATTGACAAAAGGGTAAAATTGACAAAAGTTCATCAATTATTTTGCTACCTAACACAGTGTAGGGTAAAATTGACAAAGTTCATCAATTAAAAAGCAAAGACTTAGTATTTTGAAAGCAACTTATAAATTATTGAACTGGACTTAGTATTTTGAAGATAGAAGTCTGAAACTGTCAGAACAAAATGTGCAAAAACTGCAATAATGCCCCTATTGTTATTTCTTATTATGTATACTTGGAAAATCATGGAATGTTTGAGAAAAATTAGTCTTTTCATGTTCACAGATCGATGCACTCTTATTTCTTAACATAAAGTATGAACCGAAAGAAAAAAAAACTGCAATGATGAACTCTTATTTAAAGAGTTAAATATTGCATTGATGATTAACTCTAACAATCCAGAAGAATATTATGTAAATGATGAACTGCAATGATGCACTCTTGTTTCCTAACATAAAGTATGAACCGAAAGAAAAAAAAACTGCAATGATGAACTCTAATTTAAAGAGTTAATTATCGCATTTGCTACTGGTGAAAAGAAGCAATCACTAATCAAAAATAAAAATGCCAAAACTGCTAACAGTCTGGAATAATTTACATAATATTCTTATTTTGTAAACCTCAAAACAAATTTTATGCATTTCTATAAATTTTAGTAGGCAGATGATCAGAGTCAAAAGGATGATGAATTACGTAGGGTTTTGGCTTAGGTTTTGCATATTATCTCACACTTATATTTAATTAATTAGAGGAAAATGCTACTGTCACTCTTCTTTATGTTTTATTGCAGAAAACAAGTTTTGGGACTATTTCACATCAAATGGAGCAAGAATCAGGTCAATCGGATAAGTGACGCTCATCGACTAAGGCCCTGTTTCGGCCTGTATTAGTTGATACGGTCCTAGCCGGATACGAACCAGGAGATAGCGTGATACGCATTAAACCCCCTCAGCGACAGGGTATGAATACAGACCGTATCAGCCAATACGGTCCGTAATCAGAGGCGCCCTTTGGGGAATAACCGCTACAAACGTGTCCAGACGTCCCCTCACTCCTATATAAAGCCCCCTGAACAGAAGAAAAACTCATCTTTGTAATTTTGGTAATTAGGGTTAGATTTGATTGAAGTGAGAAAGAGAGGAGTGTTGTAATAATGCCGCTTCGCAGCTAAGTTCTTTTCTTAGGGGCTAGGCAGTAAACCTTGTTACTCATGATGCTTTGATATATATATTTTCTGTTGATTATGATTTCTTGTTGTTGATTGAAATGCTTTTGTAATTTATTCTCCCTTCACCTGATTTCGATGATCTAGTTTAATCCTAGGGTAGTGACAGTAATTTATTGGTAGAAAAACTATGATGGACGAGTTAGCCTCATTGGGAGCCATTAGATTTATGTGAAGAAAACCTTCGCGGGAAAACCATAAATCAGAACCACAAAACGCAAATCAAGTTCTGTCATTTGCGTAAGATAACTCGTAGTGTCCTATGTAGTAACTTGTGTATTTAGAGATCTGTTATTTGCGTAAGATAACTCGCAGTGTCCTATGTAGTATCTCGATGGAAGTCCCGTCATTTGCGTAAGTGACTCGCAGTGTCCTATGTAGTGTCTTCCATAAACAACAACAGGAAATCAGACCTGACAGAAGTAGAATATCAAAGAGGATTGAGTAGCAATGGTGTGCCGAAAACCTAGGAATTCTCATCTCTATCTTTATTTTAATTATTTTTAATTGTTGCCAAATTTACATTGATCACAATTCCAAATCTTAATTTTCAGATTTTGTCTAGCATTTCGAAAGATTGTGATTTGATCGCTCAAGACTGTAGACCAATATTTCCTGTGGATCGACCTCGATTATACTACTCGATAATGATTGTGCGCTTGCGATCCGAACCAATAGCATTTCCGAGTTTATAAATTTTAAAAGATAACATCTCTCTCTTTTGAGTGATTAGCAGAAATTGACAAAAGGGTAAAATTGATAAAAGTTCATCAATTATTTTGCTACCTAACACAGTGTAGGGTAAAATTGACAAAAGTTCATCAATTAAAAAGCAAAGACTTAGTATTTTGAAAGCAACTTATAAATTATTGAACTGGACTTAGTATTTTGAAGATAGAAGTCTGAAACTGTCAGAACAAAATGTGCAAAACTGCAATAATGCCCCTACTATTATTTCTTATTACGTATACTTGGAAAAGTTCATCAATTAAAAAACAAAAGGTCATCAGATAATTCCCCTCTCTTTGCATTTGATAAGTGTAAAATTGAAGACCAAACCCTAGACTCATATAAGGAACAATTCTCAAATAAGGAACAAATCAAGGAAATGCAAAGGATTTCAAGGGGAATTACCATATAAGTTCCAATAACTTGAATTTTTGAAGGATCTTCCGATTTGCTTTGAATCCCTCTCTGAGATGTGCTACCAATTAGACGCAGAGGGAATGAGATTAGTGTGCAATGTGATTTTATGAGAGAGGGGGGGTATTAGAATGGGGCGAAATTGAGGTGAAAATGAGAGGGAAATTTTGGCGGCCATCAAAATTTTTTTGGATGAGAATGGGGGGAAAGCGGATTAGAAATGGGAGAAAGCGGTGTAGGTGATATCTCGCTTTCTTATCTATATTTCTATCAAACTTTGTACCAAAACCTGTGCCTAAAACTGTCAAATCGTGTTTTATTTCATTGAATATCTATAGAATGTGGTACTGCTGCGCATTTGTTCTTACTTTGCAGAAAACGGGCGAAACCGAGAAAGAATATGGAATTCAAAGGTTTATATACGGTCCGTGTACCTTCTGATGCGGACCGTACATCCCTCTGCCCGACCACAGACACGACCAGGACACCATCCACACGACCTGCATATGATGCTGAAATTTCAGCATCTAAAATTAAAACAGTCATAGATTTTGACTCGTAACTCCGTTTTGGGTGTATGACCACTTTTCGAAAAGCTTGCGAGAAGATCTACAATCTGAGCCAAACAGAGAGTTTCACGCAAGATGCTAACACAGGCACACGGTCCGTGCAGAGAGTTTCACGTACACATTTGTGTGCGGATCGCACACTAACTGCCCAACCACACAGAGAGTTTCACGCAAGATGCTAACACAGGCACACGGTCCGTGCAGATTTTTGTGCGGACCGTACACAGAAAATCCGGAAATCCAGACTGGCGATGGAAATAGATGCCAGCTGGGGAGGTCGAAAAGGAAGGCTTTTAATACGCGATTTTGGGCATTAAAAGGAGGAGATTGCAGACCTAAAGGGGACGGCTGGCTCTTGGGAAGAAATCTTGGCTTGGAGAAGAAGTTTGGAGTCGAATCTTCATCTCTCTTCGAGTTTTGTCATGAACTTCATATTTGTTATTTGTTTTATTTGCTTTTTAACCATGCTTGAGTAGACTTTTATGTTTCTAGGGTTATGATGTAGTCGAATGCTTAGTTTTATTTGCTAGTTACTTGGAATTTGTGTTGAATCTTGTGCTTGCTTGATTGTGTAGTATTTTATTGCTTAGTTGAAATTGTTTGAATTGAATTGTTACTCCGCTAGATGAAATGCCTCATCTAGATGGAAATCGAATAACCTTGATATTCACTCGACCAAACTAAGTATTTGAGATAGGTTTACGATCCGAGAGGTGAAACCAAGTAGTAGCCGAGAGGTGAACTTTTCCTCGTATCGAGAGATCGAGGATATCTTTAGTAAACCAACAAGTGACTTAGGATTATTAAGCCAACATGCGAAAGTTGAGGTTTGAGAACCCTAGGAGGGCAGAAATTGAATCCCGCACCGAGTAATTAAGCCAACATGCGAGAGTTGAGGTCTAGGTACTTTGGTTCGGTCAATAGAACCCTGCACAGGAAAATCAACACAGAAACCAGTAGCTGCTGTATTAACTCGAGGGCCACACGGCCCGTGCATGAAAGTGCACGGACCGGGCACCTTGAGACTAAGCTGAGATGAAATCAGAAACCCTAGGAACCCCTTTTTAATTAAATTAAACCCAAATCAAAGTTTATTTTACTGTTCTGAATTTTATTATTTGAACTGTTAGGACACGTAATACCCCAAATCAACCTTTGCAGACTTCTAGAATCTCTGTAGTTTAAGTAAAGTCCGATAATTGTCAAACCGTCCCTGTGATCGATACCCGACAATATACTACTCGATAGGATTGTGCACTTGCAGTCTGAACCGAAGGTGTATTTAAGGTTTAAAAGGTACAGTTCACTGTACTGAAACTTTGTGCATTACCTTTTGGTGCAACAAGTTTTTGGCGCCGTTGCCGGGGACGGCATTGAAAATTTTGGATTTTGCTTATTTTGCTAAATTCTAGATTTTAACTTGTATCTTTTTCTTTTATTTTTCTCTCTCTACATGAACAAGCTGCCATGGATCTGATTTACTACATGGAGACAAACCAACAGTGGTCCGGCCGCGACAATTCTCGAGGAAGAGGAGGCGGCAAATACAAGGTTGATCGAATCACTGCACTGTCTGCCAAAATGGATGCCATGCAGTGGGCATTGGACAAGATGAGTGTGAAGGCAGATGTCAATCATGGAAGGGGTGAGGAAATTGAGCAGGTCAACTATCTCAGCAACGAATCATCTCACTTTCCGAGACCACCCTTCAACAATCCCTCGAGCAGCATCAACAATCGCAACTTCTATAACTCGAACAACCGCGCATTTCAATTCGATCCACCCGAGCCGTATATTGATCTCGCTATGAGCGACTTCATGCACGAGCAAGGGAAGATGAATCAGATGATGTTCGAGCAGATGCAAGCAATCAGTGCCCAGTTTACCGTTTTACTGCTCGGAATAAGTTGATAATGGAGCGAATGAGTCACCAAATTACCTCTAGTCAACCATCACCTGGAAGGCTGCCCAGTCAACCAGAGATCAACCCCATAGGAGAGGAAAGAGCTATAACTTTACAAAATGAGACTCATTACCAGGGACTTGTCATGCCCATTAACTCAACTGCCAAGCACACGGACCGTTTAGACTCTACACGGACCGTGCCGACCCCACATGTTGCAGAAACTGAGCACCCTGACCGTGCAGAGCCCACACGACCAGCCGAGACCAATGAGACTATCTCTCTCTCCCTTGAAAACTCGGCTGTGGATCTCTCTCGCTAGCTCCTCTCAAAATTAGCTTGTAGAAAAATGCCATATATGCTCTATTGCTTTATAGTAAAATGATACACTAAATGACAAAAATAAATTTCAAATTCAAAGTGTTAATTTGATTGACACTGGCTACTTGATCGGATTCAATAGACTAGTAAACAATAGAATAGTCAACAATAGAATAGTAAACACTAGAATAGTCAACAATAGAATAGAATTGAATTTTTTTATCAAAAAATAAATACGTAATAAGTACAATTCATTTGATATCAATTGAAATAAGTCCACAAAATTCATCTAATTTACAATCAATTGCACCTATGTCCTAACTATAGTTTGATACAAAATTCGATAGTTGGTCACTTTAACCGATTGTTATTTTCTTAGTAATGTTGGTGAAGATTGCTGCAATAACTCACTACAGAAAACACAATCATACACGGATATGATAAATTTCCAGATTAACAGTGTATAATGGGAAAAGGCACTCGTGCGAAAAAAGTTTCAACATACACACGTTCTAAAAGTTTTGAATTGTATTCGGAAGTCACATTTAATTTTTTTTACAACCGGAAAAAATCCTACCTGAAAAATATTTCGGAGTCCTTCAATATATCTAAATTATAAGATATTTTATCTATTTTATTTAATTTTCTTTCTAACATATTTAAATAATTATTTATTCTTTCTATTTATGAAAATTGTTAAACAATTATTATTTTCATTCAGATCAAATTGTGAGGTTTATTTTGTGTTATCGGGGTCGCTATAGCATTTTGCGGCCCTCAGTTTTTGGGGCCACAAATTGTCTTGACGGCCTGAATGTTTTTGAAATTCTCCTAAAATTATGATTTTTTGGTTTTTTTTTAAATATGATATAAATAAAATTTTCGGCATAATATGTGACCGAATATTACTCAAAAGTAACCATTCTAATATTATAAAAACTATAAAAAAGAAAAAGAGAGAAGATGTTTTAAAAATGACACGACTGGATAAGGTTGACACGCAGGCAAATGGATGCATATTAAATATCTTGGCAATGTTATTGGGTACATGCCCCTTTTCTAAAAATACCATATATGGATCACTATCATTCTACCAATGAGAAAATGACGACCTGTGCAACTGTGCAGTGCTGGGTCCGGATGCTTTGAACTAATTCAAATCAATTAAAATGCGGCTCATTTCGAATCAATTTATTTCTAAGATTTTAGTGCCAGTGGATGTGGGGCAGGAGCTCCTCTGAGCAACTTGTTGAGGTAGACATAAATATCTTGGCAATGTGATTGGGTACATGTAGGGCTGCACAAAAAATTCGTAGTTCGTAATTCGATTCGAGTTTGATTCGAAAAAGTTCAGAAAAAATTCAATTCGAAATTGAGTTCGTTCGAAATTATTTCAAACCAAACTTAGTTTGAAATTAATTCAAACCAAACTCAAACTGGACCTAGTTCGTTCGAAATAGGTTCGCAAACCAAATTTAGTTCGAAATTAACTCAAACATGAACCGTTAATTTCTGCTGATAACTTATGTTCACTGATGAAAATATAAGCCGTCCAGTCCATAATTGCTTTGAATTCTGACTTCTGAAACAGAAATTCCGGTCCAATTACAAGCTCAAATAAAAAAATTCAACAACAAAGCTCAAATAAAAAAATTCACATGTTTATACCAGAAATTTTGCTTTTTATGGTAGGATTCTGAGTTTTTCGAGTAATCCAGTCTCAACTCTCTCGTTTTTTTTCTTTGTTTTGATAAAGTTATTATTAATTTGATAAATTTGTTCAATTAATTTCAGCTTTAAGAAACTATTAAATAATAAATAAATAAAATAAATATTGTACCTTTATCATTTTTTTGACAGCAATACATTTTTTGGCATTTTTTGCATTTATTTTCGGACCGTTCGTTTTACCGCGGGAATTCAACGGCCGATCTACAACAAAATCATTCCAAATCTGATCTAGAATGATCAAGGTACAATATTGAACATAACCAATATAAAAGTTCGGAAGTTTTATTATGTATGAGCTTTGGTCCAACACGAAATGTTTATGGCCATACGATGCTTCAATTTTCGATCAACTAGATGGATGGGTAAATGAAAACAAAATTTTATCAAACTTTCATGGAAGACGATAAATGCAATGCTCTTTGATTTCAACGGCCCCGATTGGTCAACGGACGACATATTTATGTGCGCCTTCATTAACTTAGAAAGCAAGAGTATATGTTTCATGAGACATAAACTCTTGCCTTGTGAGTTAATGAAGGTGCACGAAAATATATCGTCTGTGGTTTGATCGGGACCGTTGAAATCAAAGAGCACTGCATTTATCATCTTCGATGAAAGTTTGATAAAATTTTGTTTTGATTTACCCATCCATCTAGTTGATCGAAAATTGAAGCATCGTATGGCCATAAACATTTCGTGTTGGATCAAAGCTCATACATAATAAAACTTCCGAACTTTTATGTTGTTACGTTCAATATTGCACCTTGATCATTCTAGATCAGATTTGGAATGATTTTGTTGCAGATCGATCATTGAATTCCCGCGGTAAAACGAACGGTCCGAAAATAAATGCAAAAAATGCCAAAAAATGCAAAAAAATGTATTGCTGTCAAAAAAATGAAAAAAATGCTGTCAAAAAAATGATCAAGGTACAATATTTCTTTTATATGTCTAAAAAATACAAAAAATGTTGTTATTGATCAGCTATTCATTTAGAAAAAAAATTATATGTATTGCTGTAAAAAAAAATGCAAAAAATGCAAAAAAATACTTATTTATTTGATAAAAATAAAAAAATAAAAAAAACATGCAAAAAGTAAAAAAAAATGTAAAAAGTTTGAAAATATATATTTTTATTTTTTTCCAAATTATTTGCTGTCTAATTTTATTTTGTATCACTGCAATGCACTTTTAAACTCACTCAATAAAATATTAAATAAAATATTAACTAAGCGAGTGACCCCACAAATCCTGCAATCCGATCACCTCAATAATTTCACACCCTTAGATCTATCATCTTACCAACGTCTAGATCTCTTCCATGTTATCAATTCGCTCACTTTCTATTCAACCAATTAACCCGCTATTTTTTCCGCCACTGCCTCCAATTTTTTTCCCTCTTCCCGCTAATTTACGCCAAAACCGCTCGTCCAAATTTCTCTCCCGCTAAGTACCAAAATAATCTCCCTCACGTCTTCTCTCTCTCACTGGTGGCCTCTCACAACAAAGACTCCTCTCTCGCCTAAATCCCCTGTTGCGTACATTCAAACTGAGTGTGGTATTTGGTTGTAATTAATTTTGAAGTGCTTGAGTTTTTATTTAAATGGTACTTCTATTGATATTTGGGTTTTATTTAAATTGTATTTTGAATATTTTGGAGTGCTTGAGTTTTTATTTAAATTGTACTTCTATTGATATTTGGGTTTTATTTAAATTGTACTTTGAATACTTGAGTTTTTATTAAAGTGTTGTAATTTCGCACTATGGCCCAGTCAGAAGTCATAAATCGTAAGTCGTAACAAAGTTCGTAAAGGTTTGAAATTGAGTTCGTAAAAAATTCGGTTCGAAATTGGGTTCGTTCGAAATTGAGTTCGTTCGAAATTAATTCAAACCAAACCTAGTTCGAAATTAATTCAAACCAAACTCAAACTGGAGGTAAGTTCGATTCGGTTCGGTTCGTTTGCAGCCCTAGGTACATGCCCCTTTTCTAAAAATAGCATATATGGATCACTATCATTCTACCAATGAGAAAACGACGACCTGTGCAACTGAAATTATGTTAATTTATGCTGAAATTACAATAATTATGCAGAATTATACTAAAATATGATAAATTATACTAAATTACGTATGAATAAAGCCAATTTTGTGTCATCTTTCATAAATCATAAAAAATAGTAAAAAAATTTCAAAAATAATAAAACTTGATATTCTACAATTTCATTATATAACTAATTTACTGAGTTACGTAGATTGGAGAATAGAAATAAAAATCTTAATCGGAAACTTCAACTGAAGTTTTGAGACTCTTCCCTTTGTTTTTTGCCAATTCTGAATTTTGAAATCCAATATTACTAGTTTTGATGCATGCGCATTTTTGTAAGCTTTCCGAAAAGTGCTCATTTGTTGAAATCAGACACTCGAGCGCCGTTTTATGGCAATTTGAAGGTTCGTCGTCGTTTTTCGCCTTCTCAATGAAGATATCATCTCTATTCATACGTAATTTTGCGTAATTTAGTGTATTCTAGCATAATTCTACATAATTATTGTAATTTAGTGTAATTCAGCTTAAATTAACATAATTTCAAGTAATTTAGCGTGTTTTAGTATAAATATGCTAATTATATATCAAAAATGTAATCTAGCAAATATTTAAAAAAACAATTCGATTTTTTAGTGTTATATTTTAGCATTTTAGCTATTTGTCTCTTAAAAAAAATAAAAAAATAACATAATTTCAAGTAATTCTCAAGTAAATTAACGTATTTTAGTATAAATATGCTATCAGAAAAGTAATTTCACAAATATTTAAAAAAAAATTAATTTTTTAGTGTTATATTTCAGCATTTTAGTTATTTGTCTCTTATAAAAAAAAAAAATCAAGGGACCGGCCATTAAATGGCGGTTTGGGCATTTTTATTAATCTTTAATTAACTTTGAATATTTTTAAAAATGTCGGTTTATACATCAAAAGAAGTAATCTAACAAATATTAAAAACAAAATTTGAATTTTTATTGTTAAATTTCATTCATATTGTCTCTCAAATCTTAAAAAAAAAAAAAACTGGACCGCTCCTCTGTGGGATGGTTCAGTATGCACTGGCTAACTGCCCCACAGGAGGGCGGTTTAGTGAGATAGTGAACCGCCCTCCGAGGGGCGGTTAGGTCGTTTTTAAAAATAAAAAAAAATCAAAGTTATATGTGATATTTTTTCTTTTTTCTGGGGTTATTAATAAAAAAAATCGGCTCATTTTGAATCAATTTATTTCTAAGATTTTAGTGCCAGTGGATTTGGGGCAGCAGCTCGTTTGCGCTGTACATAGAAAGATTTTGCGATTTTTTTATTTTTAGAAATAAAAAAATTAATTTGTCAGAAATAATATAGATAGTTTTAGATGAAAATTAGTTAGTCAGAACTAATAGCTCCTTTCCGATTAGAAGAGGCCAATGACCCTAACTAATGATTTAGTTCACTAATTTGCACAATTTACTATGTACACCAATGACTACTAGCAGGGGCAGCTGTCTCTTCTGAATTTTGAGTTTTAGTAGAAATATATCGGCCCTGACTCCTGACCGACTTTGCCCCCTTGAAATTTTTTTTACCCTCTATAGATGTTTAATTTGTAATTTGGATTAAATTTAGGATTAAAATTGAAATAAATTTGTTGAATTTTGATTGATAATTAGAATTATAAGTTAGAGTATCAGAAATTACAATTCAAAGTATTGCAAAGTATAAGTTAAAGCATTATTTTTTATCGAGTACCCAATTAGTTAATGAATTTAAATCCGATTCGATATTTTTTTGCCCCACCTGGACGAAAATTCTGAATCCGCCCCTAACTACTAGTTTGGTCATGTTAGCATCTCTCCAATTAATACTAAAGTGGAAGAGAGAAAAGAAAAAAAAAGATAATAAAACATCTAGAGTTTACAGTTATTCCTGAAACCAACTCAATAGTTCCTACTCATTAGTGTCCAGATTTTTTTTTTTTTCTTAAAACAAGCTACATGACCATTGGTTTGATCTTAGCAGATATCCAACCAACCAATTCTATTTAATCAGAAAAAATATAATTAATTCTTTTTAGTAAATTTGATTTTTTAATTTCTGAAAATGATTTTTTTTTTTTTTTTTTGCGAAAATCATCCATCAGAATCCGTGTGGGGCAGGAGCTCCTCTAAGCAACTTGTTTATCTTATCTTCAAAAATTCTGCTGTCACAACTTCATAAATCATTGTGTGGTGAGTTGCTGATCCAATTTTTTTATTAATACCCCAGAAAAAAAAATATCAAATATAACCTCTGTTTTTTTTTTAAATATAACCTAATCGCCCCCGCATGGGGCGGTTCACTATACCCATCAAACCGCCCCATGCGGGGGCGGTCCACCCGACAAAGAAAACTGCCCCACAGGGGGGGCGGTCCTCTATGAAACACTATAAATCCGGTTTCTCTCTCTTTCTCCCTCACATTCACTCACTCACTCAACCCGGGAACCTCTCGCTCTTTACTGTACTCTGCAGGTAATTTTTTTTTATTATTATTTTTTTTTTTTTATTATTATTTTTTTTTTTTATTATTTTTTTTTTTTTTTTTTTATTATTATTGTTTATTATTTAATTTTGTATTATTATTGTTCATATTTTTTTAGATGAGAATAATGGACAGTAACAATCGAGGTAAAGAGAAAGAGAGCAACCGAGGTAGGTCGTCCAATCGTGACGGCCTAGTGATCGAGGTAAAAACCGACATAGAGTCAACTAGTGATCGAGGTACAAATAAGAGAGAAAAGAAATGTAAATACTGCGTTCCTACCAATTAATGTTACGTATGTAGCATGAAGGAACATATTAAATCCCTACGGCATATTCTGCATGAAATTTCGGATGATGATTTTGTGGAAAACTCGTACGGCTATTTTTCAAAAAAGAAGAAGGTTGATCCAGAGCCGCCAGGATCGGACGATGAGTTCGTTCCGTGTACTTATGCTGGTAAGGTTTCCACCACGTCTGATGTGACTGGTCCAGATCCGACAGATTTCAACGATGACTTTGTTCTATATACTTTCAAGGCTCGTTGTAAGAAGTAGTACTAATTATTAAGAATTTATGTTGAAGACTTTATTCCATGTAGTATTTATTCCATTAAGTTATTGTTTATTTATATTTTATGTTGTCAATTTGTGTATATGTAATTACGTTACGAAAATAACAAAACTCAAGTATATAAAATAGTTACAAAAATACGAATTAAAGCAATTCACAAACTACGAATTAAAACAGTTCACAAACTTAGCGACGACGACCAAACAAACTTAGAATTCAACGAGTTCTGGATCTGCTTCCAGACGGTTGTGCGACACTACTACCGCTACCGGATGTCTCTTCATGACTACTACCGCTACCGGTTGCCTCAGCAACAACTCTAGCATTTTCTCTTTCGTTGGCTTTGTTCATGCCATCTACATTCTAGTTCACCAAAAATGGTATGTTATTGAAATTGTAAAATCTAAAATAAATTATAAAATATAAAATGAAATCTACTTGCTCGATGCCTGTCACAAGTTGAACGGCGAGCCTAATGTCCCATTCGCCTACCCTACATCTGGTCCATTGTCATTATAGCATGCTTGTGGGGCCTTCTCCCTAACCTGATATAAAAAGAAGTTAAATAACTATATTAAAAAGAAGTTCAGTGCATATACAAAGCATTCTCCCTAACCTGATCCACTTTTTGGCGGGCTTGATTTTATCCCCAACATAGGCCGGCCACGCATGCTGGTTAGGATAAGGATGGAAGGATGCACCCCAAGTACTCGCAAGGTAATCGGTACGGTACATGTCGGCGACAAAATCATCCTCACGGAAGTTTCTCACTCGGCACACCGCCATAACATGAGAACAGGGTAGGTGAGCTAGTTGGATTCATTGGCATGTACATGTTACAGTATTGCCATCTCCGATAATGACAACATACTTGTAAGGTCTTTTCACAAACTCCATAGTCCCATCTGCTTTACGGCTAGTTCGAACATACTCATTCGGAGAGTGCACTTCGAATTCCAAGGTGCGATCCCCATACGGGACAACGTTCATAACTGAACCTTTATCCCAATGTTTACGTAGTTTGCCCTCCACCCTTGTTGAAAACGTTTGATTCCTGCTGAGTAATTATTGTGCTTTAACACGTCGTTCAACGAACCATACATTTACACTAGTGGAAAATATGGAATCAGGATCGGTTATATATGCATATTAGTATCGGAATGCAACCGATCCTGATGGAGGCGATACTGATACTTACAATAATCTGGATCGGTTAAATAACCGATCCTGATAGTTACTATCAGGATCGGTTGTTTGAAACAACCGATCCTGATGTTATACTATCAGGATCGGTTGTTTGAAACAACTGATCCTGATAGTAACTATCAGGATCAGTTTGTTTGAAACAACCGACCCTGATAGTTACTATCAGGATCGGTTTTGTTGAAAAAACCGATCCTGATACTTTTTTTTTTTTTTTTAATAATGTTGGTTCTGAAAAAAAAAATCAGGATCGGTTGTTTTGAAATAACCGATCCTGATACCTTTTTTTTTTTTTAATGTTGGTTCTGAAAAAAAAGAAAAGAATCAGGATCAGTTTTTTTGAAACAACCGATCCTGATGTTATATTGGATCTAAAATTTTTTTTTTTTTTTTATTTGGCCAGCTTCCATATATATTTGCTGGCCAGCATAAATTTTTTTTTTATTTACCATTGATTTATTGGAGCTCAAAACCAATTAAGAACACAAAATAAAATTCATGAAACACAAAAAGAAGTACAATAGTTGAAGAAATTTGGTGCAATAGCAAAATAAAATTGAAAATACAAATGAAAAAAGATAGTTGATCGGTCGGATAATTAAGATAAATAAAAAGATAGTTTCAAAAAGCATTGCTCAAATGAAAAAAGATAAATAAATAAATTGAAAATACAAAAAAAAATGTGTTTTAAAAGTATAATAATGAGAAAATTAGATAAAGCTAATACCGTGATAGTTGATCGGCCGGATGATTAAGTAACTTGAGCGAGATGTCCTCAAGACTGAAAAACAATAAACAAACACCATTAATTAATTTTTGAAACAATACAAAAAATAAAAATTGACACGGAGGTTCGAGAGGTTCGAGAAGCTCGGCTTTGAGAGGGAGAGACGGAGACAGAGACAGAGAGACACGGAGGAGACGGAGAGACGAGACGGAGACAGAGAGAGGAGAGACACGGAGGTCTGAGGATTTGAGAGGGAGAGACGGAGACACAGAGAGAGAGAAAAACGCTAAGTTGAAAATGAGAGGCGCGAAATTAAAATAAGAACTAAGCAGGAGTTATCAGGATCGGTTATTTCGAAATAACCGATCCTGATTGTTTTTGTAAGTACAAAGGCGCGAAACAGAATTAAACCCTAGCGTCAAATTAGCATGAGGATCGGTTATTTCAAAAAAACTGATCCTGATACCTTTTTTTAAGTTGTTTCTGCAAGAAAAGAAAAAATCAGGATCGGTTGTGTTGAAAAAACCGATCCTGATACTTTTTTTTTTAATGTTGGTTCTGAAAAAAAAAAAAAAAGAGTATCAGGATCGGTTCTGTGAACAGAACCGATCCTGATACTTTTTTTTTTTTAATTTTGGTTCGGAAAAAAAAAAAAACAGTATCAGGATCGGTTCTGTCCACAGAACCGATCCTGATACTCTTTTTTTCTTTTTTTCTTTTTCTTTTTTTTAAATTTTGGTTCTGAAAAAAAAAAAAAAACAGTATCAGGATCGGTTCTGTCCACAGAACCGATCCTGATACTCTTTTTTTTTTTTTTTTTTTTAATGTTGGTTCTGAAAAAAAAAAAAGTATCAGGATCGGTTCTGTAAACATAACCGATCCTGATACTTTTTTGTTTTTTTTTTTTTTAAATTTTGGTTCTGAAAAAAAAAAGTATCAGGATCGGTTTTGTTTACAGAACCGATCCTGATACTTTTTTTTTTCAGAACCAACATTAAAAAAAAAAAAAAGTATCAGGATCGGTTCTGTTGTAACAACCGATCCTGATTCTTTTTTTTTCAGAACCAACATTAAAAAAAAGAATTAGAATCGGTTGTTTGTTAGAACCGATCCTGATACTATCAGTATCGGTTTTCAAGAAATAACTGATCCTAATATGTGTTCCATTAGGATCGGTTGTTTGTAAAAACCGATCCTGATAGTATCAGGATCGGTTCTAATAAAAAACCGATTCTAATTGTTCATAAATTAGGATCGGTTAACCATAAAACCCGATCTGAATAGTTTTTAGGATCGGTTTTCTAAAAAAAACTGATCCAGATAGATATTAGAATCGGTTGTTTCATATAACTGATACTATTAGGCCGATCCTGATTCCAGTTTTTCCACTAGTGTTAACTTGTAGAAAGTGTCCTCCACAATTGCCGCCACGGGCAACATTCAGCTCTACTTGAAAACAGCATTCAAGGACTGCGACCCATTTGTGGTCATTATTCCCCATCTCCAACCTCCATCACGGGCTTGAAATATTTTCTGATATGCGGGTGATTCTTACAAATCTCTAGGGTTATTTTTCACCACCTTGATTAAGTACGCATTTGCCTTCAGACAATACTACACCGAAATAAATTTTCAGATTAGAAAAATATAAGTAAATAGTTTACTAAAATTTCATCTAAAATATACATACCTTGGCAAACTCTCTGAACATCTCTTCCAGCCTTCTCGGCTTCTTCCTTCTGCAACCAATTTTAAATGTATCTGCAACCCTGTTCGAATCCAACATACTTGTGGAGGTTGTCCGCAACGTGTTGCATACACAGCATGTTCACACAGTCGCCGTTCGCTGTCTACCACCCGAACTTTGTTCGATCAAAAACATATTTGATTCCTTTGTGCTGGTCTGATTTGACACAAAAGAACATGTTTCCAACCACCTCTCTTCGCACAAAACTCAGAAAAAAAACCCCAATTTTCACCATCCTCCTTCTCGACAATTGCAAATGCCAAAGGCAGCAACTGGTTTTCGGCATCATATGCACATGCTATCAACAGCCTCCCCTCGTAACGACCAGACAGGAAGCATGCATCTATACTGATAACTGGTCTAATATATGCCACAACTTGAATGCACGGACCAAACACACATGCTATGGCCTTGAATTGCATTGCATTGCTATCATCAGGATCGGTGACATTCCAACATTCATACTTTGTGCTGGGATTTGTACTTGCTATGGCCCAGAGCAGTGGTGCAAGCAAGTTGTATGAACCCTTCCAACTACTGAACAATCTGCAGATCGCAAGTTCACGCCCTCTCCACAACCTGTTGTATTTTGGAGTTACATGATCGTAAGCGCGTCTCACATGTCTACCGACCTCTTTAAGGCTGATCGATGGGTCATTCTTAACCTCCCGCTCAATTACATCGACAATAAGTGATGCCGTAAGTTGTGCATGGTCTGTCCTTGACGATGTAAACTTGCATGTATGAGGGGGTTCACATTTCCTAATGATCCATGCTGCCCCTTACCCAAGGGGTTGCATACAGTTGGAACTCGCATTGCGGTAAGTCTTTGCAAACAACAACTAACATTGTTCGCTCTCTTTTTTGTATTTTGCACTCCCAATTACCGTGAACGTGAACTTCATAGATTTTCTTCACAAGTTCATCTAGGGTGCTATGAACCTGATTCGGAGCAAGCTCTGAATTGTAAACGAGACGCTTCCCAAAATAGCTGATGTCTGCTTCTTCAAAAGCAGTGGTATCGTTGAATGTGACTACCGGATATCTGTCTGTCCGACCTCTAATCGAAAATATGTCATGCCTGGGTGAATAATCTCCATCACAATCTGATAAGTAATCAGAATCCCAATCCCCGTCCCAACTATCACCCGAGTCCATTTCATGTTCCAGTATGGCATAAATCCCTTCAGCCTCCAGCATAGCATCTCTCCAGGGAGCAATAATAGGTACCAGTATATGTACGGACAGTGGTACAGATAGAAATCTGGCTTGGATTACGGGTTCAAGAGGAGGTGGTGGTGGTGGTGGTGGTGGTGGTGGTGGTGGTGGTGGTAGGTCGGTGGTATAATCAGTGGTGTAATCAGTATGAACGGGTGGTACGTACAGTTCAGACGATGATACATGACCCGAGTTTTGGTTACCCGAGTGGTCAAAACCAGAGTGCTGCTGCATCGGGCTATCATAACATGTATTGTCCCTAGAAGGTCCAACCCCGGACTGACGCAGAACCTTTCTGGAATATAACTCCATTATCGGTGTACCTATAGATTGAAAAGTATTGTAAACACATCTATAACAATCATCATCTGTTATTGGATACTTTACATAGTAAGGTCTACCACCCCCCTTCCTGTGTCAACCCAAGTAACTAAATATATGTCATACTGGTTGAGATTTACACCAATCTTTTCAAATACCTTTTGCTTAAGTTCCACAAATGAGGTGTTTTCATTAGTCTCCAAGCCGTGGGTTCGATCTTTCGTGTAATGTAATCCCTCCGCACCCTGCACGAACTTCCCGCCCACATAGAGTGTAACCAACATTTTGAGAGCTACATTAATAAACAAATTTTTATCAATTACAAAATAATAATACAAAATTAAATTATTAATAAACAATAATAATAAAAATTATATAATATTAAAAAAAATTAATAAACAATAATAAACAATAATAAAAAATTAATAAATTAATAAAATAATAATAAACAGTAATAATAAAAATAATAATAAAATAATAATAATATAATAAAAATAATAACAATAATAAAAGAATAATAACAAAAAAAATTTACCTGCGGAGCACAGTAAAGAGCGAGAGGTTCCCGGGTTGAGTGAGTTAGTGAATGTGAGGGAGAAAGAGAGAGAAACTGGATTTATAGTGTTTTATAGTGGACCGCCACCCTGTGGGGCGGTTTGCTTGGCCGGATGGACCACCCCCCCATGGGGCGATTTGATGGGTATAGTTATTCACCCCATAGGGAGGCGGTTAGGTTATATTTTAAAAAAAACAGAGGTTATTTTGATATTTTTCTTTTTTCTGAGGGTATTAATAAAAAAATCGGGTTGCTGATCCTATAAATGACTCGGATAACTGCGATATTTTCTCCTAAATATGACATATACGATCAAGAAGGCATTAGATCGAGTGGACCCCGCCACGTTGCAGTGCTCGCTTTTAGAACCGACATTTTTAAAAATACCCCAAGTTAATTTTTTCAATAAACCCGGAATTAGAATTTTTTTACTATTTATTAAGCTGGTTTGAAAACTGTCGTTTTCAATGCTTCAGAAATTTAATAAAAACAGCAGTTTTCAAACCAGCTTAATAAATAGTAAAAAAATTCCAAAAAACGTAAAATTTGGTCTCCAAGCACATTTTAATATAGATTGAACATCTAACGGTTTAGATTTGTTGTTTGAACATCAAATACTAAGACATGCCCCCGTAGCACCTCGCCGAAGTGCTTCCGGAATCAAATTAGCCATACTTTTATATGTATACACACACACACACACACACAGATATATATATATATATAGTGCTGGGCTTAGCTACTCCATGGAGTAAAACGACTTGGTGCTCCACGACTCATTATTTCTATTTTGAAAATCCAAACTACCGATCCGAACCGCTCAAGTTGTTCTCCATATTGATATGTGTTTGGAGACCAAATTTTACATTTTTTGGAATTTTTTTACTATTTATTAAGCCACTTTGAAAATCATTGATCCGGCGGTCCAGAAATTTTTACTGTTTTTTAATGTTCATAAGGATTTTCATATTTTCAAAGTGGCTTAATAAATAGTAAAAAAATTCCAAAAAATGTAAAATTTGGTCTCCAAGTACATTTCAATATGAAGAACATGTTGGAAGGTTCGAATCGACTATTTGAACTTTGAAAATGAAGATATGGCGTGGAGTACAAAGTCGTTTTACTCCATGAAGTAGCTAAGTCCATCTCTATATATATATATATATCTATATATATATATATATATATATATGTGTGTGTGTGTGTGTGTGTGTGTACATACATATATATAGGAAGTGGCTACGGTGCTACGCGTAGCATAGAGGGCCTCTGTGCTACGGCTTAATATTTGAGTTTTCAAAATCCTAACGGTCAATCCGAACCGTTCAATATGATCTCCATATGAATATGTACTTGCAAACCAAATTTTACTTCTTTTAGAATTTTTTTAGATAGGTAGAAAATCACTTGATCTGAATGGTACATAATTTCCAGATCAAGTGATTTTCTACCTATCTAAAAAAATAGTAAAAAATGTCTAAAAAATGTAAAATTTGGTTTGCAAGTACATATTCGTATGGAGATCATGTTGAACGGTTCGGATCAACCGTTAGGGTTTTGAAAACTCAAATATTGAGCCGTAGCACGGAGGCCCTCTATGCTACGCGTAACATATTAGCCAAATTCCATATATATATATATATATATATATAGAGAGAGAGAGAGAGAAAGCTGGGCTTAGCTAAGCCATGGTGTAAAACGACTTGGTGCTCCACACCTCATTATTTCCATTTTCAAAATCAAAAATGTCGATCCGACCGTTCAAGTTGTTCTCCATATTGAAATGTGCTTGGAGACCAAATTTTACATTTTTTGGAATTTTTTTACTAATTATTAAGCTACTTTGAAAATCGCTGATCCATTGGTCCAGAATTTTTTACTGTTTTGCTACTATTCATCCGAATCAGCGATTTTCAAAGTGGCCTAATAAATAGTAAAAAAATTCTAAAAAATGTAAAATTTGGTCTCCAAGCACATTTCAATATGGAGAACAACTTGAGCGGTTCAAATCGGTAGTTTGGATTTTCAAAATAAAAATATGGCGTGGAGTACAAAGTCGTTTTACTCTATGGCCTAGCTAAGTCCATCTCTATATATATATATATAGAGTCCGGCTAGCGTCCAAACGTTTGGATAGAGGCCTATATCCAAACGGTTTATTTTTGCAATTTTAAAGTCCCAAAAGTCTATCTGAAGCACTCAACATGTTTGGAATATTAAAATGTGCTTGGAAACTAAATTTTACATTTTTTGAAATTTTTTTGCTATTTTTTTAGAATTTTTGAAAATCATTGTTTTGATATGGAAAAAAAAAGAATAAAAAATTCATCAAAACAACGATTTTCAAAAATTCTAAAAAATAGCAATAAAATTCCAAAAAAAATGTAAAATTTAGTTTCCAAGCAAATTTTAATATTCCAAACATGTTAAGCGCTTCAAATCGACTTTTGAGACATTGAAATCGCAAAAATGAACCGTTTGGATATAGGCCTCTATCAAAACGTTTGGACGCTAGCCAGACTCTATATATATATATAGAGAGAGAGAGAGAGAGAGAGAGAGTGGCTAAGCTCAAAACGTTTACACCAAGCCCTTGGTGCAAACGTTTTGGTTCTCCTATTTACAAAGTCCAAACGGTCGATCCAAACCGTTAGATATTTAATCCATATTAAAATGTGCTTGGAGACCAAATTTCACATTTTTTGGAATTTTTTTGCTATTTATTAAGCCACTTTGAAAGTTGCTGATTCGGGTGAACAGTAAAAACAGTGCAATAAAATTCTGGACCATGTGATCAGCAACTTTCAAAGTGGCTTAATAAATAGTAAAAAAATTCCAAAAAATGTCAAATTTGGTCTCCAAGCACATTTCAATATGGAGAACAACTTGAACGGTTCGGATCGACCGTTTGGACTTCGAAAATCCGAAAACAAATCGTTTGCACCAAACCCTTGGTGCAAACGTTTTGAGCTTAGCCACTCTATATATATATATATATAGGAAATGGCTACAGTGCTACGCGTAGCATAGAAGGCCTCCGTGCTACGGCTTAATATTTGAGTTTTCAAAATTTTAACGGTCGATCCGAACTGTTCAACGTGATCTCCATATGAATATGTACTTGCAAATCAAATTTTACATTTTTTAGAATTTTTTTACTATTTTTTTAGATAGGTAGAAAATCACTTGATCTGAAAATTTATGTACCATTCAGATCAAGTGATTTTCTACCTATCTAAAAAAATAGTAAAAAAATTCTAAAAATGTAAAATTTGGTTTGCAAGTAAATATTCATATAGAGATCACGTTGAACAGTTCGGATCGACTGTTAGGATTTTAAAAACTCAAATATTGAGCCGTAGCACGGAGGCCCTCTATGCTACGCGTAGCACCGTAGCCAATTCCTATATATATATATATATATGTATGTATATATGAGGAGGGATCCAATTACATCTTTTTTGATGACACATCATGACACTGTTTTTTTTATAGGTCAATTTTGTGATTTCAAAATTCAAACAGTCGATCCGAACCGTTCAACATGATCACCATATTAAAATGTGCTTGGAGATCAAATTTTACATTTTTTTTTTGAATTTTTTTACTATTTATTAAGATGGTTACAAAATCGTTGTTTTTCAATGGTACGAAAACAACGATTTTGTAACCATCTTAATAAATAGTAAAAAAATTCAAAAAAATGTAAAATTTGATCTCCAAGCACATTTTAATATATCCATCATGTTGAACGGTTTGGATTGACTATTTGGACTTAGAAAATAGTAGGTGTCAAAGTGTGTCACCAAAAAAGATGTAATCCGATCCCTCCTCTATATATATATATATAGTGCTGGGCTTAGATAAGCCATGGTATAAAACGACTTGGTGCTCCACGCCTCATTATTTCCATTTTGAAAATCCAAACTACCGATCCGAACCGCTCAAGTTGTTCTCCATATTGAAATGTGCTTGGAGACCAAATTTTACATTTTTTGGAATTTTTTTACTATTTATTAAGCCACTTTGAAAATCGCTGATCCATTGGTCCAGAATTTTTTACTGTTTTGCTACTGTTCATCCGGATCAGCTATTTTCAAAGTGGCTTAATAAATAGTAAAAAAATTCCAAAAAATGTAAAATTTGGTATCCAAGCACATTTCAATATGGAGAACAACTTGAGCGGTTCTGATCGGTAGTTTGGATTTTCAAAATGAAAATATGGCGTGGAGTACCAAGTCGTTTTATACCATGGCTTAGCTAAGTCCATCTCTATATATATATATATATATGTATGTATGTATGTATGTATATATATGTATGTATGTATGTATGTATGTATATATGTATGTATGTATGTATATATATGTGTGTTTTTCTTTGTCATTAACGTTACCAACCCAATACCACCCACTAGGTCCTATCCGGGCTCCATGACCCATCAAGGCATGCATGAACCTAGCATAATACTATTTTATTATATTTTTATTTGATATTCATTTAACGTACCATTTTTCTATAAAAGGACAGACAGATCGTAAGCAAACAAACCAAGCTTTTAATTTGAGAGCACAGAGAAAGAGAGAGAGAGAGAGAGAGATGACTCCTAAGCGCTTTCTAATCTTGGCTGGAATGTTCCTGCTTGTGACATGCAACTTGCTTCCAGAGTTAGCGGCTGATCATTTGTCTGAAACAAGCAACAAGGAAACCAAAAATGACTTTACAGTTGGTAAAGGTAAACTTCTGTGTCAATTTCTCATATTTGGTTTTTATTGTGCATTCACAGTTATTCGTCTGAAACAACAACGAACTTTTTATGTCATATATGGTTTTTACTGTTATTCACTGTTTCATTCATTTTTTTTTTTAATGTTAGGTGTCACAGGCAAATTTGATGATCCAAGAGAAATCCAACCTGAATTATGCTCATGCGCGCTATATTGGCGTTGCTGCCAAAAGAACTAGTTTGTAATTCGTGTCGTTTGGAATTTCTCATATTTTATGTGCTTTCTGTTTTTATTGCTATGTAATCCTACTCTTTATGTCATATGCCTAAATGGCTAAATTTGTTTTCTGTTTTTATTGCTATTTAATGGAATAAGAAGTGTGTATTATTATTGTTGTATATATATATGTGCTCCGCGTACCGCATCTTTTTTCTATTAATTGTTTTGAACTTCAGATGTGGACACAATAAAACGACATTTATTAGTACAGAAAACGCTACTGATCACAGTTAAAAAACAAACTTTTAGACGGTTTTCGAACCGTGTCTATGGGATTTGTGTACAATAGGGTCGCTAAATTTTATACAGTTTTCAAACCATGTACAAAAACACTAATCCTACATGGTTTTTTATTAAAAGCCGTGTATAATCCAAATTTTTTTTGCCGATTTTTTAGTCAAAAGTTATCATACACAGTTTTAAAGAAAAACCATGTATAAAAATAACATCCTTCAAGGTTTTTAATAAAAAAAACCGTTCATAATTCAAGAATTAAAAAAAAAAAAATCACATGGAACCCTATATCTAAATTAAAATCATACTCTAGATCGACCTAAATTCAAATTATACCCTAGATATGAATACCAAAAACACTAAACTATACACTACAACACTACATTTATCAATATATAAACAATAATTACAATTATATCACATATTATTACTTACATGAAAATATAATAATAATACCCAAGATCTAAGACTTCAAACATTTACATGAACAATGCCTAAGAAGAAGTATTGTAAGGACAAAAAAATTAAAAATTAGAAGTGAAAAACTTAATCGGAAACTTCAACTTAAGTTTTGAGACTCTTTTCTTTGTTTTTTTTTTCCAATTTTGATTTTCGAAAGATATTTTAATAGTCAAAAACGCATGCATCTTCTCACAAGATTTCCGAAAAGTGGTCATTTGCTGAAATTGGACACTTGACTGCCGTTTTATGATCGTTTGAAGTTTCGTCATCGGAAATCATCTTTTCGGTGAAGATATCGCGTGTCTTGCTTTATCACTCGCCCTAGCCTTGCCTGTATAAATTTACTTGACTCAGAAAATGGTCATGTACAGCCTACACGGAAGGGAAGGGATGTTTTAGAAATGACTTAGAAAAAATAGAGAGAGATCCATTATAACAGGAAGACACGGATCGATGACGTGGAAAAAATTATATTTCTTTCATCACACACAGATTATACATTAAACTATGTAAAATTGTTAGATCATAAAAAAAATGCCCATCCGAAAATGTGCTGCAGAACTTCCAAAAATGGCCTCAAACATTCATACACGGTTTTTAATGAAAAAAACGTGTACAATTTTATCAAAGTGTACACGGTTTTACTGTTTACAACCGTGTATGAATGTTGGAGCAATTTGATCATTTATACATGGTTGTCAACAATAAAACCGTGTACAATTTGATCATATTTTCAGAGCAAATTTTCATAACATTGTTTTTTTTGCTTTAGACACGAATCTAGTGAGAGAGCAAATGTGTATAATATGCGGTGTATACTTTGCATTTATTTACTAGTGATTTTCCAAAATCTAAGATGATACGCTTACATATTCATATCAATTTTATTATTTCTTAATATATGATAGATAATATTATTCAGAGTACGATTATAAAAAGTTTACGGAAGAAAAATAAATATATGTTATCACTTCTTTCCGAGTGTTGCCCGACAATATATACAAGGTAAAAGTATTATAAAGGGTTTGAGATCCATTGAAAATGAATAATTTTTAATAGGATGCAAAAAAACTTGTAGTTTCGACTAGAATCTATTTTGAACTTGGTTTTCTTGAGAAGATTTTTTGTCACCTCAAAAATAAACCAAAACACTCTGATTTTGAGAGATTTTGAAAACTACCCAGGCCGCCCAGCCAATCTGTGGCCTGAAAAACAGGGGGCCACCAAATGCTATTGCAGACCAAAATAAACCTCAAATTTGTTTGATTTTATAATAATTGTTTAATAATTTCAGAAATAGAAATAACACAATAATTTTTATATTTACTAGAAGTGACTTTTGAACCGGGATCAATAATTCAGATACAAAATATTTTTATTTTTTTTCCAGTAACACACTAAGAAATAGTTTAATTTTTATACAACCGAAAAAAATCCTACCTAAAAAATATTTCGGAGTCCTTCTAGTAAACTTTTTATCTATTTTATGAGAATCATTATTTATTCTTTCTATTTACGAAAGTTATTAAACAATTATTATTTTCATTCACATCAAATTCTGAGGTTTATTTTGTCTTGTTGGGGTCCGCTATAGCATTTGGCAGCCCTCAGTTTTTGGGGCCGCAGATTGTCTTGGCAGTCTGAATGTTTTTGAAATTCTCCTAAAATTATGGTTTTTTGGTTTTTTTTTTTGAAAATATTTTATAAATAAAATTTTCGGCATAATATAATATGTGACCGAATATTACTCAAAAGTAACAATTCTAATATTATAAAAAAGTAAAAAAAAAAAACAGAGAGAAAAGATGTTTTAAAAATGACACGACTGGATAAGGTTGACACGCAGGCAAATGGATGCATATTAAATATCTTGGCAATGTTATTGGGTACATGCCCCTTTTCTAAAAATAGCATATATGGATCACTACCAAATACCAATGAGAAAACGACGACCTGTGCAACTGTGCAGTGCAGGGTCCGGATGCTTTGAACTAATTCGAAGCAATTAAAATGCGGCTCATTTCGAATCAATTTATTTCTAAGATTTTAGTGCCAGTGGATGTGGGGCAGGAGCTCGTGTGCGCTGTACATAGAAAGATTTTGCAATTTTTTATTTTTAGAACTAAAAAAAATAATTTGTCAGAAATAATATAGATAGTTTTAGATGAAACCGAAATAATATAGATGAAAATTAGTTTGTCAGAACTAATAGCTCGTTTCCGATTTGAAGAGGCCAATGATCCTAACTAATAATTTAGTTCTACTAATTTTCACAATTTACTACGTACACAAATGACTACTAGTTCGGTCATGTTAGCATCTCTTCAATGAAGACTAAAGTGGAAAAGAGGAAAGAAAAAAGATAATAAAACACCTAGGGCCTGTTTGGCTGTCACTGTGCCCGTGGGAAAAAAAAAATCATTCAGAGTGAATTTTTTTTTCCCATACGCACAATGTTTCGGTCATTCAAATTGGACCCAAACTCAAGTCCATTTCCGTTCTTGCCTGGTAGTCAAATAGGCCCCTAGAGTTTACAGTTATTCTTGAAACCAACTCAATAGTTCAAACTCATTAGTGTCCAGATTTTTTTTTTTTTTTAAAAACAAGCTACATGATCATTGGTTTGGTCTTAGCAGATATCCAACCAACCAATTCTATTTAATCAGAAAAAATATAATTTATTACTTTTTGGTTAATTTGATTTTTTAATTTCTAAAATGATTTTTTTTTTTTTTTTTGCTAAAATCATCCATCAGAATCCGTGTGGGGCAGGAGCTCCTCTGAGCAACTTTGTTTATCTTATCTTCAAAAATTCTGCTGTCACAACTTCATAAATCATTGTGTGGTGAGTTGCTGATCCTCTAAAATAACTCGGATAACAGCGATATTTTCTCCTAAATATGACATATACGATCAAGAAGGCATTAGATCGAGTGGACCCCGCCACGTTGCAGTGCTCGCTTTTAGAAGCACGTTTTTCAAATCCTTTGAGGCAGACATAAACGGTGTATTTAGTTTGGCAATTTTTTATTGGGGCCCTTCTACTTTAACTTAATTGCATAAAGTTATGAGAATAAGTACTTTATCATATTTTGATGTGTGTATAACCGTATATATATGTTGTTGTCAAAATTAATTTTGTAAAAATATGATGTTATAGTGCTCATTTTTATTTTGAATAGGGCTCAAATGGTTCGTGTCTCATGTTTCATTCGTGTCTAATATCTTTATTTTCATTTTCAAAGTACAAACAGTCGATCTGAACTGCTCAACATAATTTTCATATTAAAATGTGGTTGGAGACAAAATTTAATATTTTTTTTGGAAATATTTTACTATTTTTTTAGATAAGTGCAAAATCAATGTATTTTTACTATTTTTTTAGATAAGTGCAAAATCAATGTATTTGGATGGTTCATAATTGTCACGACCCTGATGCTGGGTCAGAATCGCGACAAGAGAGACACCCTTGCATCCATCCTTTATCCCGTCAACCTACGTCGCAAACAAAAACACAAAGAAACAATATGAAATAAGCTACAAAGCTTAGTAACCGGTTATTTAACGACGCGCTTCTCTATAATTGGCTTATTTAAACAACCATTCAAATATACTGGATTAATCTACACAAATTAACATCAAATTATACATGCATATTTAACGATGATAACACCTGGGTCTAGATTATTAGTAAAACAAGTGTCACAGTATTCACACATTTGGAATGTCTGTCACAGACAATTCCTAGATTCACAGTGCACACAATCTCATCAGTTCATAATCAAATTCGAACCTCATACCTGCTATCCCGTTAAAATATGCCTCATAATCCAATACCCAATTCAAACATCCAATTCAACCATACAAATCGAAAACACAGATTATAGAGAAGTCCGATTACTTGATAGCAATTGATCCAAAAATCCAATTTGAGATGCAATGACTATTCAGAATCAACGCGACGTAGTCAGAATTCCAATCGGATATGAAATCAAATATCAATATATTTATCATAATATTTCCTTTATTTTTCTTTGGATTTTCTCTTTTCTTTTTCATTTTCGGTTTTCATTTTTTTTCATCTCCTACATCAAAAGAGAGAGAGAGAGAGAGAGACCCATTTAAGGGTCGGGTATGCATGAGAGCCACGCGGCAAAACTGCTACGATGGCATTGTTTAAGTTTGAATATTTGCAATTTGAACTTTTAATTTTTCTAATATTATATATAGGTCCAATGTCTTTTAAAAAATTTGTAAAAATTACTGCTGTTACAATAATTTTTCTAAAAGAAGTGATTTTGTATCTATTTTAAAAGTAGTAAAAAAATTACAAAAAATATAAGATTGGTCTCCAAGCACATTGTAATTTAGAGGTAGCAGTTTGAATTTTGAAAATAATAAAAGAATGTGAGTCATGATTGAGAAGAAAATAATTATGCATTTTATTAAATCCAAAAAGTTATTATTTTAATGTAAAATCCAAGAAGGTTTCACCAGTGCCTTTTTGGATTTACTTTGTTAATTTTTATCCCAAGCATGAAAATGGTCATTATTGTTTCCACCAAATAAAGTCCGAAAATCTACTGGTTTTTAACGGCCTTGAGAATGTGAATCATTATTATATTTTTCTTTATAGTCAATAGCTCCAAACTCTTCTGTAAAACGATCAGGATGTACATTATCCTAATCAAAACAAAAATAATAATAAAATAATAACATCAATCGTTCAAGAGATGGAAAACTTAGGAAAAGTAATACAGTGTGTGAGGCACAATTTAATGAGTATATTAGAGTGCTTATAAGCTTACCAAGTTATTTGATAAGCTTGATTTTAAAATTTATAAGAATAATTTCAAACAATAAATTTAAACTGTTGAAACAGATCTACTTTACGAGTGATTCATTTACAACTGTTGACTTAATTTAATATAAGTTAAGTGGTAAAAAAAACAAAAGCTTATTTTTCGACTTAATTTTAATGCATTCATGTTTTGTAATTTTTGAAATTATAAGGTGCCTATTTTTTATTTTTTATTTTGTTTATTTTCGAGAAAAAAATTCCCCAATGTAAACGAATGTAAGAATCATTGTTTTAGGATGTGGTTTTTAAAATATTTGTTTTTTGGCGTATGAGTGAATGCATCTTCTGTTTAGGATTTATGAATAGTGTATGCGGACGAGAATTCTAAAAGTGAATTCTTTTTTTCCAAATTTACAAACTAAATAATTTTTTGTTAGAGAGTATTTTTTAAAAAGGACAAAAAGATGGTAGTATATTTTAGATTTATAAATCATATATGTCATATTGGGAGCGGCTAAGTTGCTGCCGGCAGCATTTCGGCGAGGTGTTTACGGAGGCATATCTTGCAATTTCATATTCAAACAACAAATTCAAACCGTTAGATGTTCAATCTATATTAAAATCTACTTGGAGACCAAATTTTACATTTTTTGGAATTTTTTTACTATTTTTTAAGCTGGTTTGAAAACCGCTGTTTTTATTAAATTTCTGAAGCATTGAAAATAGCGGTTTTCAAACCAGCTTAAAAAATAGCAAAAAAATTTCAAAAAATGTAAAATTTGGTCTCCAAGTAGATTTTAATATAGATTGAACATCTAACGGTTTGAATTTGTTGTTTGAACATCAAATTGCAAGATATGCCCCCGTAAGCACCTTGGCCGAAATGCTTCCGGAAGCAAATTAGCCATACTCATGTCATATTATCAATTTTATATATATGTCAGAATGAAAAGTTTGAAAAATAGATTATGTTATTGAATATACAGCGTATATCTCCATTTCTCCATTCCATTATTAAGCACGTTGGGTGTCCGATCCGCCAAGGGCTATGATTGAAAGATGAAATTTCAGATTTAATCTCAGCCCTCCAATCACTTAATCTGTCTTATTTTGATTAAATGTATATATTTTATGTGTAGAAATCTAAATTTAGTTCAAAACAAACTCGTCACACGTACTGCTACACGATACGTTACAATTGAACTTGAGTAGACTCAGAAATTTAGCCATATATTTCTCATTTCCTTATTATTTTGTTCCTTATTTTTCCCTCTTCAATTGAGCAGACTCCTCCTTCCATTTTTTTATTTCTTTGTTTCCTTACTTCTTTTTTGTTTCTATACGGATCACAATGAAAATCAATTTTTTTTTATTTCCTTATTTCTCTTTCTTTGTTTCTATATATATTGCTGGGAAAATCTGGACTGTATAATACCCTCTTGCGAATTGGATTATTAAGGTAATTCCCAGAGGCACTGTAGCTATTCTCTCTGAAATGTGTTCCCTTTTTCTATACCTAGCTATTTTCTATAATTTTTTCTCTTTTGGCAATGTAATATTTAGACGGTTGAGATTAATAACTTTTTCTCTTTTGGTTTGTTTTTATTATGAAAATATATCATTTTTTATAAAAAATTTCTCTTATAATATGTTCCCGTTGCAACGCACGGGCACTATACTAGTATGCTCTTATATATGTTGTCAACTTTTTTTGTTGCATAAGCATATGCAGCTGTATATTAAAAGGCATGTATTAGATACAAATCAATGATGCCAATTAACATGTTAATTAGGAGTTAAGTTTGCGTTTCAAGTTCTCTTACAAATATTTTAATTAAAAGAGAGTCACTGAGTTATTTAATTGTTTATCAGAAGTTACAAAATTTATAATCTCTATCTTTTCTATCACTAATTAAAACTTCTATCAAATTTTATAAATTAAGCCGAAGTTTTCCAAACTACCATTTATACCTAAAACAGCAAAATCAACATCAATCTAAAAGTTAGAACCATTGTCAAATAAAAATTGGTTATTTATTTCTAATAATTTTCAGAAAGGAAAGGTTCCGTTTTGAAGTAGTGTTAATTTGTTCATCTTTTGAGATGAGGAGTGTTGTTTTTTTGGTAAGAATATATATTTTGCATAAATATAAGATTATTTAAAAATATTATTTTCTTTTTTTGTAAATGCAAGATATTGTTGTATAACTGTACATGCTTAACAAAAGGTTTTATAACTATATTTCTGGTTTATATTTATCTTTGTAGCATCATCATTTTTGTAATTTAATTCATTGTTTATTTTATTGGTTGTGTTAGCAAAGTAATTAATTAAGACTTGTTGTTGGTTATCCGATCCATACCGCTTTATCGTGTAAAGGTAAGATTATTAAAAAATTTGAGAAATGAAGTTACTTTGTCTTGCTCCCATTTTTCCAATTTTGTCTTGCTCCCATTTCTCCTACATCAAAATGGATGCATATTAAATATCTTGGCAATGTTATTATTGCCTTATTGGATACATGGCCCCATGCTAAAAATGGCATATATGGATCACTACCAATTAAACAACGCCAACCTGTGCAACTGTGTAGTGCACGGGTCCGGATGCTTTCAACTAATTATTTAAAGCAATTAGAATGCGGCTCAAATTGAATGTGCTTGGAGACAAAATTTAAAGCAATTACAACCTCTCAACATAATCTTCATCTTATAAAATGTGCTTGAAAACAAAATTTTATATTTTTCTAAAAAAATATTATTATTTTTTAGATAAGTGCAAAATCAATGTATTTGAATAGTTCATAATCTTTTGATTTTGTATACATCTTAAATTGTAAAAAAAATTACAAAAACTATAAGATTGGTTTTCAAACACATTATAATATAGAGATTATGTTGAGTTGTTTGAATCGATTGTTTAAATTTTGAAAATAAATATAAGAGCGTGGGTCATGATTGAGAAGAAAATAATGATGCATTTTATTAAATCCAAAAAGGTTTCACCCGCCAAAAGTGCCTTTTTGGATTTGATGCAAAATACAAAAAAGTTACTTTGTTAATTTTTATCCCAAACATGAAACGGCGGTTATTGTTTTTGGCTATCGGTTTTTTAGACTATAAAAGCTATGTTATGGAATAAAAGTACACTAATTTAGCTACGACCGTTATAGCTGTAATAGTTTACCGTTATAGTTGTAATAGTTTACCACTAGCTCAGTCCAAAATTAACGAGTTCAAGCTGAGACCTAACTTATTCGCGAGCTAGCTTGGCTAGGCATCAATTTGTGAATTTGTATGAATGTGTATGCATTTTATACTATCTAGCTCGATTCAGCTCGGTCCAAAAAATTTATAGAATTTATTTTCTTCTTAAAACAAGATCCAGCCAGACCCAATAAGCCAGCTCGTCAGCTCGCGAGCTAGCTCGGTCCAGCTCGTGACAATTTCAAGCTGAAAATTCAGCTCGCTCGTGACGAGCCAGCTCGTTGCCACCCCTACCCAAAACACAACAATAATAATAATAAACACAAACCAGGAGATTTAAAATTAACCATCCATATTCAGATTTTTTTTGTTTTACCATATTTATAATATATAGTCTAACTAGATAATAGAAGATGTATATTTCTGTACCACATTTATTATATAGAGTCTAACCACATTTATTATATAGAGTCTAACTAGTTTAATAAAAGCAAGTTGTTTATGCAGAATAGTTGTTTTACTTTCCTATAAAGAATACTAAAACCAAGCATGACAGTACCAGAATAATGTGTTATATTGAATAAAACCAAGCATGACAGTACCAGAATAATGTGTTTTATTTCATAAAACCAAGCATGATGGTACCAGAATATTAATTACATAGTCTAGTCTGTTGTCTCTCCCTTTCTGACCTCCCCTCCCTACTCTACTGGCAATTATAGCACAAAATAATGCGTTCTATTATCATTCATTTTCTTTTCTTTGACTTCAAAACTAATGCTACAATACCAAAAGATAGTGAAAATCTCAGATTGGCCCCAATTTTCTTGGTAAAATTTGGGTGAACAATCACAAAATAATAGTTTCAATTTGGGATATAATACATCAAAAATTACAACAAAAATGATACACGTAATAATTTGACTCTATATAAAAGAAACCATCTATCTCCATTAAAATCTCTCTCTCTCATGTGTTAATAACCATGTTAGAAAAAATAGCATGTAAAAGAGAATAGATCAATTGTTATGATAAAATCTACGAGAAAACAAACATATCTTTTTCGGAAGAAAGCATTCTCTTTGCTGCAGCTGTACCGACAATTCTTTCAAGCTACATAAAAGGTGAAATTGAGTTGGATTTAGATTATGCTCCCAAATAGTAGTCTGGAAAATAGCAATACCAGCTTCTGTACAATCTTAGATTCACATGGATCAAGGTATCAGCATCACTTCACTATTAAAATAGTCTTTTCATTCATACTTCAATTGTAACTTTGTTAGTAACATAATTGAGATTAACTGTTCCAAATTTTATTAGAATTGATGCTTATTTAAAAAAACTGAAGTTTATATGAGGCATTTTGCACAAAGTGGGTCTTTTTGGTTAGTTAAAGCTAATTTGGAGGAAAAAAAAAGAGTGAGGCTATGGTAATATGCATAGCGCAAATTGGTCCGGACTATGGATCAATATTTTCAATTTTAAAGTTCAAATATTTGATCTGAACCGTTCAACGTGATTTACATATGAAAATGCACTTGCAGACTAAATTTTATATTTTTTTTTTAGATCAAATGATTCTCTACATATCTAAAAAAAGTAAAATTTGATCTACATGTACATTTTCATATGGAGATCATGTTGAACGATTCAGATCGATTGTTTGTAACTTTGAAAATGAAGATATTGATCCATAGTACGGACCAATATACGCTATGCATAGTACCATAGCCTCACTCAAAAAACAATGCAAAGGAAAGTAGTACCCTGCAGTACTTGTGCAAGACAATTCAACTGCTTGCTTACCTTCAGAAGGTCAAAGCGAGAGAAGAGTACATTGCACATCATGTTTCTCGATGCATCAAGCATGTTTATTATCTAAAAAAATTGTACAAAAGTGATCAATGAGATGAGATCTTCATTAAAGAAAATAGTTTTGAGTCGGAGTACCAACCTCAGGATAAAATTCCTTCCTCTCAGGCAGGGAATATATGATCAAATTCTGGATTCCTCGAATCTACATTACGAATTCATTTACAAATTTAGAGAGGCAACTAGTATGAGAATATTTGTAAATAAACAAAAGATAATATGTTAGTTGATATCAAATTCAAGAAGAAATAGTGACAGAGACACTTATTGAGAATCTTAACCAAGAGAAACATGCAAGATAGGGTTCTGAGACCCAAAACATTTATGTAACAACCTGGTAAAGTGAACAGCACTGTATCAGTACCAGATCTGTCATAATTTTTTTAAGGGGGGAATTTCATGTATACCCCTTTAAAACCTTGAAATTACGTATTTCCCCCTCTAAAATTCATAATATCATATTTACCCTTCTAAATTTCAAAACCTCACAAATTCATAATACCATATTGACAAATTACGATGAATATTATCCTATTTGCATCCTAAATGTTGATAAATTTGCAAAAATTGCCAAACTGCTAAACCAACTGTTTATCAATCAACAAGTTGACTATTGCCCTTATCCTTCACATTACTCAACAAACAAGCCGGGAACCGTTCCATAAAAATTTAAAACCAATATTCATATTATTGACTGGAAATTAGTTCAATTTGTATAAAGGAGTCACAAAAACCACAGGCAAAATTATCAAGATTTAATGGAATAATAAAGTTGTGCCCTCATGGTAATGTAAATTATCACAAAATTGGCAGGTATTAGCGAAAAATGTGACAAACATGTATTGGGATATGGCCCAACCACCCAAAAGATATGATAAAGAGATAATGTATAAGCTCATAAGCAAAGCATAACCTTGTATCTGTGGTAAAAATGAGCTCTCTCGGTGTATAGCATTATTTTCCTCTTTCCTTCAAAAAACCAAACTCGTGCACGGGATATATCACTCTGTTTCGTGTACCTAGATAAAATAAAAAAAATTAGAATAAAATCTCGATGCTTTAATACCAGTTGCCTTAGGTCCAAAAGCACCAGTACAAAACAGAAAATATTGACCTTTCTATTCAGAAGATTTGAAATTTGACCTAAATAACCAAACTTAGGATTTGAATTTTGACCTGAACAACCAAACATCCTACATTACGGTTTTCAACTTTCATTTCTTCTTTATATTCTACTTTTTTTTTTTTATTCAACTGCTTTCAAGTTGAACGAACATTACCAATACCCTAAGGGTATATATACCACATATATAGTAAAAAAAATGGTTATGAGGCACTTACTCCCCAAGCAAGCAAAAGGAAGCATTCTGAGACTTCAAAAAATTGCGAATTCTAACAAACTCAAAGTAGGAACTTATAAATATCATGATTCCACCCTGAACAAGGAAACGAAAAAGGTGTTCACATTCCAATAGAAACAAGAATTAACAAATATCAAATATTAAGACTATTCGGACTTTAGATATACCTCGATTGAATCCCTAATCTTTGGGAAAACCTGCACCAGACCATGGAAAATATTTAATTCATGAGTAGACACACCAAGGAAAAAGAATACCAAAATCCAACAATGAAATCAAATATCTTGGTTCAGAAAAAAAAGTTGGATAAATACATAAACAATAGGTAATTTAAGGATAAATTTGGCAATAAAACAAAGAAAATATACCATACTGAAACTAATATCGAGCCTACAAGAACTTTGCTGTCATTATTAATTACAGATGATTTTCTAATTGCAAAATTATATTTCAGAAAGCAGAAAATGGAAACTGCAGAACAATTTGTGGTAATATATTGAAAGCAATCCAAACAAATATTTGGATGGTTTAATGAATCCTGGTTTAACATTTAATTTTTGGCATGTGATCAAATGAGAGGGCACATTTCAAATAAACTTGTTGGGCACTCTTTCGTAACACTTGAGCACATACCTAGTCGGTAAACATTAGGCCGGTAAGTAAAAATTGATCTTCTTCATCAAAATAGAAACACCATACATTACCTTCTTACAAAAGTAATCTAGGCGAGCATCATCAGCATCAATAATCGAGGAAGGATTAAACCTTTCATAAATCTGTTCAGTAAATAAGGGGAAGGGGGGAGAGAGAGAGAGAGATGAGAAATTTGCTCACAGTTTGAGGACAAAAGGAAAAAAAAAAGCAAGTATTCTATTACACAGAAAGCACAAGCAAGTACAGGAAGAAGAAAAAAAATTTGAACAGAGAGAGAGAGAGAGAGAGAGACCTGCTGTACTTGAAGCAATATTTTAGGGAGAACACCTTTATATTCAGAGACGAGCTTAGCCTGAAGAAAAAGTATAATCAAACCAAAATATTGTGACTATTGACAATTCTTGTTTGAAGCAAAAGGAGATTATTGGCATACCTTGCCTTGATAACTGACGCAGAGTCTATTGAACAGAGCATTTATATCTGTATCAGAAAGAAATCAATTATACCAATGTAATTCAAAATAGGGAAATATTGTATACAAAAAGAAATAGTACTAAGGTAACTTTTTTGCAAAAATTTCAGTAGATTTTAAACAGAGACAATCTATGAGTCACAGTATCTAACTGTAGTGGTACCATAACAGTTTAGTTTGGTACAGTTACTGGTTGAGACAGTAATCCTGCTGCAACCTAACAAGACAGAGAATTCTCATACCTGGGTTAAGATAAGAACCTAAAAGGATTGTTTGCCTAAAAAACTGAGCTTGGCCATCCAAGTACCTAACCATCAAAAAAAAGGGAGTTAAAAAGAACACCAGTTCTTAACCATAGTCATAGAGCTTTATAAGTAATGAATAATCCTATGCATCCATATAATCTTTAGTGCTCTTTAATGCAATCATACCCAAATACCAAATTTGGAAACAACACAAAGATTTCCTCTTTGCAATCAACAACTGACATTTTCTAAGTTCATTGCAAACACATCAAATTTCAAAACCAGGGTCCAGTCAAGAAAAAAAAAATTACTGGTCTGCCTC